>BTHU01000022.1:8225887-8595514 GCA_036184795.1 Tokudaia tokunoshimensis
CAGAGGAGCCGCTGTGGTGTGAGAGCTGTGGTGTGAGAGCCTGGGGACCCTACTCGGCATCCCAGAGGGATGCAGGGAAACCTCCCTTCTCATCAGATCCTGTCCTCACCCTACTCATCCCCCTGGGCCACCTTTAGTTAAAAGTAGCATTGTACATGGTTATCTTTTATCTCTCAAGATTAAAATGTTTGTTTGTTTGTTTATGTGTAAGAGTGCTTTGTCCCAATGTCTCTGGGAACTGAACCGAAGCCTGGTTCCTCTGCAGGAGCAGCAAGAGTCTTTTAACCTGCTGAGCCATCTCTCCAGCCCCACGCATGGTTTTCTAAGGACCTTCATTCTATGGGCAAAAGGGAAGGGGTACAGCGCTGGCAGATTTGGAAGCTGCTTTTGGTGACCAGCAAGCTGAAATCTAGCAAAATTAAGATCCTTTAGAGAAGCTTTACAAAGACAGATTTCAACAACTGGGCCCATTAGCACCAATTATGGCGCCTAAGCTGTTAATAAACCACCACCTAGGAAAGGCTGGTAGTCCACCGCAGGGACAGGGAACACATGCAGGCTCATAGAGTCCCTCCTAGTTGCAATATATTGTATTTTCAGAGAGTACACAGTTATCCCAAACCTCCAGACACAGCCATTAAGAGCTTTCTTCCCAAAACAATTAAATGCATGTTTCTTTTTAAAAAAAAATCCTTTTAATACAATGTAGAGAAAACTACAACATGACATGATCACCGAAACCATGGTGTGACCCTGGTGTGAGGACTCAGAGTCACTGTGAGAGAATCTTTCTACGCTGCTTTTCTCACTTCCAGTGCAGGGACAGCAGTGATTTGCTCACACATTTCTAGTTCGTAGTAAGTTCCAGACAAAAGAGTCGCATGGTACTTTGCAAATATTATCTTTCCTGAACTGTCCAGAGCCACATCCAATGCTCGTTAGGAAACAGACTGTAAATTAGTTGTGTGGCAGGCAAGGTACTAGGCTGTTAAATCCTAACTAGATTCTACTAATAGATATTATATTGAACTCATAGAAAAGGAGGGTTCTTTCTAACCTAAATCTGTTGTCAGAAATATTTTATTATGCCGTACAGTTTGGTATAATATCTGGATATGATTATATATAAGGTATATAGAATGACTGGAGAAGCAGGCATAGCCAGTAAGAATTTGGAGGCTAAGAAACTTCCCAATTCATGGACTATCGGTATAGGTCCCACAGTGGCAGGAATGTCTCGTCTCATATCCTGGCCTCAGTTTCTTCATTTGAAAACAAAGACCTAAAATTATATTTATGGCATAAAGCTCTTTCGGGGATTAAGGTAATCAATACACCAAAGTCATTCAGGGCATCTTTTATACTCTGCTTTCCCCTAGTGAGGTAGATCTGTCTCACTGTGCCCCACCTGCTTTGCCAAGAAATCCTATCTCAACCTGAGTTAGGTATCCTCTTTGGGGCCCAAGGATTTACCTGTACACCCATGGGAGGAATGTGACCAGTGCCCTTCTCCTGTGGACACTTTAGCCACTACAAACGCTCACCACCACCACCATTTGGACTAGCCGTGGCTCCCTGTAGTCATCCAACATATTTTTAGAGTGTCCATGGTATTCTAGGATAGCATGTAATAGGAATGGGTACAAAGCAGATAGGAATCCCTTCTCTCCAATATATTCCAATGAAGAAAAACCCTCTGGGTCAGATGGTTTTTGAGACTCTAAAATTCCACAAAGAACACCCTTGGGTCCTGTCTCCAGAAGAAAGTTCAAATGAAACCTGGTGTACACCATCCATGGGAGATTCCCAAACCCTTCTCCTCTCTCCTGGTCTCAGGAAATATCCTTTAAATAAGAGCACTATGCTCCCAGCCCCTTCAGGGGGCTGCATCCTCCCAAACGCACTGTGGTCTGTGAGCTGCCTCCTGTTCCACAGGAGGCAGCTCGCAGACCCCTCCTGGCCATGCAGGAAATCCAAAAGCCATTGGTCTGGCCAGCAGCAGCTTGGTCACAGCGCTGTGTGACAGACGGGAGGCTAGGAAGACATAAGCAAGACTTTAAGAGAATATTTACAGGAGCCCAATTTCAGACAGTGAGAGGGCCGAGAAGAGAAAGAACAAGGAGAGAGAGGTCCTGAGATGAGGCGGGCAGAGCGGGGAGGGCGGGAACAGGAAGAGCCTGAAGGCAGACAGGAAGTGAGGGGTGGGGGAGGCCCTTTTCTCCAAGCCTCCTAGAGGTTAAGAGTGTGGAATCCTGGGTATGGAAACTGAAGAAAGGTGCCCCCGTCATTTGTGAAGCTCTAAGATTTACCTGCTGAGGACACCAAGCATACTATATGATTACAGTTACGCAAGAAGTCAAGCAGGGCTCAGCTGGGAAGCTCCTGTGTTGGGGTCACTTGCCCAGACATATCCGATGGTGGCTGAACTGAGCTGGCGACCTTCCATGGCAGCTGTCTTCCAAGAAGGCACCGATGCTAGGGGTTTCTATGACCCCTCCTTGGGAGCTTCACAGCATCACACAAAATGTAGTCACCTCTTATTGGCCGAAATAGGTCACTGAGTGCTAGACCACCTCTTAATGGACAGCTGTCAGGGTAGCACTCCAGGGTAATCAGAAAGGGAGAGATTTACGCCACCATTTTCAGTGAAATTCCATCCCTCTCAGGAGGAAAGGAAAGTCAGGAGTTCCTACTTGTAGAGTGTGCCCAGATATCAGTAGAATGAACCAAAACCTCCTTCATGAGGCCAACTGCCCTAGTCCTGAGCCCCCACCCTGAAAAATTCGTGTGTGAGTTAAGCATTTAACAGACATTTACTGAGAAACCACTGTATCTGCTATGTGTCTACAGATAGAATTTAATGAACAACCTCACTCTTAGAGATCTAGTATTTTAGCATGACTGTTGATAACAAAGACATAACCAATTCCGGTAGTAGCTAAGTGATAAAAGATAAAGTGGAGGATCGGGGTTGAAGAGGCAGCTAACACTGAAGAACACACGGCTCTTGCAGAGGACTGAGATTCTGTTCCCAGCACCTACGTGACGGCTCTCACTATCTTCCAGAACTCCAGTTCCATGCACTACGGCTCTCACTATCTTCCAGAACTCCAGTTCCATGCACTACGGCTCTCACTATCTTCCAGAACTCCAGTTCCATGCACTACGGCTCTCACTATCTTCCAGAACTCCAGTTCCATGCACTACGGCTCTCACTATCTTCCAGAACTCCAGTTCCATGCACTACGGCTCTCACTATCTTCCAGAACTCCAGTTCCATGCACTCTGATAGCCTTGTCTGGCTTCCATGAGCACCAGGTCAAAATGGGATGCATATGAACTCAGACACATAAACAATGATAGATAGATAGATAGATAGATAGATAGATAGATAGATAGATAGATAGATAGACTGATAGATGATAGATAGATAGATAGATAGACTGATAGATGATTGATAGATAGATAGATAGATAGATAGATAGATAGATGATGGATGGATAGATAGATAGATAGATAGATAGATAGATAGATAGATAGATAAATAGATAGATAGATAGATAGATATAAAGTGGAGAAGGACACCAGGGAGGGTCTGAGTAGAGGAAAGGTAAGACCCCATTTTGGACAGAGCATTGAGGAAGGCTGTAGAGCATGTCAGATTTAGGGAGGTCAGTAGGGCCAGATGGCAGGACATCGAGAGAAAGTGGCAGAGTGCAATGTAGGTAAGTACCAGGTCACCAACAGTCTCATAGATAGGGAGCAGATAGGAAGCTATTTCTATTCATGGAAAGCACCCATTGGTCCAGCCCTTTGGCCAGCTACATGAGGCTCAGTTCTTAAGAGAGACACTTCCTTGGCAAATACTCCTCCTACCTGCCTTGGAGTGGTGGCAATGCTGGAGATGACAAAATCTCCCATCAGCCAACACATCTTCCCTACTGGATATAAAAGCATAAGGACAATATCTGTTATAGGCTTGATACTGTATGATTAGAGGCCTCCCAAGCCACGTCTGGAAAGAAACATAAAATAATTCTGCATAGCTCCAGATGGCTTTGAAAATTTAATTAAAGACACAACTAGCCCAGGAACCTTCCCCATCATAATTATGTTATTGATCATTAACATTTAAGGAGGCTGCAAACAGGACACTGGACACTACAATAAATTATCATTGTCCACTGGGCAGGGTCAATGAATCTAGTGCTTCTGGAGCCTTCTGAGACTGTCTGGTGCTATCATTTAGAGGATGCTGCCCTACTCTTTAGTGTGTGGGGTACAGCAAGGGTAGCAGTGAGGGCAAATCTACACACAGAAAAACTTCCTTTCTGGATATCTGGTCTACCCCTAAAAAAACCAAGTCTACTGCAGCTTCCCCTAGCACTCAAGGCAATGAAATTTAAGACTCATGTTTAGTTTCCATCTTATCATGGCTTATAAGTACCTCTGGGTGCCTATCTCCTGGGCAACGTGACATGTCAAGCTTTTAGGCTTCAGTAACAATAACAGCAGCAACAGCACCTTATTAAACACTCAATCCAAGGCCTTTGTCATGCCAGGTGCTCTGAGTATAATCGTCAGATGCACTCAATGCTGTGGCCACTTTGTCAGGTGAAATCGACACAGCTCAGAAGTGACAAGACTCATCTGCATCACACCCAGTCAGTCACACCCAGAGGCAAGACTCAGGATGTGTTTGATTTCCTGGGCTCGAGCGCTCGGCTGCTCTTTCTCCTCGGCACACCCTTCTCAATCCTTTAGTGAGCTGAGTACAAGTGCACAGGGGTCTTAGCTCAGAACGTAACAACCTCTCGGGCAAGCCTTTCCGTGTATGTCACCACATTCCAGCTTGGATGGGATGCCCCTTCTGTGGGACTCCATTACACTGATCACTGGCAAAGCACTGACTCAGCTCCTCTGGATGTGTCCTTGTCTAGACTCAGAGACCCTAAGAGTCAAGATCTGTAGCCATGCATGGATGGAAGGACATGATGGTTAGACAAATCTGAAAGCAGTTAGACCCAGTTTCCTCTTCTGAAGGACATGACCATGGTGAGGAAGAGGGAAATTGCATTCACCATAGATTGGTAAAAACACCGCATTCCAAGCATAACCACAATTGACCCAAGTCAAGGTTATTCCCTGAGTGAAATGGCTGAACTTACTCTTCAAAGACCAAACCCAGGTGCCCTTGAGATCTTTGCTTTGGATACAGAATGGTCATGTCCTAATTTGGCATCTAAGAACTCAGAGCCAAAGGTCACCTGCATACCAAAATATACCCTGGATGGAAACATCACCAAGGTGTGAGGAAATTTGACATTCTCAAAGAGGACAGAACAATAAAAACTGTCCAAAATGGGAGACTTGAGTAGCAGAGTAACCATGGTATGCATGACCAAGACAAAATAAACTAGCATCGACTAAGTACACTCATGGATTTGTGCCAGGTTCTTGGTCTAAGCCAGTGGTTCTCACCTATGGGTCATGACCCTTTTGGGGGTCAAATGACCCCTTCACAGAGGTTACATATCAGATATCCTGCATATCAGATATTTACCACAGATATTATGATTCACCACAATAGAAAAATTACAGTTATGAAATAGCAATGAAATAATTTTGTACTTGGAGGTCACCATAGTATGAGGAACTGTATTTAAGGGTCAGAGCATTAGGAAGGCTGAGAAACCCTGGTAAGCAATAATGCCCTTTAACACATGCTAGAGTGTGAAAGGAAGGTGTGATGGACGGACTTATGGAACACTCCTTAAAAATACCTTTAAAAACATGTGCTTCAGATGCAAAGAGGCTTTTGGAAAAGGAGGGATTCATTGACAGTACACACTATTGTGTGCATGGGCCCAAGCCACAGGAAAGAGGAGTTGAACTCCGCCTACACTGGATCTACCTTTATTAGTTGGGATGGTTCCAAGGGGTAAGAGACCTTGAAAATCTGAGAAGAAAACTCCCAGAAATACCAAATCTGGCCAAGAACCAACTGAGAAAGATAAGCAGTAGTAATAAAGTTAGAGCCCTCAGGCCCTCCTCAGCCTCCCTTCCAACAAGCCACAAGAGCTGCCTGCAGGTAAACAAGAGAACTGACTCTCAGGCTTCCATGAGGAGCTAATTTACATAATCTGAGAGGGGAAGAAAGATCGCAATCCCTGCCTTGGATGATCAGAAGCTGAGTCATCCTTGGATGATCAGAAGCTGAGTCATGGAAACCCAGGCCCTGGAAAAGAGAGGCTGTGAAGCAGTGGAACCTGCCCCTCTGCCTGGAGCCCCACTCAGTCACTCTGTTCATGGACTGCCCTTAGAAAAGACAGACCCGAGGAGATGCGGGCATTTCCGACTGACAGTAGTGATCTAGAGACAGGAACACAGGAGAGCGGCTGGCTGTCTTTGCTCTACAGTAGAGTCCAGTGACAAAGAATAGTAGGGTCCAAAAAGAATACAGCAGCCAGCATCAGCACTGCATGATGCTGCTACGCTTAGGACTACAGAGGACCAGCTCCCCGAAGAGCGGCGGCAGAGGGGCTGGCGGAGTCTGGCCTCAGCCCAGGCCCAAACGCTGATGTGGGAGCTGCCAGAGCTTGGATGCAGAGCTGCCCCAGGGTATCAGCGGCTTGCGGGGGGTGGGGGGGGTGGGGGGGTGGGGGTGGAGCAGCCTACCGGAGGCTCTTCTTAAGCAAGGAAGAACTGGTGGCCTGTACACAGTATATTTAGGGGCAGGTGGAGGGACCTGGAAATGAGAAGTTGGGGATGTAGCTTAGTGGTGGAGTACTTAGGTAGCATGTGTGAAGGCCTGAGTTTGATCTCCAGCACCAGAAAAATGAGTGAATAAGTAAGTGAATGAATGAATGAATGAATGAATGAATGAATAAATAAATAAATAAATAATACATAGGCATCTAGCAGACTGTCACTCAGTCTGAAAGGACTTAGGACCATCCAGACTTAGAAGTTAATAAACTCCACAAAGGCAGGGCCTTGACAATCTATCCAGTCTGTCTTCTATGCCTAGAGGTGTGTGCTAAGTATCAAAAGGCATTTACCACGTAGCCACTGTGTGTGTGTGGATGACTCTACCAGCAGAACCGGGTTTATATTCATTAGCAGCCAAGACCTAGGCCATCAGGGTCACACCCGGGCCATTCCTAATTCTTAACCAATGTTACCTCTGTCATTTCAACGTTTACAGTTCAAACTATCAACACACTGGCAACAGTCTCAACTTTGGCAAGTGTGAGAAACCCAAGATTTAAATTTAAAAAATGGTGGCACTAAATCCCAAGGACATGCCAAATGTAAAACCATACTATAAAAATAAGCATCAAGAGAAGTAAATACGGGCAAAGACGATATGCAGAAGTCAGCATCCATCGTTGTATAAATTCATGGGAGATGAAGGTAATTTTAAAGTATAATTTTAAAGTAATTACATAAGATGAAACACGATTTTTTTTAAATTAAGGCTGATCAAATGCATCACTCCCGACTCATGTACAAGCTGATCAGCAAGAGAAATCTGGGAAAACCTAGAAATATTAAGAGATAACCCTAAGTGATTTCTCATGGATTCTTTCATCCTGTGCAACCAAACTAACATTTTATCTGATGTATGAGGGAGTCTTTTTGAGAATGGTATATCCACCCACCCCACCTGAGCCCCGTCAGCCTAGGCTGGAATTTCTATGCTGGTCACAGCTCCAGTTTATATTCTCTGAAAGCATTTCTATGCTGTCTCTGTCTTTCATTTCACTAAACACAGGTACAAATTCCATGCAGATTTCCTGTATTGCTATTGATAACGCTGGGCATACATTCCTGTTGGTAAAGTGTTTGAATTAGAGTCAAGAATTATGCTTGCAAGAAAAAAGAAACTGTCACTTTTATTGATGCTCAAATTTCGATCTCTGCTGAAGAACCACCAAACATAATTTCTGTTAAGAAATGACAGCTTTGTTTAGTTAAAATTTTAATGCATGACAGAAGTGTTTTATAATTATGAAGTAAAATATATCAGCAGATATTAAGAATTGCCCTGTAACTTAAAAACTAGATCAGTCTTCTCTAAGCCAGCGAGAGCACCAACGAGTGAGCCCTGGCTGTGGTACTCTCATCGACAAAAAAACCATGGTGGGACCAAGACTGGCACCTGGGCAGAGCCCAAGCATGTCCCTAACCCTATGAATCTTTTGTAGACACGGGACAGGACAGTCACAGGAGTGCTGCCAAGTTATTCAACAACCTGGCCAATTATCCAGTCACGACTCAGATTCAGGAAACTGTCTAGTAAGCTGTGTCAGTGGGACTGGCTGGAGCTCTGAGATCCTAAGAGGCCTCAGCAAGGCTAGAGGTTGAGTCATGTTATCTGAGGCTGCAACCTGCACGACCTTTCATGAGGTGTAGGCAGAGCAGGGGACAGGCACTGGAGCTGTCATGAAACCAGTTCCTGATACTCGTCTTTATAAATGGGAGATGCCTTCAGCATGCTGATTCGCTCCTTCTAAGAGGATGCAGAGTTGAAGTAAACTGGCTTTGAGCTTTCCCTTACATACTCCTGATATCTGTCTGCACAGGGAGTTGGCTGACCAGTGAACGAATAGGGGTGGAGAGACAAGAGTTCTACATCCTGTTCAGAGGCAAGGCCCCGCCCACACATACACTTCATTTTCAGCAGTGAGGCTCCACCCATGTAGACCTGGAGAAATCACCATCCACCCCTGCTTTGGCTTATCTGTTGGATTTCAAATCTACCCTTTAGAAATATAGAGGAAGTTTAAAATATTAGACTTAAAGTCAAATTAGTTGAAGACCAGACCTTGTCATAAACAATAACTTGCATAACTGGCTGGAAGCTAGTAGCATCTTCTGTGTCTTGGGCCCCTATACTTAAAAACAAGGGTGTAACAGTTCCCATCTGAAGGAACTTTCGGAAGGGTTTTCATGCCTTGGAGATGGTTTGGAAGTTCTCTTTAGGTTTCATATGCCAGAACCTTGGTCCTTGGTGTGACAGTGTTGAGAGGAGATAGCCTAGTTCAACTGAATTAGGTCATAAGAGCATCACCCTCAGAAGGGACTAAATTGGTTTTGATCAGGAATATTTAGCAAGAGTGAGTTATGACTAAAGAAAGGCTGTCCCCACTGCCCTGGCCCTCTGGTCTTCTGTCATGCCATGAGGTCTCCCCATCACCCACCTGGTGCCATCCTCCAGGCTGTGATGTAGCCAGAAATACCTCAATAGAGGCAGAACAGATAACTGAGTCACCCAATCTTAGACTTACAACCACTAAATCTGTATGTTAAATAAAATTCATTTCTTTTTAAGTATCCAGCTTCAAGCCTTTTGCTATAGTACCTGAAAATAGATTAATGCAGGGTTAAACAATATAATGACTATTAAGCACAAGGCCTGACACAGAAAAATGTTCAATGAATACTATTTTTATCACCATTGTAGTTATGATTATATAAATATGTGAACTGATGTTAAAATATCAAATTGATGTCATTTGTGGTAGTATACTTCTACATAGAGAGAAATTAAGCAGTTCTCATCCAATCTAAGAGATTAATAATCAAACCCTGTTAGACTCACATTTTAATTTTTTCTTGCACAACCACACAAAAACCTGGCTCGGTTTCCATCACTCCTCCATGTCTGCCTTTAGTCAAGATGTGAAGACAGTGTTCACCAAGCCCTGAGTAACAAAAGATTACTATATTTAGAAATTGTTCCAGGATGATGAGTCACCAAGAAAATCATGAGCAGATCCCAGGAGGACACAGAAGAGCACTGCGTTCACTGATCCGTCAACAGAAGCCCACAGAACACCTATCCCTAAGGTGACGCACTCTTAGGGGACGACAGACAGGAG
Organism: Tokudaia tokunoshimensis; assembly: GCA_036184795.1. Lineage (NCBI taxonomy): Eukaryota > Metazoa > Chordata > Mammalia > Rodentia > Muridae > Tokudaia > Tokudaia tokunoshimensis. The sequence continues at coordinate 8,235,775 of BTHU01000022.1, forward strand.
GGTCTTTCCAGATTACAAAGGGGAAGTCATAAGTATACACAAGCAAAACTATGCACACTGACATTATGAATTGTGATTGCTGTCTTCCAGTTAATTTTCTATTGCTGGAAGAGGCACTATGACTGAGGCAACTTACAGAAGAAAGAGTTTATTGAAGTTTACAGTTTCAGAGAGAGACTCCGTGACCATCATGGCAGGGAGCAGGCAGGGATGACACTGGAGGAGCTGAGAGCTCACATCTTGGCCACAATAACTGGCAATGGCATGAGCTGCTGAACCCCAAAGCTGCCTCTAGTGACACACCTCATCCAATAAGGACACACCTCCTAATCCTTCCCCCAAAGTTCCACTAACTCAGGATCAAGTATTAAAACATATCCATCTTGGGGGGGGGGGCGTTCTCATTCAAACCACCACAGTTGGCAAGCGAGTGGACCACGGAGTAAGACCCACAGGAGTTCAAGACATCTCTAGGACTGGGGGACCAGGGACGACTTGAAGGTAGACAGGAAAGTAGATCTTGAAGGTTGATTAGGACTAAACCAGTGAAGAACAGGATGGAAACTTCTTTGACAAAAAACATAGGTCATGCCTAGGGACAACAGGTACAGAGCTTGCCTAGAGGCAAGCGTTCAGGAAGATTAGTACCACAAACAACCCAAGAGGGTTTCCTAGGTGTAAGTCCACTTTTCATTTAACGTCAATTAAGGACACAGCTCCTAGTGGAATAGAACAAAATGCTGCTTAGTTATGTGGAATGACCTCTTTGTGACACTGAAAACATACCCAAGTGTCTAGTGGTCATTTAGGGCCTTCGGGATTATGGCCATGACAACTTAACCTGACTGAAGACCCTGTCACATAATTCCACCCTCTAGGCTCACTGCCATGGAAAGTATAACTGACAAATCTCAGCACCCTGTTCATCTCCAAAGACCAACCTCAGCCTCCGGCCCTGACACCTGCACACAGTAAACAACTCAGTCCCTATTCTGGAACAAGTGAAATTTCATCTGTTTATGTCCCTACACCTCTGAGGCATAGGCTGTTTCATGAATGATAGTCTTCATTAGAAAACCATTTCTGAGAGGTGATAATGAGCCACAAGTACAGTCTTCACAGACATGTACCAACCTATGATATGAGTGCAAATAATTCTAGTTGACATAAAAAGCTGGGAATTAAGGAGGAACAGGAGACAAGCATTAAGTTCTGCTACAGCCAGGAAACAGGGTAGAGCAAGCCACCTACCTGAACGGGTGAAATATTTGTAGAAGTAAATGGCCATCAGAGATACCCATTTCCCCTGATGCCAGGTAGAATTCCAGAATATTCAGAGAAAGCTGCATGGTGGGACCCTCAGCTCTGGAAATAACCAAGAAGCATGTCAGAGCTGGGTGGGTTGGGAAGTGCAGAAGTGAAGGGGTGGGGGTGGGGCTGCAGTCTAGGGAAGCGCATGTAGACATGCATAGGAATGGAACCTCGCAACCATGACAACAACAATAACAAAAATGTCTCACAGATATACAGATAATCAGGGGATGGAAAAGTTTAAAGTGAGTACTACAAAAAACAATGTGGGGTGGGGTGGGGTGGGGTGGGGAGAGCTTTTAGACATATGAAGTTAAGAGCCTTGGTTATAACCAGAAATCTCCTTGAACTGAGCTCCCACCCATCTCCCCTGCTGCTTCCATTGTCTTAGGCCACCTCTCCAAATGGCAGTAAGAACTGCCTCCTGGCAAGCTCATCAGCTCAGATCAATGGCCTTTGTGGATTAAGGAGGTTGCCATTACTGTAACTTTCCAATTTGAAGTGCTTCTACAGTAAAAATAATAATATTCAGACATTTGCCTGCTTATCACATCTGGAAAGCAAGCAACCCTGCAGCCTCGTGCACACATGTGCCCCTTCCAGATGTGACATCGTGGCCAGGAAGACTTACATCATATCAGAGTGGAACCAGGTCTGCAGAGTGAATGCAGAGGGCTTTGGCTTCACCGACATTTGTTACATTGCCAATAGTCGCCCCGGCCTTGTGTTCCTCTCCCTTTCCTTCTTTCCTTCCTGTCAGTTGCTGCTTCCCTCATCAGCCAGCATGATTCTCTACTATCCCTTCCCTCCATCCCAAACAACGCCAGTGATATAAAGACTTAGCACCCCTTCTTCTGTTCCTCAGAGGGAGAAGGGCAGAAATTACCCCCCCCCCCATGAGGACAGAGCCCATGTTCTTGAGTAAAAGTGACACCTAGGGGAGATACCCAAAGGAGATTCTCTGGATGGAAAAGTAACACAACTGAAATCCACAGCTCAGTCAGAGGCCAAGCTTGTCAGGATGGATGGGACAGTGGCCTGACCTAGGGAAGATGCAGGAAGCTTCTTTGGGAGAGGCAGAAAAAGAGCATGGTCACGATTAGCTACACATGCCAGCATTGAGGGTAAATGTCAGTGAGGCCTCAACATTCTTGTGTTTCAATATCGTCAGCTTTAAAATGAGCATCATTGTTCCAACATCGGATGATAAGGAGTAAGTGAAAAGCGCATCTGTAAAATGCACATTACAGGGCCTGATTCACTGCGAGTTCTCAGTAAATGTTTGCTTTTTTGCTTTTTACTATTTTATGACAAGGAACTAGGGTCAGGAGAGGTTAATGTCCAAGTCAACCAGAAGAAGAGAATTCAGTGTGTAATAGAATGGAAATAGCTCAAGCTTGGAGTCAGATGGTGGCTGGAACCTGAATGCTGTCTCAGGCCTGGGAGCCACTTGGGATGGCCCAGCCTTAGTTTCCCCAAGTAAACAGAAACAATAGTGCATGAGTGCGTATATGATGTCTCCAGTGAAGACTGTGCAACAATGTAACTATGCCTCCAGTTTAGAGGGTTACTTTGAAAACTTTGTGCAACAATGTAACTATGCATTCAGTTTGGAGGGTTACCAAGTAAACTATGTGTACCAGTGTAACTAGCATGCTGTCTGCAGTGGAGCCTCAGGGAACAGGAGCAGGAACAGTCTGGTGCTGTTCAGATTTTATGTTGCCTGATGCCCATGCTTACAGGCTCCGTGCAAGAACTCACTTTTGGGCTCCCTATACCAAACTCACTCAGCAAGCATCCTCCCTGGCATAAACTGAAAGTGCAGAGGTAAAAGAGCCCTGGGGAGGCCCTCAGAGATGCCACAGTGGGCTCAGGAGCAGCCTTAAAGCCACGCCTACCTCCAACACCAGCTAAGCAATGGCTCCTGCTGGGCACCATGAGGCATTTTCATCTCTCAGATCACAAAGCCAAAAGCAGGCTGCTCAAGGTTGCACATCTAGGAAAGATGTAGGCCTTGAATCAGGGTGGTCCTCCCTGGAATCTGCACAGTTAACCACGGTACTGGTGCAGAGAGCATTCTGCAAGGGTGCACACCGATGGAGACAAAGCAGCTAGATTCTAATGGGATTCCAGAGCATGTGAAGCACAAGGAACTAACCAGGTTTGAGAAAGACAAAGGGGGGGGAGAGAGAGGGGTGAAAATGGCATTAGCAGCACCCATGATGGTCTAAAATAACTCACCCATTGCAACATCACTGGCAGACTGCTCAGGAGCTGGTGGATATCCATCCCACCCCCACCCCACCGCCACCAACCGCTGAACCACACTCCACTTCTGAGCCACAGAGCTAATGTCTGTGTGATCCTGGTTCCAGACCAGGACTCCTTTCTTTGTCCCCAGTGTTGAGTACAGTGTTGAGTGAGATGAGTCTCTGGAGAAAGGTTTGTTGACTGAATAAACAAGCAAACACGCCAACAAGCGGAAGCAGTGAACTATGGACCTTTCCCTTTCTTTCTCACTTCCATGACTCAGGAGCGTGACCAAGACACTTCTTTCCACACTGGAAGGGATGAACATTGCTGCCACTGAGCCCAGTGCTGCACATGGTCCAATAGGAGGCAGGGCTGCAGAATGATTCTAAGTCACATTAGTGGACCACACTGAGACCAGGGCTTGCTGGCTGCTACCTCGTCTGTCTTCTCTGTTTCCAGAACAGACTTTTGTGATCAAATGATGCTGATGAAGAGGAGGAAAATCTCTCCAAGTCACATCAGACATTATTAAGTAGGAACTTCAGTGGATATCTGTATAACAGCATTCTCCTCACTAGCACTGAACTCATAAATTCTACTCCAGCTGACTCACTTCTTGGCTCATTACAATATGTATAGCCACAGCTCCTTACTGGGTAGATGAACCGTAGATCTGAGAGAAAGATCCATCTATAAGGGATGTGGAAGTCACACGGCCCCACGATAACCGCTTCCCTTCCCTGCAACACATGGGACTTTTAGTTGGGAAGGAATAGGGTATGGAGAAAGGGAGAAGAGGGAGGCTGCTTACAGCCACAGGGCTTCATGACCTCTAGCAGTAAATACGTATGTGTCAGATGAATGGACTCTACTCATCTCCTGCCTGCCCCAACAGGGAACAGCGCACTTATAAACTCCACTTTCAGTGGAGAGTACCGGAATGAATGATACAGAGGGGTGCCTAACATACCCACTTAGGTTATGTGGACCAGAAACATTAGCACCTCAAGAAAATGTCTGCTGGGACAATGACAGAGGTCAGAAATAAGGACAGGAGGACCAAGAAGAAACAAAGAAAATGAGGTGGAGGAGGGGAAAGAGCCACCAGCTTGTTTTGATTTATTGCATTTTCATGTAACACTAGGTCCTGTTTCCAGAACTTCCTAAGTAACCACGCATGACTAGCTTGAGAGAATACTTTAGAGAACTTTAGAGAACACAGCTAAGCGTGGGAAGAACCAAGGCCAACCCTCTGGCATCTGGTAAGGCCTAGAGGCCAGTCAGCCGGCCCAGGTCCTTTGTTACCTGCCCATCACCAAGCAAGACTTGTGGCTTGTTAAGCCTGACTTTTATTAGACCCATGGGAGTCATTATCCCAGGAAACACCACACACACACACACACACACACACACACACACACACACATTTAATAGGTTTAAGGGATTCTGGTAGCTCTACAACTATTATTTTTAAACATTGGACATTTCTTTTTTTTTTTTTTTTTTTTTTTTTTTGGTTTTTCGAGACAGGGTTTCTCTGTATAGCCCTGGCTGTCCTGGAACTCGCTCTGTAGACCAGGCTGGCCTCGAACTCAGAAATCCGCCTGCCTCTGCCTCCCAAGTGCTAGGATTAAAGGCGTGCGCCACCACCGCCCGGCTACATTGGACATTTCTTTGAGGGTGAATATAAATAGGGAAAATAATGAGGGGAAGGATTTCCCTTTGACATATCAAAGAAAAGTAGCCTGCAAACTAAAACCAAAGCGAGGTTCAGGCTTTAGCCAATATGCCAGGGGTCCCTGCAAGCTAGCCACACAGTCTCAGCACTGCAGAAGCACCTGAAGGGTTACATTTAAATGAGGTTTTTAGCAGAAACTAGCTTTGAATATAAAGTTTACATTAATCATGGTTGTGGTGCAGGTGGGCTGCCAGGATAATTGGCTTGGGATGGATCTGAGAGCTAGGACCATGGCGAAGCTAGTGTTTCATGACCTCGGGGGTCCTATATCCCAAGCTGGTGAATCCTAGTCTCCTGCCTAGGGTAGAGAACTTGACTTCAGTGCCACACCCTATGGCCCCCTGAAGTCTATCTACTGTTAGCTGCCTCCACCGCCCAATTGCTGCAGAGACTGTGTAGCTGGATTTCATTTCTTCCACAAAGCAGTTTGGCCTTGTGTAAACCCACCTTAACAGACTCATCTCCAGTCCCTTACAGGCTCACAGTTCTGTAGAATGGAAATCACGTGCCTGGGAAAGTCAAGGCAATTCCATTAGCTCTTCCCCGCAAGGGCTTTCCTGAAAGCAAGCCGTGCTCTGGCCCAGAATGGCTTGGGCCAGGAGTGGCTCAGGCAAAGCTTGGGACTTGTATCTTTGGTAATTCCTTCCTCTGTAACTGGATGACCAGGGAGCCGCCTGAGCCTTCAGCGGTTTTCTGAGCCCGTCCTGCTCTAGCTGTGGGCTTTTCTTCCTGGCCCTTCTCTGACCTTTGAAGCTCCTCCCCCTCCCCACGTTCGTCAGTTTATGTTCCTTGGTTACGTGCTCTTGCCTAGATTCTCTATGTGTCCTGAAGATGGACTTCATTTCCTACTCTTACCCTCCTTGGATCAGGAATGACGTTTTCTATGTTTTAGAATTACAGGGAAAAAATTCTTTGATACACACTGAGCTGTATGTCATTGAGTTGTCTTCCAAGGCCTGCCACGAATATAGAAAAGTGCCCACAGGCAGACGAACATCAATTTGGCTTCAGCTATTAGCTGCTGTCAAATTACTGGGAGCGGAGTATAAAGCCCATCTTCAGATAAATAGCAGATCTGAAGCTAGGTTGCTTCACTGTGGGGAAATAAATATGCCTGTGAAAATCAGCGAAGGTTTAATCAAGGGTAGACAGGGCCCAAGGAGAGCACTCCCCCCCCCTTCTTTTAGTGGAGGCCATTGTCTTCCTCCTAGGTAAGCAAGAGAGCATGGGATGTAGGGACCCCACTTGTTCTCTCTCAGAACCCTGCTGCAATCACAGGAACCATGGTGTAGGCTCTCTCCACAGGCTAATGCTGTGACCATAGTGAGAGCCTCCCACGGCAGCAACAGTGTGGAGAATCACCGTGGGATTATGTGGCCCTCCCCTATGCTTTCGCTGGCTTAAGTCCTTCCTTCTGTTGAGACTGGGTCTCTAGAGCAAGGCCATTTCAGCACCCCTTCAGGCTGAAGTCTTGGAGATGATGGCACTGTGTTTATCCAGCATTCTTCTCTGGATCCAGGTTAGGGTGAGACTCTGCATCTTGTCACTTGTCGCCCTTAGCTGTGAGGAGAGGGTCCAGGTTATCACAACACTTGCTGGCTCAGGGGCTCCTCCCTCAATCAAGGAGAGCCTTTTGGAAGGGAAGACCACAATGGTCCTCATGAATCTAATAAATACTACAAGAACACCTCGCTGCAGCTAATAGTTGGGTGGCGGTGTCATGGGGGTCGAACAACCATCGCCAGTGTCCTTGCAGGTGTCCTGTTGATGTTGTAAGTTTCTGAAGATGGGAAGCATGCTGCCATCCACACTGAGAACTTCCAGTATTTCTATTTATATTGTTCTCATGATGGAATGTCTTATATTTCTCAGAGTCACTGTATGTGGTCCCTCAATACCCAGTGAGGCCAATGGGAGGGAAAGGGGCGCATGCTGCTTGGGCTGGGCTGTGGAAAAGCTGTAAATGATGCCCACTCTTCTCTGGCTCATGGGAATCCTCAGCAGGGCCAAAAGCAAATAATTCCTTACTTCTGCCCCGGAGAAAAATAAACAAGTACATCAAATGTCCTCAGGTTTAAATTCTAGTTCCACGATTTTTTTTTAAGCTTAAATATTGCTTATTATAAGTTTCATCTGGTCAGCACCCAGGGTCAGCTAAACAGATGGCAGGGTAGCAACAACTGTCCACACAAAACAGATGAGTTGGCTTTGGCGACTCAAGCCAGTGCACTAGGTCATGCAGGATAAAAAAATAAAGTCGACAAAAAACGTCTCTTTGCACATGTGGGCGGAGTGCAGGAGAGCACTGACAAGACAGTCACCATCACGGTCCCTTCGTCTCTTTGCTCTCATTTTTCTCCTTCTAACTGGCCTGTTTGCCAGAATGAGTTTACACAGTAGAAGAGAGATGGTCACGTAGTCCCAGTTACAAGGAACTTCCTGCTAGGTACCCTGTCCCTCAGCAGAGCCCCAGATACCAAAAGCCTCAGGGGCCCTAGTCCAATAGCTGTGTCAACTGGGGATAAAATGCCCACTAGAAGTTCATTTGTGACTTGGCTATTAGAACCGACAGATCCAAGAGGAGGAGGTCGTGCTGAGAGAGGTGACTGATGTCCCCAAAGGAGGGCCCAGCATGGAGGCATACTGTCCCAGTGTTCTAGCACAAAAGCACTCAGCAGGCCCAGGCCCAAAGCCGGATCCAGTGAGGAAGCTCTGTACGCTTCCTCCAAGGTTTCCGGAGATGCCGTGAGCATTTTCCTCAGCTGCATAGGAAACATAAGCCTTAACCTAATCCCCCAAGGCAGTCTGATAAACTGTTTTGCCTGGGAGAATATCGAGGTTAAGCATCTTGTCCACAGGCACCTAGCTCACAAATGATAAACTTCAAACCCGAAAGACTTACTCCCAAACCCTGTTAGTGACGTATGTGCTCCTCTGCGCTGCTTCCTGAAGAGCTCTGTGCAGAGAGAAGTCTCTCCAATAGGATGACCAGCCTGGATTGGAGACAAACCTTTACCCCAAAGCTGAGCATCCCAGAGTCTGAGGCTTCCCCAGGCCCGCTGGTTGGAGTAGCAATTCAACCACTCAGCATCTCTGGGTGAGAAGTCCCGCTTACCCCACTCCAGCCCTCCGGTGCTTGCTACAGCTTCCCAGGCTCCCGGGCTCCTCTCGGGTTGTGTACTGTTCCAGTGCTATGACGCCGTTTCTCCTGTTTGCATTTTGTTTTGTTTTTGTTTTTGTTTCTACAGTTCGTTGCTCACCCTAACTGTCAGCAGCAATTGCTTACCATGTGGTATGAAAATCTCTCAGGCTTACGGCAACAGTCTATCGCTGTGAAATTCCTGGCTGTCTTTGGAGTCTCCATAGGCCTCCCTTTTCTCGCCATAGCCTATTGGATTGCTCCGTGCAGCAAGGTACAGACCGCTTAAGGCGCATGCCATTTGCAGTTGTTTCTTCTCCTTTCTTAGCATTTCCTTCAGGTCGGCAGATCTTTTCTGTTGTTCAAGTATTGCATTGAGCTGGAGCTGGGTGTAGCACTTGCCTGGCATACATTTGAGGCTCTGGCTTTAAGGCCCAGCATCACAAAGAAAGATGAAAAGAAAAGAAGGGAGGAAGGGAGGGAGAGAGGAGGGATGGAGGGGGGAAGGGAGGGGAGTAAAGTTCTGACATACCAAAGAAGAATACAAGATCCACAAAAGGGGGAAAGTCTTGAGATCTGTTTTTAATTATTACTTTTTAAAGAGATAGGGGGTAACGGGATAGGATATTTTAAATATGTGAGGTCCCTTTAACTAGATAAATAACAGAATAAAGAATAAAGGTACCTTCGCTCTGCAGGGTGCTGAGTATGTCCTCCAAGCTCACAGGACAGGTGTAGAAACAGCCATTGCTCCCCAAGAGCTTTCTCTTGGTTACATCTTCTTGGTAGAGCTCACTTTACTCCTGGTTACATTGTAACATATGTGCTTCAGGAAGCAGTTCAGGAGCTAGAAAGAACCAGAGGGCTGAGAGTTGAGCATAGCTCAGGCTAGACCCTGCAGACTCCTCACAAAGTCCTTCTTCCCTAGCCTCCATGAAGAGGTTCCTGTCCACATTGAATAGACTACGAGGAGAAGGGGTGTGGGGAGAAGAAACATCCAGAAGGATGGGACTGAGTGTCTGCCTAAGGCGGATAGCAGAAAGGCAGGAGTGACAAGAGGAATAGGCCCTACAGGCACTGACACCATGATGCTGTGGGTCCCACCTTCCTCATGGCCCAGCCATTACGACCAGAAAGCACCTGTACTCCAGCTCCAGGGAGAGTTGGTGCCCGAAAGACCAAACCATGAAGAGGCCGTGAGACATGTTCTCTGGGTTTAAGATTGTAAGACTTCTAAACTAAGTTTATCTAGCGACATGTTTTGAAAGGAATTAAGCTTAGGGGACCTAACACTCACTGGAGAAGAACATGCCTCCATGGAGACTGGCTCCACTGAGACAGCTTGATCAGCTAGTGCAGATGCTACAGTGTGGCCACCGAGTTGACTCTCCTGACAAGTCCACAGGTAGGGCACTCAGGCCAGGGTGTCCAAGAATTCAGGCTGCTACCACAGCCACTAAGGCAGCCAGGCAAGGGACTTGGCTCCTCAGCATAGGTAAGCAGTGCCAGAGAGGGCCAGCCCCCCCCCCAAACAGCGAACCCCCAAGACAGAGCTATGTGTTTGCTGTATGTGGCTTTAAGGTATATTGAGAGTTCTGCTTCTGTGGCAGCCTCATGTCATGGACTTCTAAGTCAAAATTCTCCAGATTATATATATATACATATATATATATAATCAAGGCCAGGTGGTTTGGTTTGGGTTTCTATCCCTTTTTTTTTTAATAAGCTTAAAAATCTCACAAAGAAAGTAACTAGACTCCAGCTAGATTGTTGCTGGTTATACGTTTCAGGTACTGTCTTAAAGCTGTGTCTCCAGGCTGCAACCAAATAGTCTGCAGTGGAATTGAATGCCCACCCCCAAAACACACACACACACACGCACTCGAGGGGAGCATCTGCCTTTACTCTCTCTGGGCCTGGATTCTAGGGAGTTCAGACATTAGAATATCAACACAATGAAGGAATGGCTACCAGTCAACCATACCCCACATTCCCTCTCCTCCCCTATCCCCCGTTCCCACCCCAACATAGCTGACTGTCACAGTTTCCAGAGCCCAGGTCCAGTCAACACCAGCACACAGAACATCTCTGTCTCCTCAGGAAACTTCTGGCTGCCAGGTGCACTGTCTGCCCGGGTACTTTGGGAACTATTCTACTTCTTCTTAAAGTTGTAGTAGGGCTGAGAAGACTTAGAAAATAATATATACATGCTCAGCCCTGCCTCCAAAAAAAGATATATTTATAGGGAAGGAAGGCATTTGGGGATTTCCAGACCCGGTGAGTCCAGAAAGCAAACATAGAGATATAGAGGTCAGACTTACATTAACCTTCTGGAATGCTATGGAGGAAATTATTGCAGGACGATTTAGCCCTTGACAGAGGCTTTCTTTCCTCTTTTCAAAAACGTGATTGACATTTGGTGCTCCAAAACTGTTCAGTGAGACCAAACTAATAGAACACTCAAGAAACAAGGCTGACCATTAGGCTACTTGTCTCTTGGGCACATTTATTAGACTCCCAACTCTCTGAGCAACTGGGAAGCACAGTGAGCAGTGACTGACAGGCCTGAGTCTGTCACGTGGGACGACCCTCAGTGATTCCACTCATTACAAGGAAAGAGTCCTTCATTAAAGCACTTGTCAAGCTTGCTTTGAGGCAGCTAAGGGACAGATAAAAGAGTTGAGATATTTTTAGTCTTTCCTTTTACCACTTAGGAAAAAAAAAACAACCCTTTTCAAGTTTGGCAGAGGCATTGCTGGGAATTACAGAGGTCAAATCTTGCGTGTGACAAAGTCAGCCTCTCTGAGGACTCCCGACACGCAGAATACCACGGCCTCCCAGGAGGAGAGCAGTGCAGAGGAATCTAATAGGCTGATCTTTCAATGAGGTCACAGCCTTAATAGCTATTTCTGTAGTCTCATGAAGAACGCAATGCCATTCCAGGGATTCCATGTTCCAATGACGTCATCATGTGTCCAGAGAAGATATCAGACCGCCATATTTGTTTATAAGCAAACTTGTAAAATGGCACTGCCAAACCTCATCAACTGGCTCATGTCCATCAATGTCTAGTGACAGTCAGGAGGCTCTGTTCCCAGCCCAATGGTGCATCTTCCTCCTATCAGCTGCTGTCTTAACTGAGGGACAATGACCAACACTGAGACTGTCTGACTGACCTTCTGAGATGAACTCATTAGCTTCCTCTTGAACTCCTAAGCTTCTCTTTTTGCTATTATATTTTAAGTTGGGGGGGGGTTCTAAGAGAGTTAACTAAAGAGATTGCACAGCCAGACATATCAATAGACGTTCAGCTCACTGATTTGTCATTTGAGGAGCATTAGCAAGCAGCAGGTGTGTACAGGTGAGAGTGAGTGCAGGCATGGGCTTGGGACCAGCTTTCCAGAATCAAGGAAAAAGAATAGAGATGTTTTTCCTCATTCCTCACTCCCATCGCCAGCATGGACACACAGGAGGCCAGTGTGAAGCCAGTGAGTTCTTTAAAATGGGAGCATTGGGTTAAACCCTCTCAGCAAGGGCTCCTGTGCCCACGGGCCTTTGTGGCTGATCAGACAGTTGATTAGCTGGCGTTTGTGCTTTGTGAGTGCTCTACTAGGTAGTGTGGCTGCTAAAATCTCAGGCAGCATCTCTTTAGCAGGAAGGACTGAGTAGAAATCAGCATCATGGCTCTGTCAAGGAGCTGCACCGTCCAGTTAAAAGCGTGACAGAAGAAGCTACTTCCTCATCGTTAACCTTCACTCTTCAGCTATTGCCAAAATCAGTCCCAGGAATCAGGCAAGGAAAACTAAACAGTTCTAGAATCCAACCTGATGTCTTGGCAGTGTGCAGTCTTCCAATCTTTCCTGCCATATAGCTCCTGTTGGAAAGAATATCCAACTATTTGTAGGTACTCCCCTCCCCCTCCCAAGCAAGCATCTACTTCCCTAGCCTCCATTATGGAGAACAGGGTTTCAGCAGCTTTGAAGGATTCCCCAGTCCACACAGTCCAGGCACCAACCAGGAGAGAACCGAGGATCCAAAGGGCTCATCCCCCTGCATTTGTTCCTACCAGAAAGCAAGCCTAAGCTACAGTAAATCACAATGCAACTTTCTAATCGTGGTGATGGAAGGAGCACGTGTGTGTCTGCTCACCAGGGCTCCTCTTACACATCTGCCACCTAATCCCTAGGAACAGTCCAGCAGCAGGCACCTGCTGGGACAGGACTGGGTGGCACCAGAGGCTGATCACTCTGCTGCTGGGCACAGTCTGAGCCCTGCACTGCCAATCCTCATTTAGGTTTTCACCACCATTTTTATTCTGTGTCTCTCCCCACTAGGAAATAAGCAGCCCCTAAGGGAAGGCCCCACGCTTGACGGCTGTTTTCTCTCTGTCTCCTCTAGTTCCACATAGCCGGCACTCCAAACAGGCTCATGGCATGCACAGTGATCCCGTGGGGGTCCTTCATGAACCCTTGCATGCAGAGATGGCGCAGTGGTAAGAGAGCTTGTTGCTATTGAAGAGAATTAGGGTTCGGTTCTCAGGATCCACACGGCAGCTCCAAATCCAGGAAACCCAACACTATCTTTTGACCTCTGTGAGTGCCAGGCACACATGGGTCACAGACATAAGTGGAGGCAGAAACTCCACAAAATAAATAAATCTAAAGAAAAAATTTTCAAAGAATCCGCCTAGTCAGGTTTCCCACTCGGGGAATTGCTCAACCATCAGTCCTGTAGATTAAGAATGCCCTATGGAGTAGGTGCTATTTGCTGGATGTTACATCAGTCATCACTTACATTAACCCCAGGTGGGTATCTATGTTTTCATTCCCATTTTATAGAAGAAACAGAGACACTAATCAACCACCAAAAAACTCTGTGGCATTGATACTGAGTGGCTATAGGTCGAGAGACTCGCCCATGGTTGCTGCAATAGCATCTGCGTGCCTACACACAGCTCCAGTAAAGCCTCATGCCAACTTTTCTAGAAAAGAGAAATCAAGCCTACCACAGGCCAGACACCGCCTGTTCCCTTTCCCCTTATAGGAAACCCTATCTTATAAAAACCAGCATCACCTAGTACTTCTTTAGCCCCTGAATAAAGGGTGGCCTCACACTGTAATATGAGAAGGCCCTGATTTCAGACTCCAAAATTAATCAACTGTCATAAAAAGGAAGATACCTGAGCCCTAGGTTAGGCTTCTTCTATTTGGATTTTGTTGCTCTTAATTTGTTTTAAATGTGTTCTTGTGTATGCCTATGAGAGTGTATGCCACTTGGGTGAAGGTACCCATAGGAGCCTGCAGAGGGTGCTGTCTACCCTGGAGCTGGTTACAGGTTATTTGTAAGTTACCCAATATGGGTGCTGAGAACCAAGCTCAGGCCCTCTGCAAGAGCAGCAAGAGCCCTAAGCCTCCGAGCCATCTCTCCAGACCTTGATTTTGCCTTAAGACCACGTCTACTCCCTGGGCTAGCCTGGAACTCCCTATGGAGCCCAGACTGCTCTCAGATTCCTGATATACCTGCCTCATCCTCCCAAGTACCAGAACAGGCTCACGGCAACTGCTGCACTCTCACTCGAAGGCCTAGGTAGTGATGGAGTGGCTTCAGAGCATTCCCAGGTCACAGCCCATGCACTGTAGGCAGAGTGGACTGTGGCCCACACCTCCCAATGCCCCAGCAGTAGTTATAAACCTAAAGCTGTAACCTTGACTTAGCTCTAACAATCCCAGAGCTGAGAGGTCTTACTGGTTGGTCTTTTGTCTTCTCATGGCTCATCAGTCAGGCTTGTGGAAAGCAGTTCTTCCCTGACATACTTTGCTGCAGAAATTATCTTTATGGGTAAAACAGGAAATCACACACACACACACACACACACACACAAACACTCACACATACACACATACTCATAAACACACACATTCACACACACACATACTCATACACACACACACATAAATACACTCACACAAATAAATACTTACACACAGTCACACATTCATACACACACATAATATACTCACACACATAAATACACATTCACACACACATACTCACACATTTATATACACAATCACACACAAACACACTCAATCACACACAAAAACATGCATTCTCACATACATAAACATACATACTCAATACACACTTAAACACACACACACAGCACTGGTAAGCCTTTATAACCCTAGTACTTGAGGCAGAAGATTGCCATGAGGTTGAGGCCAGCCTGTCTCAAAGAAGAGATGAAGAAGAAGAAGAAGAAGAAGAAGAAGAAGAAGAAGAAGAAGAAGAAGAAGAAGAAGAAGAAGAAGAGGGAGGAGGAGGACAAGGAAAAAGTGTGGGAGGAGGAGGAGGGAGAGGAGGAAGAGGAGGAGGAGGAGCCTCTAAAATGACTGGCTCTCACCTGCCAGTAGCTTACCCACAGGGATGCTTTCAAGTTCAGAAGAAGGTCCATCAATCCCTAATCTCATCTGCCTGCCCTATTGCCTACATCAAGTGAAAATGGAGACCAGGGTAGCTTCCAAATCAGTGCAGGGCACTGTGAGAGTTATTTCTCGTTGCATTCTGCAGTAAACAGAATCGTTTTTAGGGGCTCATCTTCTGCTAGAAGATGATATGCGGAAAGAGGGACCCCACCCTCCCCCAGCCAGCTTAGGCAAGAGGCGGGAGAAGAGAGATGGAAACTGCTCTATCCCACACATGGCTTGTCAGTGGGAGACCCCACGTGCAGCCCACAGCGAGATGGCCGGGGAGCTTTTAAGAGCTGTGTCTTTCTCAATGTGTCTCTGTCTTTCTTTGATGGACCTTCTGCAAGACACAGATCTGGTAGCCATGTCCCTCCTCAAGGCCTACTCTCCCAGAACTCACTATCTTCCCTTGCTGCAAGATACTATGTTTCAGCTACTTAGGGACAATTTGATGAATCCTTAAGGATGTCCAAGGTCAGATGGTTGGAAAATGAGTCTATAAGATGGTAATACCCATAGCTAAAATGTTGAAAAATTCAAACTAGATATCTGATGCATAACAAACCAAAGCGCAACATGGCATAATTCAGACACAGCTTGATCCTACTGAATTCATGTGAGATTACTCTGTCCTTCCATTTCACATTATGAAGTTAGCATATGTGCCTACTGTCAAAAATACCACAAAGTCAATAAATGCAGTTATTTATATATAATAGCTTACAGCATTGAAGTACATAGAAATGTTATTTGGTAGGTGTTTGCGGGCCTAAGGTTGTCAGACTAATATCTCTTTAACCCTCTGGAGTTGTTCCTAGTATATCTTATGGTAATATACATGTGCACACCGGTAACTTTGAACATGGTCATAGACTCCTAATGCCTGGCTCGGTCATGAATGTTTTAAAAAGATAAAAACAAGCATATTAAAATTCCAATAAATGTGTCCCATGACATCCAAACAATTATAAGTTATGTTATCCTGACAATGAGAGCAGGGGGTGATTACTGACTAAAACATGTTAGAAGAATATCATCAGAGCATCTAATGTGCAAACACTGTCTGAACACAGCTGTCATCCAGGGAATCTTGCCTTAGAGAAGCCCCTGTGGTTGGCATTCAGTCAGGCCAATACCGAGTCTCCCAGGTGACATTTCCCTCCAGGACTCCTAAGTGAGATAACAAGTGAAAGTCAGTTAATCAGCCACTGGTCCTAACTGAGTCCATCCTGGAGAAGGAGCCGAGCTGTTGAAGAGACGCCCCTCCTTTTCAGTATGCCTGGGAGAAGGCTCGGACTTGGCGAAAGTGACAAAGGTGGCCTAGCAAAGACCCCTGGGATCTCATCAGCGCTATCAACTTTAGCTGGCATGTCATTAGATGGAGAAGATGTCACTAATGCTCACTCCCCTGGAAGGCAGGCAGATTCTAGGTCATTCTAGATTCAGTGGGAACAGCCACACCGACTAACAGGCCATAAGGAGTGAATTTTAAGACAGCATCGTGAAGCCTGTGTTCTGTGAGCATGCAGCTACAGAATTTTTTGGAGACAGGTTTTCCCTGTGTAGCTCCAGGAAGCCTCCGAATGGTCATTCTACTGCTTTACCCTAGACTTTTTCAAGGAAGGAAAAAAAAAGTCCCACATGACTGCAAGGCAAATAATCCCTGAGTTGAAAATGAATTAAAAAGAAAAAATGCAAGGATATAAATATCACAGCATGTCAATCTTTATGGAAGTGCAGCTAAAGAAATATCAGGAAGCACGCAGCTCTAAGTAAATACAAGAAAAACGGAAGTGGCTCCATAAACCCAAGCAAATGGGTGAAGCTTGAGTGCAGTTTTAAGCTGTGGGTCCTGGTTAGATACCGTTTCCTCAGACTGGGAGGGTATAAGACCATGTTCATGAAGCTGAGGGTTCCAAGGTCAACAGATGTAACCTGATTATATGTGTGTTCTATTCCTTTGGACCCTTCCCCTGACACTTGTAAATAGAAAAAAAACCACAAACCTTTGAAGTCAAAGAACATAGGTTTGGTTAAACAGCTGCTCATATGTAAGTGCAAGAGAAAATGTCTATGCTCCTTCCAGTTTCTGTCTGAGATGGGAGTGTCTCTGGCTGAGTTGTGGTTTTATGATACAAAGCAATGTGTTACAGAGAACCTGTACCTGCCCGAGCTGTCATCTTAACGCGTCCTGTACACACTTTGTCTCCAGCTAGGACAAACCTTGAGGAGCCCTTTCATGAAGTTTGTGGCCCACGCGGTGTCTTTTACCATCTTCTTGGGACTGCTAGTTGTGAATGCGTCCGACCGATTTGAAGGCGTTAAGACCCTGCCCAATGAGACCTTCACAGACTACCCCAAACAGATCTTCAGAGTGAAAACCACGCAGTTCTCCTGGACGGAGATGCTCATCATGAAGTGGGTCTTAGGTAAGCTAGCGGCTCTGTCTTTTCCGTCTCTCTAAGATGACGTCACAAAGTAGCGACTCTAGACTCCCCTTCTGGGTCTGTGCATGCTCCTGGCTGATGCTATGCCGGACCCAAAAGTCAAGATGCTGTACGAGAGGCAACATAAACCCCAGTTTTGAAAAGAAATGTTTAGGGAGGGGCATTTGCTAGGCACTCTTGCATACAGGTATATTGCATATGATTACAAAGTGGTTTTGCCTGGGAAACGTGTTGATCATTTAGATCCCTGCAAGCCTTAGAACACGCCAATTTTAAGAATGGTAAAATTTAGTAGCTTAAAGGACACTTAAATTTCATAGCTTAAGATACACTTGTGTTAATCCAAATATGTGGACTTTGAATATTAAATATTACCTAAAATGTTGATAGTGCCTTGCTAAGTTTCTATTTCTACGATAAAGATCTTGACCAAAAGTAACCTAGGGAGAAGGGTTTATTTGGCTTACAGTTCCTGGGTCACAGGCTACTGAGGGAAGTCCACGCAGGGACTCAGCACAGGACCCTGGAGGGAGAAACTGAAGCAGAGGCAATGGAGGGCTGCTGCTTACTGGCTTGGTACTTGGTACTCCTAGCTTACTCAGCCTGATTTGTTTCTTTCAGGCAGGACCACCTTCCCAGAGGTGGCGCTGCCCACAGTGGGCTAGAACCTTCCATATCAATCATTAGTCAATGAAATCTCCCACAGACTTGCCCACAGTCCAGTCCAATGGAGGCATTTTCTCAATTGAGATTCTCTCTTCCCAGATGACTCTAGCTTATGTCAAGTTATAAAATAAAACAAAACACACACACACACACACACACACACACACACACCGACAACAGAGAGTAACATGTTGAAGTTGAGTCCTGGTCCTGCCTCCCAGTCCCATGCTTGCTTCCAGAAATACGACTCAGGCTCAAATTATATTTACAAATACCTTGGCCATATAGCTAGGCCCTACTCTGACTAGACCGTAACTAAAGGTAACCCACGTATTTTAACCTACATTTTGCCACGTGGTCAGTTACCTGAGCCCGGATACCCTGTGTCCATGTGTCTGTCTCATCTTTTCAGGCTCCTCTCCCTGCCTCCTTCTCTCCCAGCATTCGTTCTCTTCCCGATGTCCAACCTCTTATTTCCTGTCTACGTCATAGGCCATAGGATTTTTAATTGACAGGTGAGGCATCTATACAATACACAAGATGACCCCTCTACTGTAACATGTATTATTTGTTTAAATCAATGTGCCAAATGGTTGTGAATTCCTATATGTGCTGATAGTTTGTGCTTCCAAGGTTTGCCACAATTTCCTAGGAAATGTCTCCCAATGTCTCCCATTTATTACTGGAAATGGCTAAACTAGGAGAAAAGTACTATTGATTTCTTTTTTTTTTTTTCTCACACTGAGAACTGCAAATCAGTTGACAGGAGAAAAATTGAAAACTTGCCAAAGCTATCATCAGGGATATAATAAATAAGCAAAACCTTAATAAACTGTAAACTTTATACTGCAAAGATCTGGATTTAATGGGGATATTTCTAGTGAAATAAAAGTTCTAAAAGAACCGAAGTCTGTGCAGTAACGGGAGGAGATTAATTAGTTAAATTACTTTAACTGTATTCACCCAGATTTTGCTTTCCTGACAAATACTTAATATTTGTATAATTGTTATATTTACAAGTATTAAGTCAAAAAAAGTAATCAGGATCAAAGTGTTTGTGCCATCAAACAGCAAAATCATGAACAGAGATGTAAAAGGATTACATAACACGTGGCCTGTACTGATAACATGGCTCAGGAACATTACCAAAGATAAACCACCACAGAGCATCATGGCTGCCCAGCCTGGGAACACCCAGATTAATGGGCCCTACACTATTCCACAAAGCAGGCAAGCAGAGATCATGAGAATGCATTGACCTGGGGCAGTCAGGGCAGCACGCCATGCTTCCCGAGGACACGTGATCAACTGGCAAACCTGCGGCCAAAGAATTGTTTACTCAAGTCGTCAACACTGAAGCTGAATAGAGAAGACACCGAAGCCTGGTATGGGTCAGGTCTGCAGCCTTTTGCGGTTCTGAACCTACCCTAGGCCTCTCTCTGACAGCCTCTTGGTTTAACAACATCAAACACTTTATAACATTAGGCTGTCTTAAACATTCACATTCTGAGTTTATGAGTAAAAATTTAAACTGTTTACAGCACAAGTCTCTCACTCACCCCACTTTCCTACCTGTACCCCAGACTACAGTGAGTACAAGATCCCTTTCTTTAAACAAATACAATTACTTTAAGCTAAGCCTCCTAGGCCATGACATTTTCCTGAGGACTCTTCTGGCTCCTACTAGGTATCAGAACCTTAAGGCAATAGGGCAGTTTGTGTCTCCAGATGGAGGCTCTCATACTTACATGACTTGATTTCTGCCCCTTCAGAGTAGAGCTGAGTTTTCAGGACTTAGTCATCTGAAGTGTTGGAGAAGACAAGGGCCACTCACAGTGGCCTCTCTCTTGCCTTGTTCAGTACAGGAAAAAAGAGCCTTCCATTTCTTACTAAAGGGGAGAAATTTGCAAAATGTTTATTACAGATAATTTTAAAAAATACAAAACTCAAGAGAGGAACAGAATGAACCCACGTGTTTGTCTTTCATCTTGAATAACTAGGGATCCATGGTCAGTCTGCCCTTCCCCTTTTCCTTCACCCCATGTTATTTTGAAACAAGGTCTGTGATCATGAAACTTTCATCTGTTAAAAAGAAAAAGACAAACAAAGAAAACGTATTATTGCCAGTCAGAGGCAGGTAGATCTTTGGGAGTTCAAGGTCAGCCTGGTCTACACAGTGAGTTGCAAGCTAGTCAGGACTATGTAGAGTATTGCCACACAGTAAACTGTGTTTTCTTCTTTTTCTTTTTGATCCCACACCCTCACAGCTTTGTTTGCCATGCCTGTGAATTTTAATCCCAGTAACATTTTCATTTCAGATATACTTTTCACTTCATGAAATTTATATTCTCTTCTTATTTCTCAATTCTTTTTATATCTTTATATCTCTCATTTCCTTCCTCAGTGTGCCTGCATTTCCCTGTAAATCCTTGAATATATTGTCTATATTTATGGTGCTTTTTAAACTGTCACTTTTGTGTAATTTCCCCTGATTAGTCTTTCTCCTAGAAGTTGACATTTATCAACATCGATCGTTGAGTACTTCACGATTGCTGAGTGTCTGAGTTTTGTTGCCTGAGCCATTTCTCTTGCTATAACAGAGAAACTAAGGCTGGGTAGCCCATGAAGCAAACAGGACTGTTTTGCTCTTGGCTGTGGAAGGGGATGCCTAAGACAGGGCAGCGATGTCTGACACAGATCTCATGGTGGAATGTAGGGGACAAAGCCAAGTGTGTGGTTTCATGATCCCTGACCTTGCTGCAAAATAACATAGGGTGGAGAAAAGGGAAAATGGGCAAGATTAACCATAATCCTTAATGTGGGAAGGCAAAGTCAAGTGCATGAAATAAGATACCAGAGGCAACTTCACCTCATGACAACCCGGTCACCCATCCTTCACAGGACCAAGAAGCCACTGGTGTGAGGAAAACACTAATCCATATCCATGACCCAGTCAGCCCCTGGTAAACCAACCTCCCAACACTGGCACATTGAGCCTCTGTTCTGGTAGGGGCAGGCCATCATCAAACTACAGCATGAACATCCAGAGTCTTGGTTCCTTTGGCAAGTCTGTGCTTGTAGGTCTGCTCTCAGGCTTGCACGATGCCCTTCCCTCAGAGGTCTGTCATGGCACATCTTGTCACCCCTCTTTCTGCAGCCAGTGACCCTGCCGCTCTGCTCTGGACTCCCTCTGGAGCACTGCAGATGGGCTGTGGGCTTCCCAGAAAGGATGCCAGCCTTCC
Organism: Tokudaia tokunoshimensis; assembly: GCA_036184795.1. NCBI lineage: Eukaryota > Metazoa > Chordata > Mammalia > Rodentia > Muridae > Tokudaia > Tokudaia tokunoshimensis. The sequence goes on from BTHU01000022.1 coordinate 8,257,038, forward strand.
CATAGGTGTAGGGGGCCACGCCCCAATGGTGCCTCTTTCTAATGTCTGCAAATGGTTCTTCATCTTATCTAATTTCTGGGAGCAGAAACCAAGACACATTCTCTAAAACAGACGTGGAAACCTTTATCAGAACTAGAGAGGCCAGGCCGTGGCAGCACGTACGCTTGTGATCTTGGCAGCTGAGGCAGCAAAAGCACCAACGTGAAGTCATCTTGGGCAACAGAGGAAGAGCCCGACTGGGGGTGAAAGAGGGAGAGAGGGAGGGGGGAAGTGGGGAGACAGACTGAGAGACAGAGAGAGTAAAAGGAAATAATTCCTCTGTGTCTTCCTACATCTAATCAGCAATCAGCCTTCTGTAAGAGGCGTGTGGATCCCTCTCCCTTCTGGCCTTCAGACTCCTCCAGAAGAGCTGAGCAGTCAGAAAGCACCTTAACCCAACCAAGTGTTTCTGAGATCTTCACCCTCAGAGAGAACAGAAGATACCGTGTGGGTAGAGGCTTTGTAGGCTGTGCTAAGAATGGATGGCTGTGGGGCAAGGGCAGAGGCAGGGTGCCAGTCCCAACATCCCTATTGTAAGTTGGGCATCAAATGGTTAGTGAGAACAGGTAGTGGAGGGTCGCACCTTGAAGGCAGAGTCAATATCTACTGCTGGATTACATGTGAGATGTGAGGAAGAGAGAACTGTTGGGGACAATAACTTACAAAGTGGTCTAAAAGGAAGAAGAGGAACAGAAGCAAGATAAATGAAGACTCCAGTTTGAGATATATATTATAGAATTTTTTTTCCAAAGAGCAAAGGTTTCTACCCTCTGGAGAGAACCAGAGAATATCAGACACTTGAGAGAAAAGGTCAAGTAGTAAGTAGTGTGTGTGCACAAACTTTGGAGGAGAAGCAGGGGTGGGATCAGAAACAAATTTGAGCATGTCAGTGTATTTAAGCAAATTACCCCATCACTCTCATAATTTAAGGATCCAGCCACAGGGCACAGCAATGCTAACGTTTGGTAGCAGGAGTATTATCTAGTGAAGGAAGACACAGAGAGTGGCAGGCCATGAACCAGAGGAAGGAGCCGGGAGTGCCACCAATGGAGAATGGGATGCTGAGCCCCAAGGTCTGGCCATCCGGAAGCAAAGCTCCCAAGTAGATGACAGGAATGGGACCTGGTGTCCATGTCTGGGACCTGGCCTTTCCAGGGGCAGGAGCACTCTATTACTCCCCGTAACAGGGGGCAAGGTTATATTGAGGGCATGAAGTAAATCATGTGGCTGACACACTGATGGGGGTGTGTTGATGGTCTTGGCTGGTATTTGCTATTTCATAGCCTTCCCTCAATAGATGCATCTAAATGTTAAGCATTTTATCAAGGATTAGGCAGTACTCTGCCAGGTGCTAGGGAAATAACAGTAAATATGACTAGTGTAATCTTACCTCTTTAAGGATTGCAAAAGTAATGACTTTGAAAGATCTGAGCACACTGTCTACAAGTGGTTTTTTGTGTTTTCATGCCTTGAGATCCAGTATCTAAGGCGCTCAAACATGGAAGGGCATGAAGTAGCCTTATCCCCTGCTGGTGTTCTTGGACTTCTGCTCCCTGTCACAGCTAAGAAAGCCTTTAACCGGCGGCCAACACAGATGGGCAGATCTGTCCAGTGGCTCGCCAGATGCATAGATGTAGTATCTGAGCCAGCTGGTTACAAAAGGACACAAGCCGTCACTCCCTCCTTACCAAGTGCAGCTCAAGAGGTAAAAAGAACCTTGGGGTCTTGAGCAAGTCCAGCCTGCTCCTTTCAGGGATGGAGGTCTTACCACTGAGAGGTAAAGGATCATGTTCAGATCTCCTGCTTCTGCCCTTCCCCTTCCCATGCCTCAACACAGGATTGAGAGTGATCCATTTAATCCATAATCACCTATTGTCACGTTCTCAAAACTTGCATAGCTCTCCATCTCCCTCCCAGTGACAGCTAGTGCCATTACACCAGCCTAGGATGCCTTCAGCTCTCCGACCCCTCTGATTTCTCTGCCACCACCATCTACCTTGCCCACTGTGTTGGTTCTACTATTTTCCTTGATGGTTTCTGCCCCTGAGCCCTTTCCCGAGCTGTTCTTCCTGTAGGGATCTACGTGGTTCTTGTTCATACGTGTCCATTTCTGTTCAGGTCTTTGTGTGAGAAAGATCTTGGGAATGGACCCCAGGGCCTCACCTACACTAAGCAAGCAGTCTACCACAGACTCTTACCTCCAGCCCCCAGAATTGCAAAGGTCTTCTTCAGATGTGGCCTTTACAGACCAACCTGAGTCCTATTCCTCCTGGCCCCTTCTCTTGCTCCCTAACACGGAGCACTGACCAGACCATATGCCTGTTTCTGCAGCCGCACAAACGTGCTACTGACTCACCCTCTCCACAGGGGCCATCTGGTCTCCTCAAGGATTTTGTTCAGTGGTCACATGTCATAGCAGTACTCTTAGTTCCCTACCACGCTCCTCCTACTGGGCACAGGATCCCTCTTCCCCAACATGTTCTGTAGTTCAGTCAAAATCAGAAGGGCAACCTCTGTCACTCTGAATGTTTTACCAAGCTATGGCAAAATACAAGAAAGTTCCTGTAGGCGGAATCAAGGCCACAGGGACTAAGAAGACAGCATATGAGAGTGTGTGTGTGTGTGTGTGTGTGTGTGTGTGTGTGTGTGTGTGTCTGTGAGAGAGAGAGAGAGAGAGAGAGAGAGAGAGACTAACACCCAAGAGAACATAGCATGGAGGGCACACCCGAGGAGGGGCAAACTTGCTGGTAAGTCGTGCCATCTATGGAGCTGCTAAAGGGAAGCCTTTGCAGAGGGAGCCACAGCCCAGCTGGAAGACAGTCAATGGCTCTTGCCTGGCTTCACATTAAAGCAGAGACTCCAGGGTAGCTGAGAAGCCTGGAGGATAGTCAACTGAAATCACATCTCTAGACATGCCCCTTAGAACTGTGACGGTCCAGGGAGCCATTAAGGCCAGAAGACTCCTAATGCATGGTTCCCCCACCTGGAAACCTGTGGAAGACTTTCTCTCCCTAGTGTCAAAAGAACCTGACAGTGGTTCTTTCTTTCTTTCTTTCTTTCTTTCTTTCTTTCTTTCTTTCTTTCTTTCTTTCTTTCTTTCTTTCTTTCTTTCTTTTCTTCCTTCCTTCCTTCCTTCCTCTTTCTTTCTTTCTTTCTTTCTTTCTTTCTTTCTTTCTTTCTTTCTTTCTTTCTTTCTTTCTTTCTATGTTTTTGTTACAGTCGTTATTCATTCTTTCATGGTGGAGTAGACATGCATACATGTGAAGGTCAGAGGGCAGCACTCTTTCCTCTTACCGCGTGGGTTCGGAGGACCGGCCGGGTTGCCAGGCTTGGCACTCCCTGGCTAAGCCAGCGCTCTAGCTCCGAGGCTGTTTTCTCCCACACTTGCAGGCAGTGCGGAAATCCCCACCGATGGGATGAGGCGCAAACCCCAGAACAACATCACATACATGCAAATACCAAGAGGAGGAGCGGCCTGGAACTGTGTGTCTGGAAACCATCCCGGTTGTCCCTCTCAGCGGCTTGCTCTCCCCCAGCTGGCTTTTGGTTCCCACACCAGCTTCCTCACCGCAACCCACCAGGGTTATAATCTCTGAGGGCAGGGCTGAGCCTGAGTTCTGGAATCACACAGCCACAGTCAGTCAGGAGGGAAAATCATACAGTGCTACTTCTGTGATTTCTTCCTGGTTCTTAACAAATTCATTCTTTTAATGGAGGCTTTGAGTATTTAGACAGGGTGTCTGAGCACATCATCTGTGATGGTTTGAATATGCTTGGCCCAGGGAGTGGCATAATTAGGAGGTGTGGTCTTGTTGGAGTGGGTGTGGAAGAAGGGTGTCACTGTAGGGAATGGACTTTTGAGACCCTCCTCCTAGCTGCCTGGAAGCCAGTCTCCTCCAACAAGACGTAGAACTCTCAGCCCCTCCAGTGCCATGCTTTATAGGATGCTGCCATACTTCCCACCTTGATGATAATGGACTGAACCTCTGAACCTGTAAGTCAGCCTCAATTAAATGTTGTCCTTATAAGAGAGAGTTGCCTTGGTCATGGTGTCAGTTCATTGCAGTACAACCCTGAAACAATTATGATTCACAAGAGTAGCAAAATTGTTATGAAGTAACAACAAAAAATGATTTTATGATTGTGGGGATCACCACAATATGAGGAACTGTATTGAAGGGTCGCAGCATTAGGAAGGTTGAGAACTGCCCTAGACCGACCTATTCTCCCATATTTCCATGGTCTCTGCCTGGGACACCTTTCCCCTTCATCTTGATAATTTTTCATTCCTTAACCCAGTATCTCTCTCTCTCCCCTAAATTCACCAAGTCTACAAATACACAGCAGGATGGCACTCTGCTTGCTCCTATGACTGTGATGTTGACCCTTTATCCCTGTCTCCATAATCAGGGTTAGCCATACTGCCAAGTGGCAATTGGGCATATAAAGCTAGCATTATCTTGGTTGTTTTAGCCCCAGTTTGGTGCCTGGACCTCAACATCTGGTCGATGAAAGGTTTCTGACTAAACAGCCTATGCTTGTGCCCCATGCCGGACATGGCGGAGACGGCATGGCAGACAGCAAAGAACCTGCATTCGCCTGGACTCCTTGTGTGCCTTTGGACAACCGACTTGCCAACTTTGTACATAAGCTTTGTCTTCCAAGTGAGGATAATTACAGCAGCTGTCAATTAGGATGTTATAAAGAATCAGATGGTGTCCATAAAATGCTTAGCCCAGGACTGGGCACCTAGAAGAAACTGGACAACTGCTGGCTGCTGTAATCAGAAGAGAGGGGATAAAGAGACAGATGGATTCTTGGGAAATTATTAATATCATCCTTCTGCCTGGCAAGCAAATAACCCTTGGAAACACTAACCCTGTGACAGCGTTTGCAGCTTAGGGGTAGATAGAGAGCTTCTCGGTATGTTTTCCTTCCTGTGAGTTCATGGAATACCCCACGCTGACCCAATGTTGAGGAAGTACCTTAAGGAGATAGGCAATGTGAGACCCTGGGTTAGAGTATAAGGAGCCTCAGACCATTTAAGAAATGTGCATAACTCTGTCTCAGAACACTTTGAAGGGAAGCCCTTCTGAGAGGCCAGAAGGGAGCCAGCCAGTGCCTTTCCGACTGCCAAGCCCCTCTCCACAGACTGCAGGCATTACTCAGACATTAGTACATCAGGATGCTGATGCCCTCTGAGGCTTCCTGGTGTGCCCTAGCCCCCCTTCTCTGCCAAGCATGTTTCTTTATTTTCGGTAACCTTGTTCTCTGATCTCCATGCATTTGTGAGTAATGGGAACTTTGCCTGGAGGAATCTCAAGCGCCAAGCATCCTTTACACCCTTGGGCTCCTGAGCTCTAAACATTTCTCTGACTGACATGCTGGGGCAAAAGACCTGGAGCTTAGCTGCAATATAATCCCATATGTTCCCCTAGCATCGTGGAAGTAGGAGGCCCAGTCCCCCTAACTGAAGTACTTCATTCCACATGCCCCTGTTTTCACTAGGCCTTCCAGCTGCTCAAACCCTCACCCCATGCTACTTTTACTTATGGCCTTGGAATGATTTAAATTAACCTCGGTGATTAATATTCAAATCTAGGAAGACTGACAAGGACATCTGACCGTGGAATAATTTTTAGTGTCTGGTGAAAATAATTTCCATTTCAGTTTCATAGAGCTTTCAGTGTTCCTCCAGAACACACTCAAAATGCAATATCCCTCCGCCAGTGAATGGCCAGGCTAGAACCTGAGCCCACTGTTAGCCAAATTAAAAATGATTACCTCTCATCCACTGGGACATTGGTAATTTTAATCTAGGGGAAGAGAAAGTAAAAATAAATAAATAATCCATGTTTTTCCCCTAGCCTGTGATAGAAAGTCTGATAGGCTATGCACGAGACATATGCTTTGTTTAGAAGAAAACAAGCAAGGGCCCATGAGGAGTCCTTTAAACAACCTGCAGGGGTTGGGGACACGTCTTGCTGTGGGGACTTCAATCAATCATCAGCAAACAAAGATAAGACTCTTCTATAGACGGCTGCTCCCAGACTACTTTTTGCCTTGGAAAAATATTTCAATCCATTTTATTTGAAGAGCTTTTTCCACCATCAAATGTTGATCCTGACAGTCCTTGGGCAGGCTCCCCGAAAACTGAAAGCAATTAGCTCTTCATAGTCATGTGCTCTGAGGTGGCACTGAGACCCAGGCAGCCTCCCTCTGAAGGACAGAGCCACCACCAATGTCCACTGCCAGCATCATCTTTGGCTCTAGACGTTTTCAGCAGCTGAATCCTCAAAGAAGCCTGTTTTGTAACATGGGCTGCCATCAGAGCCTTAGTGTACAGCCTGGGGGAAACCAAGAGACACATTCATACGTCCAGGGGCAGAGCCACGGGGGAGTTGCTTGTGCAATGCTCTGTTGGGCATATGGAGATGGTAGAAGACCACGGGGAGTTCTGACACTGCACCTCTGGTGTGGCGCTCTAAGGTCATTATGCACACACCACAGGTGTCAAGGACAGAAGTGAATCAGTACCATGTGAGTGACCTGTTTAGTTGCTATGGTGAAAGAGCTGACATTTGAAAGTGCACTATGTAACTCAAAGTCTATCAAAGGACCATCTCTTCTTGTCAGAGGAGTCAGGAATGCCAGGAGTACTGGGAAATGAGGAAGTAACAATGAGAGGGAAGGGGTGTCAGCTTGGGGGTATATGACATTTCTGGCACTAACAGAACATTCCCTAGCTGCAGTGTCTCTGCATGGTGGGTATTTCCTTTTTAAAACTCTTAATTAAAAGCAGAAGTTGTAAATATTGTGAACATGTGCAAGGTGGCCCCAATACCAGACAGTGACAGGCCTAGAAGTCTACACACCAAAGCATTAGCCTAGGCCATTGGTTCTCAACCTGTGTGTCGTGACCCGAGATCACCTGAAAACACAGATATTTATATCAAGATCCGTAACAGTTAGGCAGTAACAACAATAATTTTATAGTTGAGGGGGTCACCACATCATGAGGAACTGTTTGAAAGGGTCGCAGCACTAGGAAGGTTGAGAACCACTGACTAGACCATCTTCCAGGGTTGTCTGGGAAGAGAGCTGGAGGATCCTGTAACATTTCAATTGTATCCCCCTATCTCTACATTGCTCACTGCGTAACAATGAGAACATAGCTCTTTAAGATACAATTCGTTATTTAAAGGAACAGCAGAGGAAAACCAATACCCCTGTGCTTAAACTCTCTGAATCAACCACAGAAACAGAAAATCTGTCATTTGGGGAAACCCCATTCTACATCATATGTGGGACTTTTAGAAATTCTGCAACCTCAGCTCCCTTCCTTTCTGCCTCCAAAGTCTGTCCACAGGTGGGCACCCTCTCCTCACTTTCAGAGATGGTTTACCTCATAAGATCAGGGACAAAAATTTACAAGTCTGTTTTTGAAAGGTGTTTCCATCTGTCTGTCTCTAGCTGTCCCCACAAGGCTGATGTCTTTGTGTCTACCTAGTTCCCATGGCGTCTGCCAAGATAACTAAAAACTGGGCCTGGCCTTCTCCCACAGGAATGATCTGGTCCGAATGCAAGGAAATCTGGGAGGAGGGGCCGCGGGAGTACGTGCTGCACTTGTGGAACCTTCTGGATTTCGGCATGTTGTCCATCTTCGTGGCCTCCTTCACCGCGAGGTTCATGGCCTTCCTCAAGGCCAGTGAGGCCCAGCTGTACGTGGACCAGTACGTGCAGGATGTAACGCTGCACAACGTCTCACTTCCGCCGGAAGTGGCCTACTTCACCTACGGTGAGTCACCGGGGTCACTTAGCCTGGTCCCAGGACCTGGGATTTGGAACCTGGCAGTGTAGACCCCACGGGTGTCTCCAACACGCTTGCAGAATGTGGAATTAATCTGTGGCTTAGAAGTAGATTTTTAGTGTTTGGAAGGATGGGTTTGCTTCGGGGAGGTTCTTGGAACAGTTCTGCCGATTTTTGGCTTTATTTTTAAAGACACCCCCCCCCCGCCCGACGTAGGGAATGTATGTACCGAATTTTTCCTTCCACAGTGAATCCTCTATTCTGCACAAAGGTAAGTTCTACTTTAGTTCAACATTCTTTCTCACAGTGAGACAGGTTCTTAAAAGAGACATCAATACATTGGACATACCGGTTTGAAACAGGTTTCATGGAAGCTGGTAACCCAACTGAAGGTTGCTGCCTCCAAGAAGTCTGAGGAGGTCCTACCGACACCTCTACCTGCCCTGAAGAAAATAATTAAGGAATGAGCCTTTATGAATGAGCGCTGGGGTTCATGAAGAAGAGATTTTTGTAAGCACCCCTAATGAAGCTCCTTGGATCAGCCTCCCTGAAAAAACACCATGAAAGTAGGAGAGGGGCTGGTTTGGAAGGAGAGCAAGAGAGGGTAACATGGTCATCGTGATCAAAGCCCATACGTGTGCACGAAACATCAGGATGAGCCCATTGTTCTATACACCTAATATGCTAATGATTAAATTTTTTTAAAAAGAGATTATGGTATAGTTTTGGGTAAAGGCATCAAGGGAAAGATATTTAAGAAAAAAATATCAGGCACCCAAGTGTGGGTGTGAGGTTCTGAAAAGAGTTGCTTTTCTTTAAAGTAGCTGTGTGTGTGTGTGTGTGTGTGTGTACATGAGACACACACACAATTTTGGTGGCTTCTGCAGTTGTATTTGTTATGCTAATGAGCATGAAGGGGGTCACAGGCTGGCTCCTGGGCCATGTGGGATGGAATGACAATGTCTGAAGTAAACTATAGGTCACAACAAGTTGCATAATGGAATTAAATTGTGTTTCCCACTATCTTTTTTTTTTTCTGGTTTTTCGACACAGGGTTTCTCTGTGTAGCCCTGGCTGTCCTGGAACTCACTCTGTAGACCAGGCTGGCCTCAAACTCAGAAATCCGCCTGCCTCTGTCTCTATTTTAGGGTCTTCTTTGTGAGATTCCCAGAACTGTTCAGGCTTGTACCTTGTAAAGCAGTAAGGTGGTACCCAAAGACCCCACACACCATCGCCCTTGTAGCATCGATTGCTCAGAACTACATTTGTTTAGAAAGAATGCAGGCAGCCTCTGAGGCTTGTTTTTAAAACACTCATTCTTCGAGAATTTTAACAATGTTTTTTGATTCTAATCGCCCCAAGCCTCCCCCTCTAACTCCTCTCAGACCCACCTCTACCTCCCCAAACCTCACCCCAAGTTTGTGTCCCTTGCTTTTTTAACAAATTAACCGGTATATTCCGGTTTGTGCTGTCTGTATATTATTCCTGGGGGGTGGGAGGGGCATCCACTGGAACATGGTCGACCTATCGGGAGGGAGTCACATCCATAAAGAAAATGGACTCCCCCTCACAGAAGCCACCAACTGTCCATAGCTCCTGAGGTGGGGGTGGGGGCTCATTCATTTTGTTGGTTTTGGCCATTCTGACAGGTGTGAGATGGAATCTCAAAGAAGTTCTGGTTTGCATTTCCCTGAGGGAAAGGGGTGTTGTCTGTTTCTTTAGGTGCTCCCCAGCCATTTGTATTTCTTATTTTGAGAACTTCCCACATAGTTGGGTACCCCATTTTTAACTGGAATATTTGTCTTCTTAATGACCAGTTGTTTATAGTTCTTTATATATTGTAGATGCTAACCCTCCATCAGATCCACAGTTGGTCAAGATATTTTCCCGTTCTGCAGTTTCCGACTTTAACGGAATGATGGTGTCCTTGACCATACAGAAGCTTTTCAGCTTTGTGAGGTCCCATTGATTCGTGGTTGAAATGAGTGCCTCCACTAACCGTGTTCTAGAAGTCCAGGAGCTCTTTGATGTACCAATGAGTCAAGCCTGTTCCCACAGTCTCTTCTCTCAGATCCCCTGTACTTGGCTTTATGTGGACATACCTCCTGTGTTAATTGTGTTGGGAGTCTTGACTCAGATTTTAACTAGACCCCACAGTGAGGGATTCTTTTACTTTCCTTTGTCTTATTTCTCTGTCTTCCTTTGTCTGTCTCTCTAGCCTACCTCAGTAGGGCTCTTATGGTGTTACCAGAAGCACAATATTATTTCATATATGAGAAAGTCCTGGCCTTCAATTAATTGAAAACCATAGCCTGTAATGTGTGTGTGTGTGTGTGTGTGTGTGTGTATGTATGTATGTTTTACATGTACGTCTGCTCACCCACATGCATACCTGGTGCTAGCAGAGGGTTCCTGAGTCATCATGTGGTTGCTTGGAATTGAACCCGGGTCCTCTGGAAGAGTAGCGCTGTTAACCACCGAGCCATCTCTCCAGCCCCCCCCCCCCCCGTTAGCTAATTTTGTCCCTGAGCTTTAAAATTAGAGAGAGCTGGAGTCACGTCTAGCTCCGTACGTGGGTTACTTTCTATTTGTTTTTAACTTTTGTGTTTCCACTTCTCATGTGTAAGATGAAGATTAAAACCTCTTATGTCAAAAGGCTTTTTTGGGCGGGGAAGGGGGTAAAATAAAAATGATGCAAATTGAAGATGTTTGCATTATCCATGATCATAGTAGAAGCTCGATAGGTGGTAAGTTATTATCAATATTACCTCTTTTTAGGGGGGACTGGGGGATGCAGAAATGGGGGGCTTGAGAGTGGGGATGGGGTGGGAATGGTGGTGGAGAGGGGGTGGAGGAGGGCTGGGAGATGGAGGTGGTGGTAGAGGTGGTGGAGGGGGGATGGATGTGGTGATGGAGGAGGGGTGGGAGGTTGGGGATAGGGGTGGAGGTAGAGAAGTGATGATGATAAAAGGCAGCTGGTGCTTAGTAAGTATTAATTTTAAAGCACAGATTTTAAAGCGTTTGAACGTCCAGTGTCCCTCCTGGTAGATAAAAACAAATCGCCCTTCTAACCACAGAATGGGGGAGGGGAGGTACAGCCATGACCTTTAACAAACCGTTCACGTAACACAAGTGTGGTAAAAGATGAGCAAACTCCCGTTACAACCCCTGCCCCGCACCCCCCCCCCCCCGCTCCCAGCATTTGTTGGTTAACAGATGCAGGTTTTTCTTGAATCATGTTTTCCGGTCTATGTTGTTTCGGTGCCTCGAGGAAAGATGGACACACTCTTCTTAATGCCACGATACAGGCTGCAGTATTGTCCCCTGTGGACTTCTATTCCCCTGACAGTTGTAGTAGGTCCCCGCTCGGCCCACAGCACATTATTGTCCTTGCCTTTTCCGGTTGGTTCACCTTGGGCCCTTGCAAATACTCCGGAGCTCTTGCTGCGCGCATGTGCTCCAGCTATGGGGGCCGAGCACCCTCTTGTGGCCAGCCTTGCCGGCGAGCCTGCCGAGCATTTCAATATCAAAAAGAGTAGGCTGGGGGGGGGGGGGGAGTCGGACGGAGTGGGGAGGTTTCAGGTTGTGAAAAGACTTTTTTTCTGATGGAAACAGCTCCAAGATGAAAGTCCCTTTGTGTAAATCACACGGTGCCGTTTGTTTTATGCCGACCCAGTGCCACAGCTGTGACAAGCCCTTTCGGGCAGAATCGTGTGCACCGGAAGTCCAGCCTCGGCCTCCAGGAACATAGTTCCTAGAAACTACAGCTTCCTAGGAGGAGTTTTTACTGTTACAGCTGGGGTTGAAGGTGGCGAATTGTAGATGGCATTAAAAAATAAAAAAGGAATTCATTTTAGTGCCTGTTTAATAGAAGAAGTCACTTCTAATTTCATGTGGAATGTGCATGTTATTTACCCATAGAGGCCCCCAGGTATTTTAAAAAACACATACTTTGTCTTTCATGGGGTTCTGAACTCTGACTTTGGTAAGAACTTAGAGTCTGTGGTATTGTATTCCGAATGTAATTTGGAATGTGCTACATTAACTGTCCTCACAGCTTCCCTTACTAAAGGTTTCTCTCTATTATAATTAATTTAACAGAGCCTAGCTTTGAAAATAAAGAGTAAAGTTCCTTCCCCCTCCATTTCCCGTGGGGTGCCAAGAAGCACCATGTAATATGCTTTCTATTTGCTCTTACTGGCTCTGAAAAGGGCCCCATACCCCCAAATCCAATCTTTAAAATGGCAACAGTAATGTCTGCTCTACGGGGCTGTTGTGAAAATCACAGCTAATTTAGTGTGAGGGCTAATTTAAGTTTCTCAGCGTTTCTCATTTAAGCTTCGTTCAGCAGTTCTCAATAGGGATGCTGGTGGCTTTGTCAGCAGGGCAGTTTTTACCATGTGGTGCTGTCTGGGGCAATATAGGATATTCAGCATTGAGGAGCACTCCTACCCAGGCACGGTGAGAAGCAGGCACTGTTCAGGAGGGAGGTACCACCCTCGCCTGAGACTTACTGTTCCGTCCTGACACCTAGGAGCTAGCCTGCATGCTGTTCCTTAGACATTGTCCTTCCGGTAGTGTTATGGCAAGCCTGTGTGACTGGTCACCCCCTTTGAGACCCTAGCTCAGTCAGTGAGAAAGACTACCAGCATACACTTTGGGGGTGAGGGGAGGGACAGAGAGCAAGATTATGTTTACAGGCCAAACCTTCAGATTCCTGGTCCCCAGAAACTGGTTTTTTTCTGGCTTGTAGCTGTCTGAACATGTGGTTGGAAGTCTGTTCGGTCACTTCACAGGCCTTTATCAGTGCCTGCTCTGTACATACCCTACCCGCCTGCCCTGAGCTCTTTTAACGTGTGGCTTAACAGTCAAAGTCCTTTAAGGCTGATGAGATTGTATGCCATGACCACGCACAGGGACAGTGTGGCTCAGGAAACCCAGATGACTGATTCCAGCCCGTGCTGGTCTCTATGTCCTCCTCATGCTTCCTTGGGTGGGGTGAGGGGGAGGCTCAGCTCCTGTGTGTGGAGGAGGGGAACGTAATGGTTAGCCCTACAACATTTGTCATAATGGATATGCATGGGACACCATGGGAGCTCACAGGAGACCAGGAACCCCACCCAGACTGCTGAAGTTAGGGGCAGCTTCTGGAAAGAGATTATTCCTAAACTGAATCTTGAAGGATGATTGGGAATGAATCAGATCTGAAGTAAAGTCCCAAGCAGGTGAGACAGCTCATTCCAAAAGCACGGCATCTTGTGTGCTGAGACCACCTAAGGGCAGAGCTGACAGCAGAGAATGCTTCCAGTGCCTACCGGGCGGGTGGAGAGATGACTTAGCAGTACAGAGCACTTGCTGCTTTGCAAAAGGACCAGAGTTCAGCTTCCAGCACTTTTTTCAGATGGCTCCCGACCACCGGTGACTCCAACTTGAATGGTTCTGAAGCCCCTCAACCCTTCTTGGGTCTCTGCACACATGCAGACAAAAAATAATAAAAACAAGTCTTTAAAGATGCCCAGCTGGATATTCTTCCAGAACAGACTCCCATCCCCCAGCAAGTAATGCAGATTCTTTCCTTTCAGCCAGGGACAAGTGGTGGCCCTCAGACCCCCAGATCATCTCGGAAGGGCTGTACGCCATCGCGGTTGTCCTCAGTTTCTCCCGGATCGCCTACATCCTGCCAGCCAATGAGAGCTTCGGACCCTTGCAGATCTCCCTGGGAAGAACTGTGAAAGATATCTTCAAGTTCATGGTCATTTTTATCATGGTATTTGTGGCCTTCATGATTGGAATGTTCAACCTGTACTCCTACTACCGAGGTGCAAAGTACAACCCAGCGTTTACAACGTGAGTATCACAGCATGTTTCCTCCCGGAGCCCATCTCTGGGCGACCCGGGAATCCTTGGGGGCCTCGTGTGGGCAGTTCCTTGCAGAACTCAGGTTCTCTTGAGGTTGGTGTGAGATTTGCTCTCTGTCTTAAGGCTTAGGTTCTGAAATTAGAAGAACAAAGGACTTAAATCCTCACTTTGCCACTATGTAGCTCAGGTTAGCCTGCAACTGATGATGTAGACAAGGTTAGCCTTGAACTCAGAGATCTCCCTGCCTCTGCCTCCTGAGCACTGACATTAAAAACATAAGCCACTGTTACCCAGCCATTTCTTCGGTTTTAAAATGGGAATGGATCTGTCACTTTTCTGTTACTGTGATAAACTACCATAAACAAGAGCAAATTAAGGCAGAGACAATGAGTTTATTTGGGTTTACACTTTCAGGTTGGAGGGGCGTCCATAATGGCATGGTGGCAGGCAGTTGGATCAGTAAACTGAGAGATCACATCTTCAGCCAGGAACAAAGTGGAGAAAGAAAATTGGAGGTAGGGTGGAGCTGCAGACTCTCAAAGCCCACCCCCAGCGATATACTTCCTTCAGCAAGGTTACAGCACCGCTACACACGGTGCCACCAACTGGGGACCAGTCAAGCCTTTGAAGGGACATTTTTCATTCAAACCATCACAAGGAGTAATAATAACGATGCCTGTATCATGACAATAGTGTGGGATGGGGTGACCCAGAAAGTATACAAGAAAGAGGGGGTTACCGTTATGATTATTACAAGCAATACACTTCACCTATATTACTTAGGAACCGAACCTGACAAAACCCAAATGCTAAGATGCTATTAGATCCAAAGAGCTATAATCCAGGGGAAGAAAGACTGAGGGTTGGGTTGGTGAGATGGAGAAGGGGAAGGGAGTAAGCAGGCTGAGAGGGAAATGAGGGACAGGGAAGGTGTACAGAGACTGCTACCTGCCGTGCACCCTGCGCACAACAGACTTCTCCAAGGAGACAAGATGGAAACATCTCATCTCAGAATAGCCCAAAGACAAAGAGAATTGATCAGTCAGACCTCTCCCATCTGCTGTCTCTCCAGAGTCAGTCACCAACTCTCCTGTAGTCTAAGGAAGCCCTGGGGCTGAGTGCCGCCCACACCTGGCTGAGCCCAAAAACAGTTTCTGCAGCTTCAGGGGTCTCTGCAGCCAGAGGCAGAGGCCCAGGCAAGGGAGGCAAATTACTGTTATGGGGGTCCCAGCTAGCCAGAGTCAGGATAGCCCAATGGTGCTACACACCCCACTCCACAACCCAAGAAGAGACAGATCTCATGCAGCCTGATTGCAAAAGATCCAACCCCCTACCCCCATCTCTGTGAGGAACAACAGGGACTCCAAGAGGCCACCAGGAGCACTTAGCTGAATCTAGTCAATGGATATGGCGGAGTTTACACCCTGACAGGCATTACTGGCTGATGACCATTAGCCACATCACTGGATGTATCCGAGCTCATGTGTCCACATCGTTATAGATATTAAAAGGTTTTTTTTTCTACTATCATAAGACATTAGTCCTGATGTAAAGATGGGCAAAGAATGGCTGTTCTCGGGGGCTAGAGCTAGTCCAAGATCAGGTAGCAGCCTTTGGACCAGCAACGTTCCAGTCTTTCCACAGAACTGAAATTCTAAGTGCCCGATGAGTCTCTGCTGACAGAGCTTCAGTCCCGGAGTTCTCATTCACAACCATAAAGAGAGAAGGGGGACTGCCTCCCTTATTCACAAGTGCCCTCACCCTCCACCACAACTGAGTATTTTGTGCAAAGTGTCCTGGTGCAGTCTCTCCGGTCTCAGATACTCTCCAGACCCATCAGCTGGAGAACTTCTCTTCCTTTAGCTTCGGCCAGAATCTTAGGAGACGAGTGTCCGCCCACCCAGGGTAGCAGCTGGGACCAAGAGAGCCGAGAACCTCCTGACACTTGCCCCAGGGTGGCATCTCAGTTTTCTATCCCCGCTGTGACGAGGCCTCGGCTGGCTCTGCTTCTGGAAAAGTCACTCCTCAAGGGGAGATATGGTCTCTAAGAACAAAGTGGTCTGACCTCCACACCGCTGGCCTCAGAGATGTTGTGCCACTGCCTGCCCAGTGGGCAGCCCCGCAGGCTGCTGAGTAGTTACAGGTGTGGAGTGCCTACAGAGAGCCGGTGCCAGGCCCAGTGCTGAGGAACAATGGAAGCCTAAGCGCTGCAGGCCCGGTGGGGGCAGCAGCACCTCAGGGGTCAGATGGGATTTCCATCCGATCTTACCTGGGACTCACTGTGCAGCCTGGGGCATGGTCTTAAAGCCCCGGGCGTTGAATTGCTACAGCTCTGACAGAAGAGGTAGGACGAAGGCCAACCTCACAGGATTGTTATTAGGCCCCACAGAGAAGCAGGAGCCATGCAGTGCATAAACCTCCAGTATTGGCAGTGATGGTGATGGGTGTGGAGACTGAGCTGATACTGTAGGACCCTCTCTGGGCAGTGGCCTAGCTTATGGACTGGCTACAGTTCATCCTGTAGTTAATCAGACTCCTTTTTATTTCTCCAACACCTGTTGAAGGAATGGAATAAACCTGAATCACCCAAAAGCAAATTTGTTCTGAATGTGCTGGGGTGTATGTGTAGAGGGTTGGCAGGACAAGGGACAGCAGGACAGGACTTAAGGCATGCAATCTGCAGGAGCCACGTTGACAACAGATGTGGGGAAGATGTCAGCCAAGAAGGAAAGGCTCGTGTGTTTTCCAGCCTAACACATCTACTCCCATGGGCCAGGGACCACCCCAGGCCTTTTAGTGTGAGGATGAGTTGCCAGGGGCACAGCCAACACAGCGAAGAAAGGATTTCCCCCTCCTCCTCCTAGGCAGGTCCTGAAATGCTGCGTAGCTGTGAGCGGGATTGATTGAATAGGAAATGTCAGTGGAGTGCTGATGCAGCAAGAGCAGAGTGGGTTGCTGCAAATGTCATCCCATACCTTTACACTGCACACCAAAGCATGTCACCCCCAAGAGGTCCACCGTGGCCTTAAAAAATGCCCTCAGAGGGTGAAGGAGGTGTGTGTGTTGGGGACCTGGAGTTGTGTTGAGTGTCACTGTGCTGGAGATGAAGTTAGAAAACCCCCACTGAAGTGCATGCTGCCCCAAAGCAGGAAGTCCCAGGCCACCTGCCTAGACACACAGGTGTGCGTGCACATCACTCACTCTCACACACACACAGTCACACACACACACTCACACATACACCACGCACTCACACATACACATACAGATACACACTACACACGCATATACTAACAAACTCTCACACTACACACAAACACACACATCACATATACTCACACTCATACACATTCTCACACACAAAGATACTCATACAGTCACACACACATATACACACACATACACGCTCACACACATACTCTCACACACACACCACACACACTTTCACAGACTCATACACATACTACACATGCATACATACACTCACACACACATATGCTTACACACACTCACAACACACACATTACACACATTCATATACACAGACACTCGCACGCAGACACACACACTCACACATTCACACACATATTCATACACAATCTCATGCACACACAGAGACACACACACACAGACACACACACACACACACACACACACACACACAAAGGTGCTGTCTCTCTAAGTTGTAGGCTAAGACAGGGCTCCTCTCCTATGCTTCCACAGTCTTCAAAAGCCACAATCCCAAGGAAGGGTATGTGGGTTCAAACACACTGCAAGAATGCTCTTGCCCTCGCTCTTAAACCTGATCCTCAGTACCTTCCATGTTCAGGAAAAGCTGGTCTCCCGCCAGCTACTCTTCAGAGAGCCTCTTCGTGGGAGTCCTGCTCACCCTAGGGTGAGGTCCCAGGGCAGCTCACAGATGCCAGCGCTAACTATATCTGACCAAGTTAAGTTCTGTCCTAAGGGAGGGGTGTGACACAGATTCTAAGACGACTGGAGAGAAAAGGTATGGACTGCGGGCCCCCAGCCCTCGGTTCGGACTCCCAGGGTATTCTAGTACTTAATCAAGGCCCTCTCGCCCCTCCCCACTTCCCATTTCCTCTATCCAGCAGACCTCAGGGAGGGACAGAAACGTGGGCAGGTGGCATGAGTCCATCTCCAGGTCTGAATGAAGACCTGAGATCAGTGGTCCTCAAAACACACCAGGATCACCACAGTGGCTAAGTCTAAGGTCTCCTCCACCCCACCCCACCCCCCTACCCCTCCCCACCCCTACCCCTCCCCACCCCTACCCCACCCCACCCCACCCCGGCCATGAGCATCTAATTACAGAAGCTGCAGAACAGAACCCAGAGTGCGGTGTGAACAAGTCTGCCCCGCCCTGGAGAACAGGCTGTTGATGGACATAGGGATGGGGGCAGGGCAGGACTCTCTCATGCTCCATGGACAGCTCTACATCTATGCATGTGGAAGAATCTCTTTGTATGAGGAACCGGAGTTAACTGAGGCTGGGGACCATAAGGGAGAGCAGGTGTGAAGGAGATCACAATATGTCAAACGGGTATGAAGTATCAAAGAATAATTTTTTTAAGCCACTAGGATTTTGATACAGGGTTAGGCCAAGGGTGTTTTGTTTTGTTTTGTCTTGTTTTGTTTTGTTTTGGATCTAGGGCTGGGGCATGGCTTGTGGGGACCTGAATTCAATTCCCAGAATCCATACAAAAGGGCCAAGTGAGGTGATGAGCTTCAAGCCCAGAGCTAGAGACGCATTGGCTGCCCAGGGCCCCCTGACAGCCATCTTAGCCCAATCCATGAGCCCAGGTTGGTGACAGACCCTGCCTCCAAGACCAAGGTCAACAACTTCTGAGAAATACCACCCAAGGTATCCTCTGGCCTCCACACCCGTGAACATGTACACACACGGACATATGCACCTAGAGACACAGGAATGCGTGTACACAAACACACATATGCCCAAAGTGTGGATCTCATCCAATATTATCAGTGCACAGATGCAACAGGTTTTACCCTGTGCTCTGCATTTCCAGAGCCTGGCGCACTGGACATTTGGTAGCATCGGTGACATCGGTGGCCTTTCACACCACAGTGGCAGGTTTTCCTCAGCACAGGCCGTGAGGGGCAGATCCAGCAGGACTGAATCCTGAGTCAGATCCTATGAGTGTTTCTAGTATCTCAACCTTCTACTCCACACCCAAGGGCTCTCTCGAAGGTCTGGGTGTGTTTACAGGAGCACTTCCGTAGCAGGAACTTCCTAAGAGGGAGGAGCAAGGCTGTGTATGTGTGTGTGTGTGTGCACTCCTGGGACCTGTGGGACATGACAGATAACAGCCCGTTCCCTCTAAACCACCACTTAAAGACTGCAAATGGCCAAAACAGAGGACACAGGGGACTTTCAGACCAGTCTCGTGCTCTTTGAGTCTCCCAAGTATCCAAGCCATGGATGAGGAAGGAGGGAGGAGACAGGCCGAGGAACACATGCCTCCTTTAAGAATGGGAGGGTGTGCTCTCAGAGTCGACATCCATTTTTGTCAAATAATGGACATCAATGAAGTTAGGCTCGCTTTTTGGAAATTTGTTTTATAGTCAACTTCGCTGAGATTCATGTATCCCATAAAGCAAAGTCATTCTGCGTAAAGATTATATAAAAACACTGGCCTCCTTGTTACAGAGTTAGAAAAATAAGAGACAAAAGGTTTGGCTCATGCTTGGCATTCTCCTGGGAGAGGCTACTGAGAAGATACTTGCCCTCCTTACATGATGACTCGTGGATTAATGAAGATATCCTGAGTGCTGGGCTATTGAGTCATTGTAGGAACATCACAGAATGTACTGACGCAGAGAGCATAGCCACCTACCTGACCAGGCTGTGTGTCACCACCATTCACCATTGTGCAGCCTATGACCAGACAAATGCACAGGTGGGTGGGACCGGAGCCATGAGTGGCTGAGAAGAAAATCAGCAGGCTCTCACAGAACACAAAAGGGCCACAGTCTCCCCCAGGAGGTCAGTTTGGTTCTCTCCGCTTAACCCTGATTGGAGATTAAAGGTGGGCTATGCCCTCATGAAAATAAAATAGAAATGACCCCAGTCAACCTTTTCTACAGGCCGCTGTGGAAGGAGCACCAGAGATATCCACCTAATCAAAAACGGCGCCTCTGTTAAGTTCTGTCTCCCCAGGAATTACTTTTAATGGAAGGAACTTTAGAAGCGCTGGGCAAAATTAGAAGCGCTTGTTTTCCGTAATAATGATGGGAAATTTCCACACACCGCCCTGGGAAGATTCATATTTCCCACCTCCCCCAAGAGCAGAAGGTACTGACACACTGTGGGTCCGTCTTGCAATCCTGGGGGGCTCTGGCTGGGGCAGAGGGAGGGACCCTGCAGACCGCCACACATCCCTATACTGCTACTCTGCTAAGCCAGAGCCTCATGAACTTCGCTCCACACCGTCCTGTAGAAGACAGTAAGAGACAGGGATGGTAAGAAATTCTGTGCCTTAAGCAGCTCCTCAGCCTTTGCATTTAACCCACACCATGGAGACACAGACACCACGAAAGAGACGGAGGCACTGGACTTGCCCAAAATCACAGAGCCAGTAAATGGACATAAACCTCGCCCTCCACAACTTCAGTCCAGCTTCAAGTAGAACCCTTCCTCTGTGTGCTTTGAGCGGGAGGCCATCTCTTTACTCTCCTGAGGTGCTGATTCTTAAGACTAACATATATACAAGACTCGTAGGTGAGAACCCAATAGTGAGAACCCACACACCTCAGCTCTCGGCATAGAGCCCATGGCTTCCCCATGTCTAACAGGTATCTCTGTCATAATAGATAGTTACGGGACAACCACTGCGTGACAAGGTCTATTTTGGCCCTGCAGCTCTGGCCTTAATGAGAGACTCCCTTTACTCCTGCCCAGGGACTCTCAAACAAGCGGGGCAGGCAGAAGTGGACGAGCAGCGGCACCTTTGACCTGTGTGGCCCCTGTGAATGATGTTCAGGAAGTGAGCAAGGTGTGCTGGGAGGAGGGGGTGGCAGAGGCTGCAGTGGTGACTGGGGGGACAGAAGAGGGATGCAGGGATCTAGCCATGGGTGGGCCCTTTCGGGCAGCCAAGGCTGGATTGTGTCAACCAGTGGCCTATTGCAAGAAGCCAGGGAAAGCGTCCCCTGGGGCACATAGGTCCTTGGCTGCTGCCATTTTATCCGTGCAGTGCGTGGTGAGCCGTCCTGCCTGGGAGAGAGTCGTCCTTCCTGGCCTCACAGGTGAGGCATTTGCCAGGATGCCAGCTAGGCGGGAACGAGGTGTGTCTGGTCTAGCAGCTCCCCTCCGCTGACTGAGTATAAAATCACACTTCATTATATTCACAAGGTCATCACCGTCACCCTCTATCAATACAACCGATACAGGGTATTTGGATACATAAGAGAGTTCATCAGATAAGTTCTGAGACCTTACAGGGTGTCATGATCAGACGTGGAGCCCCGCCCAGACCCAGAGAGTTTGGGCAACTACACTTAACTAAGATGTAAAAAACAAAAAGACAAACAAACAAACAAAAACCCTTATCTTTTCATGGCTCATTAATATATAAGAGATAGTCTTTTACCTGGGCTATTTTTAAAGGCTAACAACGCTTTTTAGAACGAGTATTCTGTTACCGCCTTTTTGCTTAGAATGCTCCTCGCTGCTTCTCTCCTGTTAATTTGTGACATGAAATGTTCAAGCCTCTTCAGCAGACTAAAAGGTGACAAGGGTTTGGGGGATTTGTTGTTGTTGTTGCTGTTGTTTTACCACTGGAGACTCGTAGACAAGCACTCTGCCACTTAGCTGTATCCCTAGACCAAGTTATAAGACAAGAGATCCAACCACAGAAAGAAAGTATGTTCCACCAGTCAACGCCTTACCATCCAAGTACTAACAGGCCTTACGCTGCTTGGCTCCCAAGGTTAGATTTGGGGGTCTTTTGGCCACAGGCCCTTGATGACTGTCTTCATGACATAGTATCTCAAGCATCACCTCAGGTCCTCACCTGAGTTGGGAAGACATGTTAACCTTCACCTAAGTATCATTCCAGCCATGGAAGGTGAATTGCAGCTCTCATTCTCAAAGAGACAGACAGTGTGAGAAGAAACCGGATAACGGCAGAACATCTCTCCAAGTAGAAGGAGCTAAATTGCCCAGTGCCTTGAAGACCTTGGCCAAGGGATGGGCCTTAACAGCCATAGAGCTACTGAAGAAGGAGGCCTGGATCTGTTTTTATTTCCAACCTGTTGTAAGGTTCCAGAGACTCCCCCAGATGCTATAACGTATTGCTATTAAGGAAACAATGAAAGAGAAAATGCCAGACCTAACATGAGCATTGCTCATCCAACAGTTGACGCATAGCAAACTGTCTTGTACACCTCACCAGCATTGTGAGAATTCACTTGTTGCCCTTCACCACAGCCTTCCACAATAGAGACCGTTGTTTTCCCATCTTGTGCCTAAGCGGGGGGGGGGAGGGGGGAGACCTGTGGAGCCTATACTTTGGACAAAAACTTAACAGCCAATCCCAGGCTTCCCTTGCTTCAGCACCCTGGCGGCTGTCAACAGCGAGGCCAGCGAGCGGGAAGGGAAGCAAGTAGCACAGTTTCATCTGTTCCCTCACACTGAGTTTGCCGAGTTCCGTCTATCTGCTAGGCTGGATAGATTTCACTTATCTCAAGCTAGACCCAATTAGAACTGGAGTTTCTAATTCCGGCTTCTCATTTGGGGCCCAAGACAGAACCCTGAGGTGATTCAGAGGCAGAGGCGGGAACTGTGGGGTTAGAATTGGCAGGAATATAGACTTCCCTTAGATGTGCCACTACCCGCCCCCCTTCACCCTCCTCAGGCACGGTGTTTGGTTTTGGTCCCTGCGATCTCAGTGTTAGAGAGAAGGCTCTCTGCACTCCCAAGCACCTTCCTCCAGCACCCTGCTTGGGTGGCAAGCAGGTGTTGCTGTCCTTTGGCAGATCTCTAGCAGGGCACAGCTATTGTCTTCTGAGTTCCCCCCCAGCAACCCTCTGAGCTCTGATCCTCCCGCTTAATTCTAGCTTGCTAGCTGCACATTGGCTAGGTAACTAAACTGAACTGAAGGCTTGTGGGGAGGGTTTGCGGTGTTCTGAAGAAGTGGCAATTTTCATAACAATCGGCCTAAACTGTCGCCCTGTTGATCAGTTTGTTCTCTGAGGCTCGTGCAAGCTGCCTCTTCAGGAAACCTGTTATTAAAGTCTCATTATCCAGGCGAGACAGACCTGGGAGAGAACTGATTACCTTGTCCCAGCTTTCTGTGTGACAGATCGGCCCCAACCTTCCCACACACACATCCACCCGCCCAGGGAGACAAGGGTGAATCACGTCTATTCAGGAACACTCACAGGCTCTCGCCGCTAAGAGGACTTCTCATGCCAGGGTGGCCTATTGACTAACTTCAGTCCCTTCCCCTGCAAGCCAAGAACCAAAAAAAAAGGAAGACGAAGAAAAAAGGGCTGGAGGAACAAGAGGATAATTTGCGTGAAATCAAGCATCTGTGGTGATCTGGCAGAGAGGAAGGCAACGGAGGCTTGCTCAGGAAAATCGATAAATACCTAACTGATTACCCTTCTTCATTAATGGGCTTTGGAGCTGCTGGGGCTATGTCTGCACCCAGCCAGCACAGAGCACCCAGCGGCAGCCGGCTTCCACAGCGTTCTCTGCTAACACCTACCAGATTTCTTCCAGAGGTCGACAAGCCAGCGGATGAATCAAAAGGACAGCAGCCATTCAGGATGTTGCTCTTACAAGTTATGTCACAGGAGTTGCTCACTTAATCTTCCCAGCAACTGAGCAGTAAAGCCCCATCTATGTCCACTTCACAGTTGAGCAAACCGAGACCCCAGCAGGGTTTGAAACCTTTAAGCACACACATACCCAGTATGTGTAGTAAGGAGATCTGGACTCCCAGCATGCATCTCTGCTTTCTCCACCTGTCTCTGTGAAGCCTTCTGTGAATGACACAGCGGAGGACCTGGCGAACTGATCAGCTAGTGGAGTGAGAGAGGATGCGGAACCAGGAGCTGCAACCTTTGACCGTAAAGAACCCCAGATGTGGCCCTACAGCAGCCAGCCACCAGCGGGGGCCTTTGTGATTAGTTTTGTGGTAGACATCAGTTAAATCAGCCCAGAATCTTTCTTCCTGAAGGGCAAATCCAGACAGTGAGGAGAAGTATAGGCCTTTTGCTCCCTCGGCCCTGGGTCTTGTGGTTCCTGCAAATTCTAGGCAATGATTGGGCTCAAGGGTTCAAACCTACCATGCCAGTCAGTGCTCAGGAGGCTGAGGCAGAAAGATGGCCATGAGTTCAAAGCCAGGATAGGCTGTGGGACACCTCCCAGGACACTGGGGTTAGCTCCAGGCCTGAGCCGTTGGTACCAGCGATGGTCTGCCGACTTGATTCTAAGCCCAGCTTCCTTTCTAAGAATACATTATATAGGCTTCCAAGATGTAGGTGATATAAATCTTCTCCCACAGAGGGCAATGAGACTGAACTGCCTTAATTATTTATTCCTGCAACACCCTAGACTAGAAGATATTAGCCCAGCATCTCACTTTGACTACAAAGCTCTTACACTTTCAAAAGCATACATTGGACGTTGACGTTTCCCCACCACATACACACTTTTCTCTTAGAGTGTCTGCTGTTTTCATGCTGATTCATTGAAGTGTTAGTGAAGCCAAGAGTATTTTCACAAACCTGTGATCCCAGTACTTGCAGGGTGGAGGCAATAGGATCGGGTTCAAGGCTACCAGCTTTGGCTACATATTGAGTTAAAAGCCAGCCTGGACTATGTGCTGTCTGTAGGGTTTGAATTTAAATATGTCCCACCCCCACAAGCTCCTGTGTCTTTGTAGATGGGTTATGAGACCTTAAGGAAATTGTGCCTGGTTGGAGGAAGTGTGTCACTGAAGAAGGACTCTATCAGTTCTGGTCTGACTGGGCTTCATCTGCGCCTCTGTCGGCCTCCTGACCACTGAGGCTGGAGCAACCAGCTTCACTCTCCTGCTACCATGATGTCTCTACCAGAGACAATCATCTCAAGTCATGAGTCAAAATACAGCCTTCCTACCTTAAGCTCTTTCTTTTGGGGAATTTGGTCAAATCAACGGGGAAGGTTCTTAGTGTATCCCATAATGTTTGCAGATTCAAGTCCTTTTCCCACTGGGTCTATGGCTTACTGTGCTTTTGACATTCAGGAGCTAATTTCTGTGTAGTCAGATCTCTTGGTGTCTGTATTAATCGTTTCTGAAACTTTCCCCAAGCCAAGATCATCTAGTAAATTATCAGCAGTGTTGTATGCTAGTTTTCGTCACAAATTTTTTTTTCTAATGTTTAGCTCTTCAATTCCACTCAGATCTTATCTATTCATCTTGTGTCAGTCTAGACAGAACATGATATCACTCACAGCTTAGCCGAGGTAAATCTTGTGTGTCAGATGTCAGCCAGGAAGGTCTCCTCTGCCAATACAAATAGCAAACGCTAGTCTGTTCATAGTTAGTGCACTGAATGCTCCTATGGAGTGGGCTTGCTCCAGACACAAAGCCCAGAGACTGCCTGGGGCTCTCACTGCACTGACTTGGTCAGTCAGGCCACGTTTTCTCTGAAAGAGGGTCTGTTGCTTCAGCTCCATCTGCCTCCTACAAAGAACAGAAAGAGCCACAGACCTCGCCTCGAGAGCCTGGGAGAGGTCATTGCAGTCGGGCTAAGACCCCTTCCCAGCCAATCGGGGATGAGTATTTATCCCTCTAGCAATCTCGAATCTGGGCCTCTTGTAATTATGCATCTAGAAATGAGGCTAAGTGGAGGTTCAGAGGCTAATCCTCGTACTGGAGAGGGGATATCAAATGATCACGCACACTAGCTGTGCAGACTGAGGTCGTGCCACTTTAGAGACCCTGCTGCAAACACAGCTTTACCAAAATCTTCCTGCTCTGCCTCCTTCTGATTACAAACACAGAACGCCTAAGAAGGAACTGGAAATAAATGAGGGGTCGGAGGTACACTCCATAGTGAGAAGCAACGCGAGCTGGACCTGAGCCCATCTTCCCCAACCAAAACCAATGGAGAGGGCCAGTCCCGCCTGTGTTCCCTTGTGACCTCATTGGCATCAGCTAGAGACCTGTGGGTGATCTAGGGTAAGGAATGGAAAGTGAATTTGGGTGAAACATCTCTGTCACAGGTATTAGCCACTGTTTCTGTTGTTCGGGACCAAGTGCTTGCCACTTTTTGTTGGATCCTGTAGAGAAGGGAACAGCTGTCTGTGCAAGAGATGGGGGGAAAGCTGCTGCTCCTGCGAGTTTAGGATCTGGGACTCGTCATCCCTTGGCTTGGGACTCTCTATGCCATGGTTCCTTTCCACAAAGAGATAACACAATAATCCCTATGTGATGCGAGACGGCACCTCCATAAACCTTCCACACAGTGAACGCCATGTTTTCACATAAAATGGATTCACATCTTCTATAAGGAAACCATTTTCCCTTTCCAGACCAGCAGTGGAAGCCAGAGCTCTGCAGGAATGGTTTGTGCCCAGTCTTCAAAAAGTGATAGATGCCTTTAATCCCAGCCCTCTGACAGCAGAGGCACAGGCAGACAGATCTGTTTGAGTTCAAAGCCAGCCCAATCTACATAGTGAGACCCTATCCCTAACACCAGCAAGCAAGCAAGCAAACAAAACCCTGCGAGTGAATTCCTGATTAAATGTTACAAACTCACGGCTTCAAAGGAAAAAAAAGGGAGGCAATACCAGCGTAATTCAGCTTCGGATCCCAGCTTCTCAGACTCTGAGATGCACAGAGAATGAGCCACACAGCTGCTGTGCACACTAGCCACCACCTCCACACATAGACACCCCCATATTCTCACATGCAGGAGAACTGTAAATTCATGCAAGTCAAGAGTAGATTTTTAGCCCAAGTTGGAAAACTAACATTTTTGTACATTTTCTCAAATAAATCTCAGTGCTTGAGAAACACTGATGGGGGTGGGGGAAGCCCTAGTTAATCCTGGCCATTTGTGGGAGAGTGTTGGAAATCCGAAATGTTAAGGGGCTTGGGGCGGTGGCGGGGGTGGGGGGGTGGGGGTGGGGGGAGAAGTCCTGTCTTATAATGGCACTGAAATTTTGGATGCAGATTAGAAAGTTGAACTTTATGTCCCTGCTACACAGGCATATTCTAAGCCATCCAACCACGATCCAGCTTTTTGATTGGATATTATGTAATAAGCCTGATGCGAATTCATAGCCAGAAGGTTAGGACCACAAAATGTGCTTGGGGACTGAAACTACTGTATTCAGTAATTTCAAAGGGTCAAAGGGCAATATGCTAACACCCAGGCCTCCCCGGGATCACCCACCGCACACATGCGACACACGCTAGGTGCGGCACCTGCAGAATTGGAACATCGTACATTTTCCTCAGCCTTTTTCCTGACCAACCCTCCCTGGTTGAGAGGTCTTTGTTTATGTGATTGGTCTCAGGCAGTGAGGATAAACATTAGCCTGCTACTGGGTGTCGGAGGCCCACAAGTGCCAGGTAGCAATGCCAGCCCAGTCTGTTGAACACAGGTCATGGTCAGGCCGTGCCGCCTAAGAAAAGCTGTTTGAGAATCCACTGAAGGAGCAATGAACTCTCCTGAGGCCCAAAAGCAAACATTTGCCCTGGGTTTAATTTTAGATGTCTAATTAATTGCAGCAGGATAAAAAAAAAATCCTAGACAGGAGTCCCGGTGAAATTGAATTTTAAAACGGAAGACACTGCCATGTGAGAGTCTTTCTGAGTCTTCTTAGAAATCTGAGTATCTCAATATTTCAGAATGTAGGCATCAGCAGCCCACCCCAGTCCCACTCTGGGGTGGGGGTTTGGGGGGTAAGGAAGACCACTGAAAGGCAGCTATCATTTTAAAAGTGTGAACTAGTTCGAGGTGCTTGAAAGGCCTGTCTGTTTCCTTGTAGAGTTGAAGAAAGCTTTAAAACCTTGTTTTGGTCCATATTTGGCTTGTCTGAGGTCATCTCGGTGGTGCTGAAATACGACCACAAGTTCATCGAGAATATCGGCTACGTGCTGTACGGGGTCTATAATGTCACCATGGTGGTTGTACTGCTCAACATGCTGATAGCCATGATCAATAACTCCTATCAGGAAATCGAGGTAAGCCAGCTGAGAGCCGTCCCCTCCCTTGGCCGGCGATGGCCCTGCTGCAAAGAGGGTGGTGGCATCCGACGCGCATGCCCCCTCACGTGTGATGCGCATGCGCCCTCATGTGTGAAGCTAAGACGGTAACAGACATTCTTCCTGGACCACGTTTTCTGTCAGTCTGCCACATGGCCCTGCTGCCACCACCACACGGGAAAGCCTAGTGAGAGCAGAAGGAATCAGGATTACACATCATTCAGTTAGGTGATGGCAGCCCATGGCACGTCACAATGGCTATCTATGTGCCCGTTCCCTTTCTGCCTGTCTCGTGCTTCTTATTAAAAGCCTACTGTGTGCTGAGCCAGTACTACAGTGATGATGCAGACAAGTCCCTGTGCCCAAGGAGCTCGTAGGCTAATAAGAAAAAAGCAGAGATGGGAGGGGGTGTGGAGAGATGGCCCAGTGGATAAAGTGTATGCTTACCAAGAACTAGATACACTAGACATCTGGCTCCCGAGAACCTATGTAAAAAGCCAGGCATGACACCGTGTGCTTGCAATCCCAGCTCTGAGAAGTAAAAATCAGCAGGATCTTGGGAGGTCTCAGGCCCGGCCTGCCTAGCCTGGTCAATGAACTCCAGTCAGTGAGAGAAGCTATCTCCTCAAATACGGTAGAATGTGATGGAGGAAGATCCCTAACATCAAATTACAGCATCTACACACACACACATAGGCATGCACACTCATATAGATCCATGCATGCATATCCCCCTACACATACACATAGGCAAAAATAAGCAAACAAAGGAAACCAGGTAAGGGCTGATGAGATGGCTTAGCAGGTAAAGGTACTTGCCGTGCAGGTCCTGACGACCAGGGTTCAGTTCTCAGGACCCACATAAAAGAAGAAATTAAAAACCAACCCCACAAAGTCATCTCTTGACCTCCGCATGTGTGCCATAGCACACACATTCCCATGTTACACACACATGCAGTAATAAGTAATGTTTTAATGTCAAAAAGCCAGGTGAGGTAATCATCACGTCTCCGTGTTCTGGAGTCAATGCAAATAGGCCCAGAGGGAAGCTTGGGACCACGTAAAGATGAAAACAGCTTTTCCAGAAAGACAACAGAAAGCACACAGGCTGTGAATGAGGCCCAGAGCACTGACCCGGCATGTGCGAGGCCTTGGGTGTGATTCCCCAGTAATGGAAAAGCGGGGAAGGAGATGCTTTGAATATAAAGGAAGTTGAGGGTCCAGCTCAGTAGTAGCATCTGCAAAGCCATATCTTAATCCCCAACACTGCGAGAAAACAAAAGGTATCAGCAGATGATTTATTAAGAACTGAAATACAGAGACCATGAGCAGTTGGTTGCCGTCTTAATAGATCATCAAGGAATTAAAGCAGCACCAATGAGCAATGATAGGAATCAAGGCAAACTGACGAGGATGACCCTGAGCAAGTCGATATGGTACAACTTGAGAAGAAAAAGAAGCCATGGTGGGGTGGGCAGGGAGACGGCTCAATGGGTAAAGGAGCTTGTCGCCAAACCTGGCGCCTCGGGTTCAATCCCAGCACCCACACGGTCAAAAGAGAGAACTGACTTCAGAGAGTTATTCTCTGATTTCCACACATGCACCATGGCATGTACACACCCAAACACACATGCGCACACAATAGTAAACCAATGTAATACGTTTCTTGAAAGTTCAGTGTGCATACTCACAATCCCAACACACATAGCAAGACTGTGTCTCAAAAACAAGCAATCGCACAGCATAGATGAAGATTTTACCTAATGATGATGGTGGAGACCGCCAAACCTCCAAGCCTTATGAGAAAAGTGTTCCCCTGTGGAAGAGGGGACAAGGGGGACATGTGTTATGATTGTACAGGTGTTTAGAAAGAAAAACCTTCTCAAGGAGACGATAGGAAAGGTGTGATTGGAGTTAAGAGTGTGTACCACTCTTGCAGAGGACCAGAGTTCAGTTCCCGGCACCCAGGGGGCCTTATTCCATCTTCCCATAGGACCATCTTCTGTTGATACCTGCACTCGAATGTGCACATACCTTCCTCCACCCCAGATACACACACACACACACACACACACACACACACACACACACACACACACACACACACACACACTTGGGATGCCTGCCTCTTAGGTAGAACTGTGGGGAAGGTGATGGACAGCGTTCCTTTCAGCTTATGCTTTTTGTAAGTTAGGGAGCAATTCCTCAGGTGTTTTTAAATGAAAAATGCAAGTTGTATTTCTCCAAATACAGGCAAGGCAAATGTCCTGTGACTACGATGATACACATCCAAGCAGGAGAGACGGATAAGAAAGATGCCAGGGATGGGGCCACGGTCCTCCTGTGGGGCAGGGAGCTGGAAGTGGGCAGCAGGCTCAGTCAGTTTGCCTGTCGCACTTGCTGGCAAACCCTACGCTTCAATAATAAGAAACTATTACATCCATAGTTTTCATATAGGAAAAAAAACTGAATTCAATATGGATTTTATTTAAAAAAAAAAAAAAGGTAAAATCAGACTGTGTAGCTTAAACATCAGGCATTTATTTTCTTATAGTGGTAAGGGCCGGAAGAGAAAGATGTCAGGCAGATGGCTCCCCGAGAGGCTGCCCTCCTGGGCGCACAGACAGCAGCCTCCCAGCTGTGTCCTCCTGTCAACCCTCTTGATCAATCTGCCCGTGTAACCTCATCTAACATCATGCACCCTTTTAAAGGGATCTGCCTGCAAATCCATTCGCATCCCAGAGCAGTGGGGTTAGGGCTGCATCAGACCATTTTAAGGTCATTCAGCCCATAATATACTCTTCCCAGAAAGATCATTCCAGACCATAGACTTGCATGTTTTAAGATAGAGAGGGTCAGACAGAGCAGTGTGCCCAGCACTGCAGAAGCACACGCTGGGAAGGGAAAGGAGGGGACAGGGCCAGGAGCATCAGCTCCCTGTCCCCTCAAGGCCCCGCCCACCCCGCTCCCTGGAGAATGTGGCACACACTCGAGGGACGGACCAGTGGCATCTTCTTAAGAAGCATTTTTATTTGTTTGGTTTCCTATGCAAATAAGCTATTGCCAACGAGTCCTCCTGTCCTTCTGGGCCTCGTTTTCCCCAAGTGTAAGAAAAGTAGTAAGAAATAGTGTTAAATAAAACCCCTGGGTCTTTATATTTCCCACCCAGAAATTTTAAACAAACACATTGAGCTTTGGTCCACTTAGCTCTGGCATGAGAAGGTTGGCTGAGGTGGGCAGAACACTGGGGCCTAACCCCTCCTCTCTAGGCCCTGAACAACTTCCTGACCAAGCCAGAGCCTGGACTTGCCTGTCTCCGTGAACCATGAACTACTGGATAATGGGTACTCATGAGCACATTTGGCCCTGGTGAGTGAATGATTGTAAGCCTTCTATGAGGACACTTGCTGATTCATTCACTAGATGGTGAGCACTTCCTGTCAGAACCCACA
The DNA here is from genome assembly GCA_036184795.1 of Tokudaia tokunoshimensis. NCBI lineage: Eukaryota > Metazoa > Chordata > Mammalia > Rodentia > Muridae > Tokudaia > Tokudaia tokunoshimensis. The sequence goes on from BTHU01000022.1 coordinate 8,288,444, forward strand.
GACTCGCCCGCCCCTGCCACCGCATCCCTCGCCACTTCCTCCATCTGGGACAGTCATAGCTCTCTCAGGAGCCACTGTGCATGGCCTCCATGCCTGTCTGGACCCTCACCCTCCAGCCCTCCACCTAGCCTTTTGTGTAAGCATTTAAACAATCAAAACAAATTATTTTAAAAGTGAGAAAACCCTTCTACTGGGCTCTCAAGGCTCTCTACCACCGGTGTTCACACCGCTCAGTGGCTCACACTGTCCAGTGGTTCACACTGCTCAGCACCTCTCCCACCACTGACTCTCACCCCATTCTCCGTTCCACTTCACCCCCTCAGGCTGGCTGAGAACTATTCAGCTCTAATATCAGCCGCGGAACGGACTTTGAGCCCCGGGTTAGGCCAAGCCCAGCACAAGATGCTGTCTCAACCTATCTCTTGGTCAGCCAGAAGGTGGGCTGACAAGTGATTGATCCAACCACACCATTGGCCAGACTGTGCCATCCAAGAGATATGCCTCCTCCTAAGCATAGGCCAGAGAGCACAGGGTAGAATTCTTCCTCTGTGGCAGGAAGCTGCCAGTGAGGCCCCTGCCCAGCCGAGGAGACCAACAATCCTCCTTGCCAGTGTCTGGCTTGGTCTTTTATGGATATATAGTTCCTTTAGTTCTCCTAGCCACCTTTAAAGCAGGTAATTAGTTTATATTCCCATTTTATAAACGAAGCAACCGAGGTCCAGAATTACTAAGTCCAGTGCCATAGTTTGCACAACTCGCAAGGGCTACAGCGGGATTTGAACCCACGCAGCTTCCAGTGCTCTTATCGTCACACCACCCTTCTTCCTCTGCTCCCCCGTCTTCCTGTGTTACCAGGAGTGATCCCTATTCTCACAGAGTACCTCTTCTACAAGACCCGTGCGTCCCATTCCAGTGCATGCAAGTCAAATGTAGAACCTTCCCAACGGAAAGCAAAGGGCTGCCTGCTGGCTATGGGCTGATACTGCAGGGCTCCATCCCGGGGAGGCGCACAGGGGCACATCTGTGGTGGGCTCACAAGTGCCCTGCTGTATAGCCAGAACCTGGGCAAACAGGCATTCAATTGATGCCTGCCTCAGAATGTGCAGGAGGCAGTGTTACCCACACTGTATGGATTCGCAAGCTCAAGTCCCAGAGTTGATAAAAACTTTGAAATCAGATGTGTATGGTTCTAAACCCCATCCCCAACCTTCCTCAAGTGAATGAAAATATACACAGTTAAAAATCAAAGTTTGGAAAGAAAAAAAAAAAAAACTACCCATCCTTACCCATTCCTTAGCCCGGGACTGACTGCCCTCCTCTCCTGTGCATAGAAGACAAGAGAGCGTCAGCTCCCAGGGCCACCCAGCGTTCCCGACTTGACTCCAAGTCAAAAGACCCCAGTCTTGCGTTTACTCTAAGCCCAGCACCATGAAGGGAAAGTGGCAGGAGCGCGCCCTACAAGCTGCAGGGGCAGAGCCAGCTTTCCTGAGAGGGTCACCTCAGGTTCACACCGCATTCCTGGGTGACACTCCTAAAAGAGATGGCTAATGCCAAGTTGAGGCAGCCAGAGCTGTGAAGGACGGACCAGAAGGGCGAAGCTTCAGCGAAGACAGTTCTGACGAGCTGCAGTGGGAGCCGCTGGCGAAGGCACCGGTGGGGTGCATGGTGGGGGCGGGACACGGTGCTGGCTGGCCTTTTCCTCCGGGTGGAGAGCTGTAAGAATGGTGTGTGCATCCGGCCTTAGAGCACTGCCCTGTGCCATTGCAGATGGGGTAAGCGCGTGCAGCCCACCAGTCCTGCCCAGCCATCTGCTCTACCGTTGTAGACTTGGTCGGTCGATCGGTCGGCCGGCACTGCCCTCACTAAGATGTCGTCGTCGTCGTCGTTGTCGTGGCCTCTGACACGTGTGTGTGAGTGTTCCCTTGTTTTGCAGGAAGACGCGGACGTGGAGTGGAAATTCGCTCGAGCGAAGCTCTGGCTTTCTTACTTTGATGAGGGAAGAACTCTCCCTGCTCCCTTTAACCTGGTGCCGAGTCCTAAATCCTTTTATTATCTCATAATGAGAATCAAGATGTGCCTCATAAAGCTCTGCCAACCTAAGGCCAAACGCTGTGAAAACGACCTGGAAATGGGCATGCTGAACTCCAAATTCAGGGTAGGTAGCTGAACTCCAGATTCAGGGTAGGTAGCTGAACTCCAGATTCAGGGTAGGTAGCCGAACTCCAGATTCAAGGTAGGTAGCCGAACTCCAAATTCAGGGTAGGTAGCCGAACTCCAGATTCAGGGTAGGTAGCCGAACTCCAGATTCAGGGTAGGTAGCCGAACTCCAGATTCAGGGTAGGTAGCCGAACTCCAGATTCAGGGTAGGTAGCCGAGCTCCAGATTCAGGGTAGGTAGCCGAGCTCCAGATTCAGGGTAGGTAGCATTCGGTCTGTGGGGTGAGAAAAAGGCAGGGGAGACAGGGAGGCAGGGGGAGGCTGAAGAGGCAGGGAGAAGGCAAGCAGGGGTGGGGGGGGATGCTGTGTCTGGCTCCTTAAAGGACACCAGCAGGCCTGGAGCTGTGAGGGGCATTGCCTTACAGAATCTCCTGGGCACCTCAACAAAGCACCACCCTGCAGAATGTCCCCAAATCCCTTATGGAGTTGCTTTGAGTTCAGCAAACTGCCTGCTGCCTAGAAAGACACGGCCCCAGCGGAAGGGAGCTCCCTAACGCAGTGGCTCCCAGCCTTCCCAACACTGCAACCCTTCAATGCAGTTCCTCATGTCGCAGTGACCCCCAACCATAAAATGATTTTCATTGCCACTTCATAACTATAATTTCTGCTACTGTTAATGAATTGTAATGTAAATATCTGATATGCAGATGGTCTTAGGTGACCCCCATGAACTCGTGGTTTGACACAGGTTGAAACCACTATCCTAGGGCATATGGGCATAGAATAGCCCTCTAGGGCTAATACTCTAGGAAGCCAAGCCATTTCTAAATGTATTTCCAGAAGGTCCCCTACAGACTGGGCCTGTATGCAGATATTCCCAAGTCCTGCATGCATGTGTATATATGTATTTCTCTTTCTTCGCTCCAGAAGACTCGCTACCAGGCCGGCATGAGGAATTCTGAAAACCTAACAGCTAACAGCACCTTCAGCAAGCCTACCAGATACCAGGTAACTACCCCTTACCCAAGTGTGGGCAGAGGTGGATCCCACCAAGATAGGCCCAGTAGCGTTGCTGTGTGAGCAGATCGCTCAGCTCTCTTCAGAGTGCCTGCTGTATGGCAGACACTGTGCCCTTTACCGAGGAGGCAGGAAGTACCTTAGTGGCACCTCCTGGCCACTTCAGAGGAGAGACAAATGATGTATGGCATCAAACTGATAGAAGTCCCAAGAAACAAAGAATAAGGTTAAACCTGGAGAAAACCAGGAAGGCCTACCTAGAGGGCTGTCCTCACGGAGAGGAGAGATGGCCAAGACCTCATCCAGGAAAAGGAGGCGACCATGAAACCTTATAAGTAAAGGTGCATCCACAAAGATCTCAAGCTGCTGGAGGGGAGAGAGGGAGATAAAGTCAGAAGGAAGGCAGAGCCCCACCACTCAGGACGGGGACAGGGCACTCTAAGAAAGTCTAGGAGAGGAGGGCCACTGCAGAGGCAGACACAATAAGACTGTATTCAGCCTCAGTCATCAGGCAAGACACCAGTAAGGAGGATACGGATACGTGCACAGGTTCAGCTGTAAGGACTGGCAGTTACAGTCAGGCTGTATGAGTGGGCGGTGGAGAAAAACAGACCCAGGCAATGCACAGTCTGGACATACAGCCATCAGGACCTGAGGGTTCAGGGGAAGGCCCCTCCATGATGCCCAGTGTGCCCTAGGTGCCCAGGTTGATCTCAGGATCATCCCTGCACACCTGTCCTTAGACTGGCAGCCTGTAGAGAATTCTGTAAAGAATTCCTATGCCTACAATCCCTGCATCCCTTCTGGAAACCTGGGCTAAATGTTTGTTCCAGTTTGAACCCGCTCCTGAGCAGTGATGAATGGTAACCGCAGGTTAGCTGTTAGACAGGCGGGCATTCTTCCCCAGCCTTCTACTCCCTTAAGTGTAATCTCTCCTGGCTGTAATGTGATGTTGTCCTGGGTACCCTTTGGACTAGGGTGAGAAGGTGATATGCCCCTGGTGCTGCCTTCCCATGGGGGAACCCTTACAGACCTGACATCTCCCTGACATGGGTCTCTAGCTGAATCTCCTCATCTGGGTTTCAGAAGCCAGCTGTGCAGTGGAGAGGATTTAATTGTACAATTAAGAAATTGTTCAGCCTTCAAAGCGCGTACCGTTTTATCAGATGACATGAGCTCAGAATCGGCAACGGGCAGATCTTGAGTTTGATCGTGCACAGAATGGAGATGCCCAGCTTGATCTTCTTTGAGCTGTTTACAATCCAAGTCCTCTGACCATCAGGAGGTTCCCACTTCTCAGCTTCTCGGAGAAGAGCATAGATTTTTCTCTGTCACTAAGAAGATAGGAATTGCCTTATAGAAACTCAGTGTTGGACGGAACCAGATACAGAGATAAAGGAAGGATGATTGTGTGTGAACTTCCTGCACCCAGATGAATCACAATCAGCCTAGTAGCCCTCTCCTATCTGCCTACCTGCATCACAGCCTCCAGCCAGCCAGCCTTAAATCTCCCATAAACCCCTGCTGTGATGACAGAGATTGACTGCATTTCAGCCTCAGGCTAGGGGTGACCTTGGGAAGCTGTGCTTGTCTCTTGTCACTTAGAGAAAAGCCCCAGGCTACTTATTCTAACATTCGTAGTGGAAAGTCACAAAGGCACCTGACCAGGGCTGGGGGCAGCAGGGGGACAGAGAAGACCCTTCTCTTTGCACCCGAGCACTCTGGGCCAGCGGTGCTCTGACTGTCTGGGCATCCTTCTGAGCTGTAGTCATCTAGTCAGCATCTATATTGACCTTGAGACGACCCCAAAGGACACTTGGAAGCAGGCTCCTCCAGATTCTGTCAGATTTTTACAGATAAGAGAACTGTCTGCCTGGCTGAGGCCTCACATCCGGTTGTGACCCATCTGATTCTGAGGGCACTTCTCTTCTGTTACCCCAGAATACTGCCCAGGCACTAACCTGACATCCCTCTTCCTGGTGCTTCCCCCAGAGTTCCCTCAGCCCCTGCCTTGCTGGGGCTTGGTGGTGTCTTGAGTGGGATCTGTCTGAACCTCAAGTCCAGGGTGAGGACAAGGAACCAGAGTGCCCTTAACCTGAATCCCATCACCAGCAGCAACAGGCAAAGCCAAGGATGGATCTGAGGGTGACATGAGCCGTTTTGCCTGTCTGGGGGCCCACAGGGAGCCTTCCAGGCTGCATGCTCGTCACACAGCAGTCTCCACGTGTGCGGAGAACCTAGAGCCCTCAGTCCATCTCCCCAGAGTGGCTACCTCACTGAGTGCCTGTTCTGTCAGCCTTATACACTGTGGTCATTGGCAGGAACCCTGGAGAAGCCCAGGGGCGCGCTCTGCCCGATCGCCCTGAGCAGCCCTGGGCCTTTATCCAGTCCTTAGGAGTTGCCTGGTGGTTAGTCTTCTCTGTTTAAAGCTTTCCAGTCCCACTGCCTTGCTTGGTTGGGAAAGACCGTTCCTGCAGACTGGAGGGGCCACCCTGGATGGCTAGATCCCCCCAGCACTAGTGTTTGCTTTAGTTAGGTTCCATTCCATCCTGAGCCACGCCCAAGAGATCAAAACAATGGGACAAACCATGATATCACTGACATCGTCTAAGTTCACCTCCCTGAGAGTGGCCTTGTGGCCTGTTCCAAGAGTCCATTTGTTAGGATACAGACCCCAATATTCACTCTCCGCGGGGAGCATTTCTCTGACAAAGCGGACAGTCACATCCTAAAGACACCACAGAATCCAGGCACAGTCCACCATCCAAAGAGACCTCAGTTTCATGACACAATGGGGTCTTTTGGGAGGGAGGGAGTTCATTTTGTTGTTGTTTGGGGACAGTGGCTTGGTTGGGTTTCTTGAGACGGGGCCTCATGTAACTTAAGCTGACGTTGAACTCCCTATGTAGCTGAGGCTAGCCTTAAACCCCTTTCCCCACCTGACTTGGGGGTAGACATCTTCTGGTTCACCTTCTAGCTGGTCTTTGCTGTGAGACAAACCTGCATGTTGCAGACAAGCCGCTTTTCTTGTGCCAGGGCCTCACACACATGACCGTCACGCATGGTTTACGCTGAGCACCGTTTTACCCACGCTTCCATAAGCTCCTGCTTTCTGTTGGTGGAGGACTATGCCACACCCATCTGGCTCGACCTCATTTGCCAGTATACAGTACGCATTCTCTTCCTAGGCTGGGTTTTTGGCCTCCTCAGCAGCACAAAGATCGCAGGTCCCAAGAAGATCTGCATCCCCTCCCACCTGACCCCCCAGACCACACCCCAGGAGTCTGCACTGGAGAGGTGTGCCCCTCGCGCCTGGGTACTAGTCTCTGTGTGACAACCCCTTCTTACTCACTGCGCATCTCTTCTGCATCCACTTTTGAGTCTTCCTCTGCTGAGTAACAGCACTAAAAATACTCACCTCTGCTGCTAGCTAAAGTCATGGGGGTGGGGGCAGGGGCAGGGGCAGGGGAGAGGTCATCTTCATGAGGTCAAAGGACTCAGTGGAAGGAAACAAGGAGCTGTCTAAAATTCAGCATAAAGCAGCGCCCACCCTCCCTTCTTCACCTCCCCACATCTATCCCACCCTATCCTACCCTACCCTACCCCACCTGCCCCACCCACTACCCTACCCTAACCTAACCTACCCTACCCCACCCACCCCACCCTAACCTACCCTACCCCACCTGCCCCACCCACCCTACCCTACCCTAACCTAACCTACCCCACCCACCCCACCCTACCCTACCCCACCTGCCCCACCCACCCTACCCTACCCTAACCTAACCTACCCTACCCCACCCACCCCACCCTACCCTACCCCACCTGCCCCACCCACCCTACCCTACCCTAACCTAACCTACCCTACCCCACCCACCCCACCCTACCCTACCCCACCCACCCCACCCTACCCTAACCTAACCTACCCTACCCTACTCTACCCTACCCCCCACCCCACCCTACCCTACCCCCCTGTCCCACCCTACCCTACTCTACCCTACCCCACCCACCCCACCCTACCCTACCCTATTCCACCCACCCCACCCTACCCTACTCTACCCTACCCCACCCGTCCCACCCTACCCTACCCCACCTGCCCCACCCAACCCTACCCTACCCTACCCTACCCTACCCTACCCCACCCACCCCACCCAACCCTACCCTACCCTACCCTACCCCACCCGACCCTACTCTACTCTACCCCACCCCACCCAACCCTACCCTACCCTACCCCACCAACCCCACCCTACCCTACCCTATCCCCACAACACACATATATAATTAAGCAGAGGAAACTGGATGGCCATCTTCCCCAGAACCTTCTGGCATGCATGTCAAGGAGAATATCTTCTAACCATTTTATGGTTTGTGGTGCAACATTACCAGTCACCTTGTCCTTCAGATCCTTTGGTGTCTGAGTCTCTACCCTTGGAACCCCAAAACTGTAGAAACCCACTCAGATCAAGCAGTTAGTAGCCAAGAATGGGCCATGTGTGTTCAAGCACAAAGACCGTGAGGCCAGCAACTCTTGCCCTCTGTGAGACTGCCAATCTGCTGACATAAGGCTTCTCTCTGTGAGAGGTACCCAGAGCCAGTCCAAACCACTGACTAACGGATCCAGCTCCTGGGCAATGCTTCTCATTCCCAAACCACCAGAGAATTCACCTCTTATCGCGGCTCTGGTTTTCATTTCAGCTAAACCTAAACCTTGCCCCCCCCACTCCCCATCTGTGAGGCCCTCCACTCTGAGCCCACACGTTCTCATCTGTAAGTAACAATACATCTGTCCCTGAGCTTCTGGGGAGATCGAGATCATTTCTGTGAATAAGACTAACATAACACGGGGTGTAAGATGCAGCATTGCATGCCAGAGTTTCCTCTTCCTCCTCCTCATCATCATCATCATCACTGCCAGTACCACCACCACCACCACCACCACCACCACCACCACTACCACTACCACCAGGGAAGAGGCATGCAAGCTGATCTCGCCAATCCAGACTGGAGCTTGGTAGCCATGTTTTGAAGTGATAAGTATAGCCCTTGGGGTGTTTCTGGAGACTTGGGTTAATTATATGACTCAATCCGGAGCACAGACGGTACTAACTACTAACTAGAAAATGGTGTGGTGACTTCTGCACCCACAAAAAGGTGCCTTTCACCCACCCTTCATTTCTAGGTTCTGCCTTGCCATCTTCATCATGAACAGTGAGACTCCTTCACTCCAGAAGTAGAGAAGCCATTTGCTTGCTTCACTGAGCCAGGGTCTCACTGTGTAGCCCAGACCTGGAACCGACTCAGGAACTCACTAACCTAATTCACTGCCTCAGACTCCCGAGTGTTGGCATTTCAAGCCTAAGGAGTGCACCCTTCAGAAACAATTATTGAGGCTTGCCTTGAAAGGCATCCAGCGTTAACTGGCTCCCTTGTCCTTGGGTCAGCTTAAAACTGTGCAGTAGACAAATGCTCAGAATGTATTAGATTAACAGGTAATAGATAACTCCATTGTCCTGTTGACGCAGATAGCCTGCTTCATGGAGAAGAAGAATGTATCAGACACTTCATGGGATGTGCTAGCACCCACCTCATGGGATAAATGGGGCGGGGCAGCTTGCTGATGAGCTGTTCCCACCATCCGAACCATGGAGCCACGGGGAAGGGAGCAGGCACGGGTGAAGAAGGGCTACTCAGGCCAGGGGTGAAAGAAATTTAGCTCAGTGCAGATAAAACCTTAGGACCCCAGTCTGGAGACATCCCCTTGAGAAGCTAATCCCTGCTGAGGGCATCAGTGGGAAAATGGCCTGAAGTGTCCGGTGCTTGGTATACAGCTTTTCCTGTATTCCATCTTCCTGTAGTCGGAGAGAACTCAGGCTGAGCCCAGGTCCACTACCAGCTTCTGAACTCTAGAAGATGCTGCCGTGTCCTCTTGATCCTAGGTGTGATCAGGTGAACCTAGCACTGGATGGGGCAGCACCAAGGAGTAGGGGACTCCGGCCCCTCTCTTCATGCTGCTCAGGAGAGCCAGAAATCGCAGTTTTCGGTATATTTTTAACCTCTGTGATTTCACAGGAACCCTGCAACAACTAGCTGGCAAAATCCACAGCTCAGCTCTGCCGGGCTTCCTGATGCACGGCTCTAGTCTTGGTGTCCCTTACGTGTAGTTCAAACTTGGCTCACCTAAGGGATACTTGCCAGCGAGTTATCTGGAAACTAGGGACCAAAGCCCTTGCTCCTCCATGACTGGTGGTGCAGGGTCGGGCCCGTGCGCATCTGGGGAAGGGGTCTCTCCTTCAAGGCCCAGAGGCCCTGCTCAGAGTGTGGCTGATGCCAGCAACCCTCCAAGGTATAGACAGCTTCCTCCAGCCTGGCCTGGGCTGCTCTCATGAATGACGGCTACTCTGTCACCCTTGAGGGCTGCATTTGCCTGGCTGACCTGATAACACTTCCCAGAATTCCCTGTGGTCTGGTCAGAGCAACACCGGGCCTAGGGCCTCAAGCAGAACTGTGCGTGACTCCAAGATGGTTCTCCTTCCCTCTCTCCTCTACTTGGCTTCCTGTCAGCGGGAAGTGTCCCGCTCTCCTCTCCTGGGAGGTGGGGAGGGCAAGCAGAGCCCTGCCCAGGTCTCTCCACTGGGCAGAGTACCCTGGGGCCACACTAGCCTGCTGGTGTCCAGCACTGAGGCCTAGGCTGGGTGAGAGGATCAGAACCTGCAGGCCTCACTGCCTCTGAGCGCTGCTGTGCTTCTCCTTCCAGAAGATCATGAAGCGACTCATAAAGAGATACGTGCTGAAGGCCCAGGTGGACAGAGAGAACGATGAAGTCAACGAAGGTATGCAAGACCCCAGAGCGATTTCACTCTAAGTTTTACAGGTCAGGGGTCAAGCCTGGTCCTCTCAGGCGGAGACTGGTGTAGTTTGGGTTCTTTCTGGAGAACGCCTGACTGGCTCTCCAGTGCAAACAGATGCATTCCCGTGAGCTGAGGGGACCAAGGTCCACCCTGACCCAAACCCCAAGGCCACCCTGTTTTCCCTGCACTAGACCCGCCCCTCAGCATCCACACCCCTCTCATCACCCCCTCTCCTGCCTCACCTCCGTCATCTCCACGAGCCCCTTCAACCTCCTCCCCTTGTAAGGAAGGCAAGTGATTAGATTGGCTCCAGGGTGATCCAGGATCCCCTCCTACCCCTGACGATTAGCACCTGCCTCCACGAGTCACTTTAACATGTCACCTTAGTTCCTGTTTGCCGTGTGACATAACTCATCCTGAGGCCAACCACTAACGATGGCATTGTGGACGTCATAGAAGTATACGACATCCTTAGGCATTGTTATGCCTCTCATGGTGATGGCATCCTCAGTTGGCTTCCTGTCCTTTGAATTCAGGATAGCCTAGAATCCCACCAGTCACACCCTCTTGTGTGCACACATATACAAAGCGTTGGCCTGTGCCCCGTTTTCAGAATCTGCCTCTGGCTCAAACCCAGTCTCTGTTCCAAGGTCTGAGATTATGGCGAAAGCAGCTTCTCTGAGGAGCTCTGAAGTGCCCCTCTCCAGTGGCAGCTGGTGAAAGTGCAGGTCCCAGCCTAATACCTCCCCACATCTGTGGCAAGGCTGGTGGCCAACATTTTAGATAACAACATCTGGTGCTTCCCGTGCACACTGGAGTTCCTGTCTCCATCAGTCTCACTGAAAGAGTTAGTTTTCAGTCTAATTTAAGCAAGTATTCTTAAGTAAGAAGCAGATGCCCTATACCAGGTCATTAATCATGCAACACTTAGAATAACTATTTGAAAGACTCTTGCCCATAACTGGAGTGCCCTGTCTCCCCTCACTTGGGTCACAGAGCTACCAAAACAGCTTGGCCACAGAGTGACCCTTTACTTCATATCTTGGGGTGCATAGCATACAGCCTGCAAAAACGGCAATGCCAAGTCTAGCTGCCAAGCACACAGCCAAGTGGCTGAGCAGCAGTGCTACCCCTCCTGTGGGCCCCAATTACTAGATCTCGGGGTGCTGCATTGGCCTCAAGTGGCTGTGATGGACAGGACGGTAACTAATGCACAGTTTGGGGTTGGGAACCCAGATGTCATTTTAACTTCATTGATATCATGAGTCTGGGGCTTAATGAAGCAGCCTAATAAAAAATAGGGGGGTACGATCATGTATTAAGATTTCTGTACCTTATATATTTAAGCACACTGCATAGGAGATAGGAATAGTATACCCACAAGCAGTGGACCCCTGCCAGAATTAAGTCTGGTGACTTACATATGAGAAAAGAACCTTTCTACTCCCCTTTGTGCTTAATAAAGAGATTCCCCACAGGCCCAGACCCATCGGGCTTCTAACCACGTGGGTCACTATGGAAACAGAAAATGAAAGTGACTGGTGGTACCCTATTAGGGGAGGAGGCAGCTGCAGGCATCAGGGAGGCTCACATTAGGGAGGTCAGGCTGCTTCTAAGGACAAAGGGAAGCTACAGCCGGCAGCTGGCCAGCCCTGGGGCTATGTCCATGTGCAGAGCCCTGTTTTCTGGCGCTTGGCGTTTCTCCCCTCGGCACATATCCACAGAACCAATCAGAGCATCACGGAACGGACATCCCAGCCAATGAGCATCTTGCCATCTATGTATACTGGCTCCGAGGCCAACACTGGGGCAGCCGGTGTGTGAGGCAGGTGCCCGAAAATTCACAGCCCTGAATTCCACCTCTCCAAGCTGTGGAGAGAGAGGCTTTCCAGGAACAGGAGGGGGTTTGGGGGTGGGTGGAGAGGCTGTAAGTGTGCACGGGGAAATGAACTGGGTGGCACTCCTCCTCGGAGATATGCGGACACAAGGATCTTTGAGACTCCCAACACCCTCCCCCTACTCATCCTCCCCAGGGCTGGACCTGCACCCACAGCACAACCTCCTTCCTGTTATGCACACACAGACACCCAGCAAGCCCTCTTCTTCTGTCTTTGCAGGTGAACTCAAAGAGATCAAGCAAGACATCTCAAGCCTTCGCTATGAGCTCCTGGAGGAGAAGTCTCAAGCTACAGGAGAGCTGGCAGACCTGATCCAACAGCTCAGTGAGAAGTTTGGGAAGAATCTGAACAAAGACCACCTGAGGGCGAACAAGGGCAAGGACATTTAGCGGCCTGAAGGCACACGTGACTGACTTTTAACAGCATTCCAAAGCCGGACCAGATGTCCCAGTCTCAGCCCTGGTGGGGAGGGGGTTCCGTTCCACTCCCCTGGGATACAAGGGGAACCCACTGGCTCTGTCCTGGGCACATGACTGATATCTATAGCCCAGGAATCGCCTGGATCCAGGATCGTGAAACTAGGCTGTTGGGAGAGACAAGCTACCCCAAGGAGGGAAGAAATGCCATCAGACACAGGAGACCTCCTGTCCAGCCTCTGTGGCCAAAGCAGAAGGCCATCATGGATGCACATGTGTGCCCTCCCACTCAGGACGACAGCTGTGTCCTGGGAAGTCAGCCCTCTGCACCTGAGTCCCTTCTTATTCCTCCCCGACACACACACACACACACACACACACACACACACACACACACACACACACACACCAGAAACCGGGAGGTGACCTGTGACCACTCTTAAGTGCCAGATGAGAACCCAGATAGCCTAATAGCTAAATAGTTCTATTTGTTTATATATTAAAAAAAATGTTTAAAAACACTAAATCAAAAATTGTACTGTAGAGAAAAATTGTCATTGTTTAGAGAACAACAAAATTCAAATAATGTATTTTTACCTTTATTATCTTGTATTTACTATTTTTACCTAAAATGAGAAGAAATAAAATTACCTCATAAGAGCCTGGGGGTCTGTGTGGCTGCAGCTGGGCCATCTCTGACTGGGGGGCCTGGCTTTGGAAACCCTCTGGGTCAGGGCTGTCTGGGAGGACAGGACCAAACCATAGCCACGGTCTCCAAGAAGTTCGCAGCCTCTACCCTCACTTCCAAGCCCCACCTGCTGTTCCAGGCCTGACCCCAGTAACAGGAAGTGAAGGAAGCACTGATTGAGGTGGCAGGTTCCCTTCCCTTGGCTCTCCCCTGGAGCATCCCTGCCCCATCAGGTGTAATGGGGGGAGGACAAGGGTTCCAGGGACGAGCCTCACACCTGAAGGAACCCGAGAGTGGGAAGAGCTACCACCAGATGGCGCCCAGCCCCAAACAATGTGCCTGGCCACGGGTCAGAGAGGGTGCCCTGGGATTGAAGGAGACTCCGCTGGTCACGAGGAAAGACCTGGTGGTGCGGGCCAGCTTGTGACTGGTACCTACTGTGTGCTGTGCTCAGGTTTTCCGAGTCTTCACAGAGAGCCTGGAAGGAAGGTCAGGGTTCCAAATTCAAATACCTGGAAGATACCTTGGAAGAGGAAGAGAAAAAGAATGGATGTGTATGCACACATATATCCCCACACATATGTATATAGATGGTAACCCAGGTAGTTTACCTGGTTACAAAAGTATCAAAGCTCTGCATTCATAGGAACCATACTCTTCATTAGGATTCTGCTGGGCATTAACACACAGTGTGGCATCATCTCAAGCTAGGTAGTCGTTGTTCCTAGGCAGTCATGTGATTATATGTACCAACAGGCAACACTCTACAGGGGACTTGGTGGCTAATATTTTTGGATACAGGTACCCAGTGAGCTATCCTGTTGAGTATCTTTGGCCTACTGTATCTCATGTTAAGACAGCTGAGCACTGGTTAACCCATACTGCAATTCTCTAGAGCAGGTGCAATAAATGCATTTTGTCTTAGAGTAGTTTCAACTCACAGTGCATTTGCATGTGTTTCCTTCGAGTTCCAGGAGTGCGCATGCATATATATGCAGAGAGATCAGACTTGCATTTCAAGATATCCAATCGCAAAAACTGTTTGCTTAACTCTGCCGCAAGGTGGGGTGACACGGTAATAGACATGAGATACTAGACGTGACTGGTGTCTGTGTCTATGACTCTCAGATGGCGAATCCCTGCATGTTGCTAATGCAGGCTGTTTGGCCACATCCGCCCCATTTCAAACAGCAGAGGAAATCAGCCTTTGTTGGGCCCCTGGATGCTGAGCTAGGCAGCTAGAGAAGATGTGGCCTTGAATATTTCATATCTGGGTTTTCCTAGCCCTACCTGTACCACAAAACCCAGGGCTTGAACAAGATGCCACTCTGTGGCCTGTGGGCTCCTTGGGTACATGAACAAGGCACTCCACAAACATAGACTCCTATATTGTTAGCCTGAGGTCACTGGAGGGATTGTAGGTGTATTTCAAAGAACCTCTGGGGCTGGAGAGATGGCTCAGTGGTTAAGAGCGCTGACTGCTCTTCCAGAGGACCTGCATTCGATTCCCAGCAACCACATAGTAGTAGCTCACGACCTTCTATAACTCCAGTCCAGGGATCAAACGCCCTCTTCTGGCCTCCGTGGGCACTGCATGCACACGGTATATCAACATACATGCAGGCAAAACACTCAAACACATAAAAATAAATAAAAAGAAAAACTAGGACTGTCAAGTCTACAGGTGCCTTTGAGGCTGTGTGCTGGTCCCTGGAGAGAACGTCTTCCCTCCTTCCCTGCCGTCCCCCCAGCTCCTGAGCCTGCACAAGATGAACGAATGTGCACGAAGGCGCGCAGCAGGGCCTTCCATCTGGGGCTAGGACCCAGCAGTCCCCTGTTCCTGCCTGGACTCTGAAGACGGGAGTCCATGCTTGGTTGAAAGAGCAAATAATCTGAACCAGAGAGGACAAATTACCAATGTTTCCGCAAGATTTCCTCTCAGATCCCCCACTTATCTTCCTTAGACTGCTGATAAACACTTGTGAGATTTAGCATTCCGTTCCCCGACTGCTTCCGACAGCCAGAGGCACTTGGCAGCCCCGTTTCCAAACGGTGTGACACCCTTTTCCTAAAAATCCTAAGCTTCAGATCTGCTCCTCAGAGAGAGAAAGGGAAACAAGGCCGGCTGCAGAATTAAAACTGCAACGAACGGAGACTGGCACCGTTTCATTAGGCCTTCAGGGCCATCCAGGAGTGGATGCCAGATGGATGAGAGAGAGAAGGGAGAGAGGAGGAGGCAGGGGTCAGGTTGAGAGGAGGGGGAAGAGGCGGGGGAGGGGAGGAAGGAAGGAAAGGAGGAAGGGGGCAGGTCAGGGGGAGGGGTAAGGGAGGGGAGGGAGGGGGAAAGGAGAGAGGGGAGGAGGCAGGGGTGGGGTGAGAGGAGTGGGAGGAGGCGGGGGGGCGGGGCAGGAGGAGACAGGGGATGGGGGGGTACGGTCTCAAGTGGGGAGCCTAGGCCTGAAACCTGGCAGAGCTCACCACCCTGGAGCTCGGAGGCAAGCAATTCGTGGAGACAGTAGGTAGGACAGTGCAGAAAGCAGTGTGTGTAGCCCAGGGGCAGAGGGACAAGAGCCAGTCCCCGGTCCAGCAGCTCTGCCCACTTGTCACGCTGTCTCAGGGAACTTTAACATGTGCATCCGGTGTCTGCCGCTACTGCCCAAAAGGAAGGACCCAGGACTTCATATTGGACCAGGGCCAAAGAGTGGGCAGCCAGTGAAGCCCTCGGAGGCCTGGATTTCTGAAACTCCTGCAGACAGTACCATCCGGCTTGCAGAAAATGCAAGCCACCCTAACTGGATTTTTGTCTGGCTGTAGCTGAGCTACGTGGCCCCGTTGCCCCTAATCTGGAGAGTGGCCTTGCTGCCTTCCACAGCTCCTGACCAAGCCTCTGTGGTAGGCTGAGATTAAGCATGGAGGTCTTCAGTCAGTTGTGACTTTCAGATGGCTTGTAATAGGACTCAACAAGTCCTGCTGACACTTCCCAGACAAAACCCCCCAATTAGCGTTGGGGCTGCTGCTGACAGGCAAGTACTGACACATTCGCATGCTTCAGAAGGCAGCACTCCTCTGCCTGTGGAAGATTACCTCCTTTCCCAGCGAGGTCTCTGTCAGGTCTGACTCCAGAGAAGTTCCTCACATGGAGGGTGTCAGGCCTGGGATGGCTGTGACACCCTCAAAGCAAGTAGCTTCTTAGACTGTCACTCCTCTGAGGGGACATTGATGCTCGGTGGCTTGCAGTGAAGTGGGGTTGGCATGCAGAGAGGTCGAAGGAGTTCTGACCTAAAGGTGCTGTGCCGCTAGGTGCCTTTAGTTGTTGTTTACTTGTTTAGCCCCACACTTCACCCCTGCGGGGCGAAAGTACTAGAGAGTCAGAAGCACAGGAGAAAGGGAGGGGAAGGGGAGGAGGGGAGGGGGAGGGGAAGGGGAGGAGAGAAGGGGGAACAGAGGGAGGGAAGGAGGAGAGAGGGAGGGGAAGGGGAGGAGGGGAGGGGGAACAGAGGGAGGGGAGGAAGAGAGGGGGAGGGGAAGGGGAGGAGGGGAGGGGGAACAGAGAGAGGGGAGGAGGAGAGAGGGAGGGGAAGGGGAGGAGGGGAGGGGGAACAGAGGGAGGGGAGGAGGAGAGAGGGAGGGGAAGGGGAGGAGGGGAGAGGGAGGGGAAGGGGAGGAGGAGAGGGAGAACAGAGGGAGGAGAGGAGGAGAGGGGGAGGGGGAGAAGAGGGGGAAGGAGAGGGAAGGGAAGGGAGCAGAGGAGGAGGGGGAGAGGAGGATGGAAGGGGAAGAGGGAGAGGGGGAGGGAAGGGGAATGGAAGGAGGATGGAAGGGGAAGAGGGAGAGGGGAGGGGAAGGGAAAGAGAGGAAGATGGGGAAGGAGAGGGAGAGGGAGTCTAACCTACTCTGTTCTGGCATTCAGTGGAATGGCTTCCAGCTGCCTCCCTGGCTCACCAAGATCCTGAGGCTACCTCACCCTCACCAGGAAAGAGCCCCAGGGGCTTGACTACACCATGGGAACACCATCCACCCACCCTCTGACTGTTGTCCCCCTCTTACCCTAGGAAGCACCTAGGAAAGCCTCTTCCTGTGCTTCAGAAAAGGGATGACATTTTAAACCTGGGAAACTGAAGGTAGGGTTCCCGCAGGCCTGAGTCTTTAGATTAGAACAAGAGGCTGAGGGGGAAGGCGATGGGCTGTCACTGTGTCCTCCTACACCCCCAAGTCCCATCTATCAGCCTGAAAGAGAGCTGGAGGCCACAGAGGAGCACAGAGAGACAAAGCTAGGCAGGGAGGCCCAGCTGGAAGAGGGATGCTCGGGGCCTTAGAGATCAAGGCCTTGGCTAGACCAGCTCTGCCCACTGGAAGCAACCAGAAATGGTTCAGTCTTTCCTGTGGGCACCAAGCCTTTGCCCTGCACCCAAAAGGAATGGGGAGGGAGAGGAATGGTCCTCTGTTGACGTATCTGTTGACTTTACTGGGTTCTTAGGCCTCCACCTCCCTTCCAACCCTTATTCCATCCTGGTCCTTTCCAATCTCTTAACAAAAGGTAGGAGAGAAAGGTTAGAGGGAAAGGGGGGTGTAGATCTCTTTAGGCCTCTTCCTGCTGATTGGAGGTGTTGAGTTCCTTGGGGGCAAGTCCAATCTTCATAGGATACCTCCAACTTCTTCCTCTTCTTGTCTCTTTGCTCATGAAGACTTGACAAATGGCAGCAGCAGCCTCCTTCCCAGGCCCTCTCAAGGCTCTCCCATTTATACCCTCTCCAAAGTCCCCAGAATTAGACTATCTGCAGCTGGCAAAAATCACACCCCAGCTAGTGCATGAAGCAAATCATAATCACTTGCTGTGAAGCAGCCTCTAATCACACACCTGGGATTAAAACAAAACATATTCACATAACATAACTGGGTTTTTTTTTTTTTTTAAAAGAAACCAAAATTCTCAACACAGGCCCTTTCCAGTTCTTTGGTGTTCTCTGATGAAAGTAAATTTAACCGTGTGGATCTTGGGTCCTCCATGTGTCTAAATCAGAAAGAGGTGTGGCAAACACAGCCCACTGGTATGGTGCGGGCTGCCTTGACAGGCCAAAGGCCCATGTGTTGTTTAGGGCTGTTGACATACAGAAGCACCTGCTGGGCCACCAGCTTGTGTCAGTCAGTGGCTTCCACCTTCTCATGACCGGCAGGGAATAGGAGAAACATGTCCTTTTCCAGCCATGTCATTTCCATTCAGGAACCAGGCAGACAAGCGGCAGGTGCAGAGATCAAGGGGAATGGGGACGGGATACCAAGCTTACACAGGCAGGGAGCTGCTCTCTCCTCAGCCCACAGAAGCCAGTACCTGACTCCAGGACAGTCAACCCAAGGCACAGTCTTTCCCACACTACCAACGGGAAGCAAGGCAATTTGTAGTTTTGCTTTCAGTTTCACATTTCTCTGTGACCACAACACAGGGCTGAACAGGAGATCATGCATCAAGCCCTCTGGGACTGTGGAGAGGGGCTGTCTGCAAATGAACTAGAGGAAAGAGAGCTGTGGGAGAGAGAAGAGAAGGGGCAGAAGAAGGGAGGGGGAGGGCGAAGTGTAGTGGGTCCCTGGGTGAAGCCCATCTTCACTGCCCTGCTTCCTATAGCCTTCTTTCCTGGTGACCTGTTACCCATGGCCAAACAAATGCCATTTCTGTTCAGCTCGCAGTGGGCTTCCTACATTTACCTCCTCAGTCTGGCTGAACACAGAAGTTAACACCCTAACTCCTTCCCCCCTACTTCCCCGGGTTAGATCTCAAGCTAGAGATGTGAAGGCCAGAAGCTGTTTACACACAGGCTTTCTCTTAAGGGCTCACCAGTTGTGAGCAGACAAGGAGAGTCAAGTTAAACTGATTGAGGAGGATGTATAAGACCTGGGGTCTGGCAAGGCTTCTCTGCGGCCCAGGTATGTGGGGGCCTCTTGGAATTCGGAGAAGAGCTGTCCTGCCCCGTGCAGGCCTCTGTCTCTGACCCCTGTGGAAGGAGCTGGAAATGGAGGCGACCAAGCAGGGAAGTTGGAAATGTTCCCTGCATGGTGACCACATTCTCCCCCTTATTTGTGGGGTCAGTCCTCAGGTATTCCAGAAATAACCAGGAGACACTCTGTGGGTGATCAATTTCTGGCTGGTGATGCTGTTTCTATAAATAGGACCTGTGTAGCCTCGCTTTGTAAGTACAGGCTGGTGGAGTCGATTATCGGAGTTACATAAATACAACTGATATTGGATTCTGGGGACATCTGTGGCTCTCCACGTGCATAAACCATGGGGAGCAGAATTCCAGCCACCATACCTCTGACTCACCATTTTTCATATGCCCAGACCTGAGTGAGCACAGGAAGTGGCTTTGGATCACTTTAATGATCACAGAGAACAGAGCTCCAGGGTTTCAGCTCTGTACCAATCAATCACAGAAAGGCACCAGCAACGTGGATCCCTTAACGCCTTCCCTATCTGCAGAGCTAAATTAGCTGTCCCCAAGCCCGGGAGTCTTGCTGAAAGTGGGCATTCGATCAGAGAGTTACTGGTTGCTCAGGCTCACATGTCACCAGCAGTATGAATAGCACGAATATTCTGTGCTTTAGAAAAGGCCATGCATCTCATGGTAGTTCTCCTCCAGGGATGCAGATGAATTTGATGTCCTGGGATGCCTGAGCTGGTCTGTCTCTGAGCACAGCGAAGAGCCGCGTGATCTAACTTGTACTGAGGCTTCAGGGAGGAGGAGGAAAGGACGGAGCTTCCAGCTTCTGAGCACAGGTTCTCAGCGCTTGGCTCACAAATGGCTGGCTTAAATGCCGACCACACAGTCTGCCTCCTGCCCGAACCAAGGTGACTCGTACTGAGGTTAAACAAAGGGGTGCAGGGACGTACTTCCAGGGATACAGGAGCAGAGCACAGGCATCTGAGACTACCAAGCGAATCAGATTTTTGTTGCTGTGACAATAAGACCAAAACTACTTAAGGAAGAGTTTGTTTTAGCTTCTGACTCCGGAGGGCTAGAGTCCATGATAGCAGGGTCGGCAAGGGGCAGGAAGCTGGCAGGTCGGTCCAACGAATAGGAAGTGGAGCTGGCTAGGAACCTGCAAGGCTACACCTCCTAAAGCTTCCATTACCTCCCCAAAGCTCCTCCAGGGGATCGAGTGTTCTACTATATGAGCCTATCAGAAACATTTCTCATTCCAACACAACACTAAGTGTCATCAGTTTGTACCGAACTATTGTGCCCAGCTATCCACAGGTCAGCTCTACAAAGAGACAGGAAGTCTATCCGAGCCCCATGGCGCGGAACTGACACCACGCTACCCCACCACAGCAGAGACAAGGACCGGTAATTGAGGGTGAATCTGTGACTGCTAAGCCAGTCCAACCAGGAGGGAGGGGGAGAGGAGGGAGGGAGGAAGGCAGCATAGGCGCCCATGTGCAGCACAGGTGGCCCACGGGCAGCCCCAGGACGGTCAGAAGAGACCCTGACCTTCATCTTCATCACAGGCCACACTGGAGGTCACAACCAAAACCGATGTGCAAGAAGCAGCACCCCACAGAGTCTGAGCGCCCAGGCCAGGGCACAAGGAGCACTAGCAGTAAAAAGAGGCGCCTGAGTCTGTGTGACCTCTGGCAAGTCCTACCCGGGGAGTGAGGAGTGGGTATCAGTGGGGGAGTCCCGGTTAAAAACCGCCCCCTGTTCTGGGGCAGAAGCTCTACTGTCATGAACTCTAGCACCTCCTGCGGCTGCCGCTCTATCTGTTCTACGAAGTGTGGGTGGCTTCTCAAGGAAAATTAAGAGAGTGGCTGTGCCTGCTGAACTGTTACATTTATGGCTCCAACCATACACGTCTCAAATCCCACGCATCCCTTTGCGCATGCCTGGCCTAGCACACGTGACCTGCATTAACCAATAAGACACTAGCAAATATAGCCCAAGCGCTAGTTTGCTGAGTTCAGGGTCGCTGGGGTTTGCCTTCCAGAGACAAGCGTCATGTTGTAAACAAGTTCATATGCTTCATTGAGAAGGACCACATAGAGAGAAAACTCAGAGGACCGGACGCTTCTCACACTTCCAGGCTACCTGGTCCCCATCGCGGAGAGCGGCCCCAAAAGTGATTCAGCCGCAGAGAATAGAAGAACCTCCCGGCAGAGCCTTGCCAACCACAGGATCCTGAAAAATAACATTTGGTTGCAGTGGTTATCAGTACATACTGTTCTTGCAGAGGGCCTGAGTTCAGTTTCCAGCACCCATGTCAGAGGTCTTACAAACACTTCATTAGATGCCGTGGTTGTCAGATTGCCTGAGGGAGGGCGGTGAGGAAGGGACAGGACCATCCCAGCAGACCAGTGTAGGGTTGATGTAGTTTCAGAAAGAGGTTTAGAAAGTGAGCATGCAGGAAAGGATGAAGCACTGAAAACAGCAGAAAGAAGAGTGAGGCTGGATGTCGCAGCCCATCACCCTGACACTCAGGACTCGGCTAATGTCCTAGGAAAGGGACCAAGGGCACGGACATGTGACTGGAGTAGCCGTTTGTGTATTTTCTCTCCCCTTGCCCGGAGTGGAAGAAAAGTCATTTATCCCCTAAGACACAGGGACGGTCCATACGATCTTCAAGCTGGGATATCAGGGCTGCAAAATCAAGCCAGACAACCCACCAGGAGAGGAAAAAACGAGGTGGGGTCTTCATCACTGCCGCTGAGGTAGCAGGCTGAGTGGGGTGGGGTCTACACCTCTCCCTGACACAACGAATAGGGAAGAGAGTTGAGGGTGGGTGTGGGGGTGTGCTGGTTCCTCAGACTTACCTGCTCTCTCTCCTCCTCTGTGAGACTGAAGTACAGCCACTTCGACCTGCCTCAAGAGCTGTGTCGTTAAAGAGCATTCATAATTAGAGCAGGTAATTCGCTCTTTAACAACCAACCCGTTTCTCCCTACAGCCCACAGAACCCCCCCCCCCATGCCCAGTTCCCACTTCGGTTTTGATCCCCACCCCTCCACGGTGGGAATTCCTTAAAGCAACCCTGCCGATTTTGCCTCGTTTTTTTCCCCCTTTTCAAGCCGGCCTGGGGTCGGTGGTGGTGGTGGTGGTGGTGGTGGTGGTGGTGGTGGGCTCTTCTGTTGCCTTCCCTATTTGCAAGGATAGCTCTGAGCTCCACAGGCACCGGACCGCAGAGAGGCTATTTGGTAGTGTGGCTAAGTGTGAAAAGCCCCCATCCCTGGGCCAAGCCTCTTAATGACCAGATGAGAGAGAATGTCTCCCCAATACTAAATGACAAGGTTCCACCACCCGGCGCCCTCTCAGTGGGCACAGAGGGTAAAGGACTGTTGCTCCTCCCATCCGACGGTCTCTGGCATCATCAGCGAGGCTCTTTCCCGCATCCCCTGGCCCTTGCCAGCCTTCGCCCTCTGCATGTTGGCAGGGGTAGGAGTTAGAGGCACAGATAGGGACCCCAGAGGCAGGTGGGAGGTGGTGAAGCAAATCGCTTTAGCTGCTTGGGCATGTGCTGTTTTCTTAAAATATTATTTTCATCAAAAGAGCAAAACCTCAGGCACTGGAGAGATTTCCAAAATCCCTAGTACTCAAAGAGAAAAGGAAATCTCTCCGAATCCACCCACGCCAAGGTAGTTTTTTGGAGGTATTTGCTCACAGTTGTCTTTGCATATTATAGAAATCTTAATCCATGAGACAATTGGCTACGAGATGTAAGGTTCTTTTTCTTTCTATTAGCCGGATCTCTGGCAGAAGCCCCAATCCCGATTCCATTTTTGAGGAGCAGACATCTCAGCCCAGCTCAGAGTGTCCGCCCCTCCCCCCACCCTGCTACATCCGGTCAGGGGTCCAGTCACACTAGGCAGAGGACCTCCCACTCATGAGTCCCTCCGTGTGTACCTCCATCCACCTGCTTCCTGGAGGTCACTCCTGCAAGCCACAGCTACATGAGCCCCACGGGGAACCTAACTCAAAACACTGCTGGCCGTTTTCCAGTCTTCTCCAGGCTGGAAGACCTGGAGGTCTCCAACCACTTCGGAGCTACAGGTTGCGACTAAAGCCTCTGAGTACTCAGGTAAATATATGGAATTATCCCAACAGCTCACACCTGGAGGGGCGGGGCAGGGGGCCAGCCATATTCTGAGGACTTCTGCACCCTTACAGATCTGTTTAGGAAACATGAAAACTCTCTCTCTCTCTCTCTCTCTCCCTCTCCCTCTCCCTCTCCCTCTCCCTCTCCCTCTCCCTCTCCCTCTCCCTCTCCCTCTCTCTGCATCTAGAGTCCTCACATTCCTCACATTCTGGGTTTCTGATCTCCATTCTAAGGCAGAGAACCCTCTGTCTCCTCATAAACCAACCACTATGGAAGGTCCCATTATCTCCCAACCAACTCTATCTTCTATATACCCTCCCCAGGACCTGGGGGATAGTTCCTAACTTCGGGGATGGAAATTTTGCTGTCATTCAAGGCCATTCCACAAGCAGTGCGCAAATCACATCTATAGCTCCAAATACTAGGTTTGAATCTTGAGGACTAGGAAATCAGAGTTACCTGGGCAGAAGGAACCTCGATTAAGAAACCGCCTCCATCAGATTGGCCTGTGAGCTCGTCTGTGGGGCATTTTCTTGATTAATGATTGATGTGGGGGCAATCTCAGCCCACTCTGGGTGGTGTCACACCCTGGCAGTTGGCCTGAGCTGTTTAATAAAGCAGGGTGAGCAAGCCATGGAGAGGCAGCCGGTGAGCAGGACTCCTCCACGGTCCCTGCTTCAGTGCCTGATTTAGCTTCATTCAGTGAATCATGATCCAAAAGTCAAATAAACCCTGTCCTGTTTCGGGACGGTGTTAATCACAGCCACAGAAAGCAAACGAAGACAGAGACCATTAGCTTTTAAAAGCACAAGTGATCCTGATGTGATTCAGAAGATGTCCCAGGAGGAGACACTGAGACCAGGCTGACGAATGCTGCCCCGGCCCTTCCCCTTTGGGTTGCTCTGAGGACCTGCAGAACGCTGCTATTCTCGCCAGAGTGGGTGACCGGGAGCAAGAGACTCAGGCTTGGTGCCCGCCCTCACATATCTTGAATGCCCTTCACGTGCCCGAGTATCTGCTTGGGTGCTACAGCTCCCCACTGAAACTCGGCACCATCTACAAGGAGTGTGATCTGAAAGGCTTCTTCCAAGAAGCAGCCCTCTCTCTAACGGGGTGATGCAACCCACGTCTTCCATGCCCCAGACAAGGCTACCCATCCTGCTCTGGACAGGAGTGGGAAAAGCTCTTTCCCCAGCCGAGCAGGGATACAGGGAATCAAAAATGACTTCCAGGGAAGAGTTCCCAGGATGGAGACGCCTGAGTGTCCTCACTGGGAGCCGAGAGGACAAGATGCCCCCATCACAAAATGGCACTGCTGATGGGGCTTCAGATTTAGATTTGAAATGCCATTTAAAGGACAGCTTCTCACTCAGACATCTCCACACTTCGTCACGAGTCAGGCCACGGGCCTGTGTGTCCCTCTCTCCCTCCCTGCCAAGGCTGACAGGACAAGCATTCCTCAGGTCTCCTGCATGGCGGCCTTGGTTGGGGGGTGGGGGTGCTTTTGTCTGCCCCACCTGTAAAACCGCAGTCCCCAGAGCAGCTCACTATAACCTGCAACTTCTCCTTGAGGAAGGACAGTACTGTCCCTGTGGCAGAGGGGAAGCAAAGAAGTGACAGAAAAGGGTTGGCCAGAGCAGAGGGTCACTGGCTACAGGGAGAGACTTATGAAACAGAAGAGAATAAATCCTCATCCGTCACCCTCACTGTCCGAGGGGGACAAGCTCCAAGGCATCTCAGATACCCAAGTTCTCAAATACCCAAGTCCTTGTATAAAACGAAACTCTGTTTGTGTGTAATTTACAGCACACTATCCTGTAGTTTATTTATAAGCCTAATTCAGTGTCAGTACTCCCCAACTAGCTATTATCCTGCATTGTTCACGAAGCAACAACAGCAAAGAAAAAAATAAAGGCCAAACTTGTTCAACACAGAAAGAGCATTTTGTTTTCCTGAATATTTTCTACCCACAGCCAGTTGAACCTGCCCGTGCAGACAGGGAGGGCTGACTGTAGTTTTACGGGGAGACAACTCAAGTTGCTGGGAAAGCCACAGTTTCACATCTGAAATGAATACCCTCCTGCAAATGGGCTCTCTCCCTCTTTTTGCCAACTCTGTGTCTGATGGATGGGGAAGGGCTGGTGTCAAAAGTGGATACTGTCAGAGACTGACCAAGTAATTCCAGACTGGTGTCTATGGACTTGGGCTCTGTGCAACCCAGACCAGCTACCAGGGGTTCCTACTGAAGAGCTTCCTCTAAAAGTCAGGCTTGGAGGTTCGGCCTTGTCTTCTGGGAGTAGTATGAGGCAAAGAGGCCCCTGTCTCTGCCTCACCCAGACTGATCCCCGAGGAGAGCTGGTAGTCCAACACTCTAGCCTGTCCTCCCGTGTCCTGGAGCAACACCAGCCCCCCACAGCTGGCCCAAGTGTGGTATGGACTGGTACTGAGTTCCTCAGCCTCCCGTTGAATAGACCAAGTGTCTTTCCAGCTGATGCTGCCCAGCTACAGGGCGGGCTGACCGTAGGTCACAGGGTCCATTCCAATACCTCTCCTCAGGCTGGCTAGGCAGACTAAGGAATTGTCCCTGCAGGTCTTTCCTCTGGAACTCTGTCAGAGTTTCTATTGCTGTGAAGAGACACTATGACCAAAGCAATAAGAAGCAATGTAAGAATAAAGGAAAAATATTTAATTGGGAGCTGCTTTATAGTTCAGGGGTTTAGTCCATTATCATCATGGCCGGAAGTATGGAGGCACACAGGCAGACGTGGTACTGGAGAGGTAACTGAGAGTTCTACAACTGCATCATCAGGGAGCAGGAAGACAGACTGAGCCACTGGCTTGAGTGTTTAAAACCTCAAAACTTAACCCCAAGGGACATACTTCTTCCAAGGCCATACCTACTCCAACAAGAATACACCCCTAATAGTGCCTACATGAGCCTCTGGGGGCAAGTGTCATTCAAACGACCACAGGCCCTCAAGCTACGTTGGCCAGTTTGGTTTTCTTTCCACACTTGGAGCTTTTATCAGATTTTTAAAACATTTACTTTGAGTCTGTTTCCTGTACTAAGTCAATGCTCACTTCAAAACCAAATCCTGAGTCTTATTCTCAGAGAGGGCCCCTAAAATGTACAACCTCTAGGCTTCATTCGACCTAGACCTGAGAATAGACCTCGGAAGAGCAAAGGCAGGAAGCTGCTGTGAACTCCGCTCCCAGCAACAGGGGCTAGGCCTGGGCGGAAGCAGAAATGTAAAACAGAGGAAGAGGTAAATCAACCCAACGAGGGCCGGAAGCCTGGGACTCGAGTGGGCCTGAAACTACTGACCACAGAAGTGATGCACTGAGCCAGTGAGGCCTCACTCTGTAACTTCCTAGCACTTGGGAGGCTGAGGCAAGAGGATTGTCACAGGTTCAAAGACAGCTTTGCTACAGTGAGACCTTAACTTGAAAAACAAAAACGAAGAGACACTGACCACAGGAGGGCGCTCGTCCCAGCCCAGACACAGGCAAAAGCTATGGTTCGCTCCAAGGCAGGGAAGATTCAGAAGGGAGGAACTGCCTACTGGGGACAGAGCGGGCTTCTGGGGAAGGGTGAACCCCTGCTACCTGTCTCTTCTCCCAGAATTCAACGCGCCACAAGGGGTTTCCATCCCCAGCCCCAGCCCCAGCAAAAGAAAGTTAACCTTCTGCCGAATCAGCACCCTCAGAACTACCTTTTAGCTCTCCATCCTGTCTCCCAAGAGACTCCAGTTTGCTTGGGAACCTCTCCCAGGCCTGGCTGATAGTTTTAGAATCACCCCAGCACTGTGACTTCACGCACCTACACATCCCATTCATCATAGGTGTCCCCATGCATCTCTCGGAGGTTCCCCACTACCAGGGAGTCATTAGTTTTTCCTCTGCACAATCCAAAGAAGCCAAGAGAGGGGAAAAAGCAACGTCACTATGCAGTTAGTTCGACATGGAAGCTGCCCGGGAGAAGAACAAAACTGCCATCCCCAGCAATGGTTAGTTTAGGCCCTTTACAGATAACTCTGGCAACTCTAGCTGGTGATGACCCAGTTGTGGTCATTTTAAGAAATAAACAACTAACACCCCTAAGACTAGACTCCAAAATGAAGCGATTTTCCAAATGAGAACAGGCAATATCCTCGGAGAATGGACAGACGAGTCAGCTCTGAGGGAGGAGTCTCACAGAAGGTGGAGTTTACTATACCAGGACCAGGGCCTCCCCTTTGTCCTCTGGTCCCAGCAATCCATGTGTCTCTGATTGAATTAGATGCTGGGGCAGGAACAGTTTAAAGGGAAAAAAAAGGCATAAAAACCTATTCCCAAACCAAAACCTGTTCTGCAAGAAGGCTATCTTCAGAGCTCACTGAGAGGAGGTCTGAACCCACCCACACTCCCTCACAGCAAAGTCTCTTCCTCTCTGACCTTCACCTCAGCCTGTCTGGCACTAACTGGTTTCATAATGGTTCCCCAAGCGTTTAGAAGAACACAGAGATGGTTTCACCAAGCCCCACACTGTTTCAGCAAGTTTACAAAATCCTGGGACTCAGTGCTCCACCCAATAGCCGGAAAATGGCTGACAGAGCAGGAGGGTGTCCTTCCCTCCCTTCTTCCCTCAGAGCTCTGCAGGCGGGCACCAGGAAAGGCGCTCGTGCCACTTAACAACTATGTAATGAGAGAGAGGTCTTTGTGGGTTCACAGTTCTGTGGCCTCTGCCTGTCAAAGGCGGCCTCAGAGCCCCCTTTTTATAATCTTTCCCCAAGACTTAAATGTGTGAGTACACAAAGCGCCCTTAATGGAAGGTCACTCTGGCTTGTATAAAAAGCTGTGTAAACTTCGTCTCTGCATTTACTCAGTACCAGCCTTGTTTAATTTCCTGCCCGGGGATGTACAGGGAACGTGATCAACCCTCTCAGGGCTCTGAATATCTTTCAGAAAATAAACTGTGGCTTCCCCATTAATACTGGAGGGTTCTCCCAAAAGGGTGATATAGATACACCCCTCTCCTTGTCAAGAAAAGGCGGCTTGACAACGTGTCCCTTTATAGACTTCGTGGACACCCTTAGACTGTGGAATCAGAGGCTCCCTCACAGCACAACACATCAGTGTGACCTTGACAAGTGACCCCTTTCCTGGGTTCTACCTCTTGCCTGGGGTACACACGGGGATGCCAGTGTCATCACGGGCTGCAGTGTTGGAGATGAGCCCTGAAGCTCAGGCCGTGCTCTGTTTGGGACAGGGGTATGAACAGCAGTGACCAGACACAGTCTGCCGTGAGGGATAACTCAGGTGATGTTAGCAGCATGGGCTCGGCAGCCCAGCTTCTTCAGTGCCAGACGGGAGGACTGAATGGCATCAGGGTCCCCAGGATCAGAGATGACCTGTGTCCCCACCATGAGCCTGTGGTTCTGTGGGGACCGTCCCTTCATACCAAGCCCTCTTCACAGACCCACGCTTCACAGCCATGTCCTAGAAACACACCCTGCTTCCAAAGCAGGGAAACCTGTGCTGTCAAGTTTCCCTATGCAACCCAAAAGCATCGTCCTGCCCGAGAGGCCACTTCCCACCTGAGCTGCCCACACAGCTGTAGGGAGCCCCGCTACCTGGACTCTCGTCTAGCCAGGCTGGTGCTCAGCTGTAGTGAGCAAAGTACCTAACCACTTCCCATCCAGAGCTGAGGAGGGAATTCCAGGCCAGGCCCTAAACCAAGCCACACAAGGACCCAGAATCAAGCCTTCATCCAGGTCCTGTCCCACATGGATCATTGCACGGCTAAGGTGCCACTGGGGCCTGTTCTGGTTTGGCGTGTCTGTAGGATCCCACCTCTGTG
Organism: Tokudaia tokunoshimensis; assembly: GCA_036184795.1. Lineage (NCBI taxonomy): Eukaryota > Metazoa > Chordata > Mammalia > Rodentia > Muridae > Tokudaia > Tokudaia tokunoshimensis. The sequence continues at coordinate 8,317,381 of BTHU01000022.1, forward strand.
CATGGGCTGTAAGAAATAGGTAAGGCCTACAGAGAAAGTGACTCCCGCCCCTGCTACTGTGGCCCTGTGTTGGTTTATGTGATGGTGTCCTGTGCTCACAGGGATAAATTCTGGCACCTCTCCAAGCCAGCTTTCCCATCTGAAAAAGTGAGTTGTTGGTCTAAATGGTAGCCAAGTGGAGAAGCCCATGGACCTGTGTTCTTTAAGCACAAGAATTGTTTGCCAGGACTAAGGCTGGCAACAGAGTGGGCAGCACTGAGTTTGGTTGTACCCTAACCTCAACAGGGCCCCCCCTCCTGGCCCAGGGAGGCTCCACAGAGTCCTGTCAGCATACCATTTGTCCATCACTGCGCTTGGGGCCACAGTTTCAAGTCAGACAGAGAGCACACAGGGGTGCGTCTGCAGCACTGAGAAGGAGCTGGCGAGGACGGCCTCTGGTCAGGCACAGCTCGGCCACTATTGTAATACCATCCGTGGGCAAGCCCAGTGTGCAGTGTGGAGAGAGGACGAGCTAACTCCTCCCTCCTTCCATCAGCTCCCTCGGCAGACATCCCAGGCTTCCCTGAGGTACTGGCTGCTTCATGTGGGGGTGGGGAGGACGCAGACGTGCCCCTGTCTGGTTGTGTAAAGCTCTCCCACAATTGGTGAGGTAATAAAGCTGAGACCAGGGTGAGGAGTGAGAGAGACATCTGGAATATGAGACTGGATGTAGCACCTGACCTCGGGCACCCTGAGAGCTACTGTCTGCTTCTGCCCTGTGCTTTGGTCTTCTTACCTGCAGCCCCTGGGTCCGCCCTTGCTGACCTTCAAAAGCAGCCCATGCCCGTTGAGGAGTGCGGCAGCTGTTGTTTGCCTCTTGCATGAAACAAGGACTTGTCATCCCACCACCACCGCCACCCTCCCCAGTCCCACTGACTGGCCACTTCTGTTCTGGCCACCAAGCCTTCCCCAGGCCTCGCCATCTGAGCAGACCATGACCAGCTCACCTTCTCTTCTTGCCTCTTTACGGGAGAGCAGAGCAGCTAAGGGCTGCTGAGCATGTGACCAACTCCAGCGGAAGGCTGAGGTACCCACAGGCCCGCTGTGACCAACTGATCTTCAGGCCATTTTGCCTCTGTGTGTTCAGTCTGAACAAGGGGCAGCCAGTCACTGGGGCTCTATGCAAACTGGCCATGCCTGTGTGCAGAGCAGGGGGTAAGAGAAATGGGGAAAGGCAGGTGTGAGGCTTCTGACCAAGACCAGCTTAGAGAAGGAAAGGGCTTATTTCAGCTCCCTTCCTGGTCACAGTTCATCACTGAAGGAAGTCAGGGCAGAAGCTCAGCCTGGAGGCAGGAAGAAAGCCACAGAGGAACTCTTCTTACCGGCTTGCCTCCCATAGCCTGATTTCTCATGCAGCCCAGGACCACCTCCTCAGGGATGGCACAGGACACCACCCACAAAATCATTGTTCAAGAAAATGCCCCACGGACGTGCCCATGGTCAGTTTTCTCAGTTTGAGGTTCCCCACTGAGGCTGTCAGATGACTCTAGCATATGCCAAATTGACCATAAATAAATAAATAAATACATAAATAAATAAATCTGTTCACCCCCCCCTTAATTAAATGTTCTGTCTGATGGCCTGTGACTGCTCATAAATCATTCTCTTCCCCGACCCTCATCCCCAAAAAGGTAGGTAGCCTGGTACTGAGCCCAGTCTGTGGCGTTTGAGTCTCCTTTGCAGTTGTGCAACCTTGGTAGGTGAGATCCTTACTAGGTTCCAGATCCCACCTGAGGTAAAGTGTTCAAGTACCCCACTGCACACAAAGGTATTACAACGCTATGACAGTGTGGGACATGAACGCTGAAGCCCATGCCCTATATTCAACGTGTGGTTAGAGGCATGAATAGTAGCTCCTGGAACCCCCTCTGCCATGAGAGGTGACTCACTGAAGAGGCCAAGCATGGACTCCGGGCCAGGTAGGCAAGGTTCAAATCCCAGCTCCTTCAATCCCAGTCTTTGCAGATGGGAGGAGGAATGAGAACCCCACTGCCCTAGCAGTGTCTTTCCCTGTTTCTTTTCCTCATTCTCCCTCTCCCTTCCTCAGTATCTTTTTAGGTGAGTGATGAAAGGCAGGCGGTCCCAGCGCTGTCCTTTCTGATCCTCAGTCATTGGTTCGCAGCCTCTCTCAGGGCTGTGCAGCAAATCCTGCCACCTCCCCGCCTCCCTCCCGCCCAGGACAGAAGACGCTCGGAGCTCAGTCTCCAGCTCAGGCAGGAGAGCCGTGGTGGGAGCGCATGAGGACAGCCTTGCTACACACCAGGCATCTGGACAACGACCCGAGGCTGCGGGACCGCTCCAAAAGGCCACCGCACCCGGGGGGAGCGGAGGATCCGCGGTCACCCGCGCCCAGAGCAGAGCCCATAAGCTGCAGCTGCATTCACCTGCACCCTTCGCAGCTGCTGCAGCCCCGGGGTGCTCCGGAGCTCACCCGAGCTGAAGACAGGCTGGAAAGCTGTGAAACGGGCCCGGGGCTCGGGACTCTCCAGGTAGTAAGCAACAGCCAGAAGTGGGAACTCCCGAGGTGCCGGGGTCTGCCGGGCTGAGCATCTTGAACGCCGGACGCTCCCCGGGGTCCCAGTGACCTCGCCGCCTGCGGGGCGCCGATTCCCCCGGCAGGTGCGCGCCGCCGGGCGGGAGGGGAGCACCATGGAGGCTCTTAGCCGCGCCCGTCTGCAGCAGCAGAAGTGAGGTGGTCCTGCCGGCGTCGGCGGGTCCCGCGGATCATGTACGGCGACGTGTTCAACGCCACCAGCGGGCCGGAGGCGGCGGGAAGTGGCGCGCTGGCCCCGGGAGCCACGGTCAAGGCAGAGGGCACTTTGCCGCTGGAGCTGGCCACCGCGCGTGGAGTGCGGGACGGCTCGGCCACCAAGCCCGACCTGCCCACCTACCTGCTGCTCTTCTTCCTCCTGCTGCTGTCCGTGGCGCTCGTCGTCCTTTTCATCGGCTGCCAGCTGCGCCACTCGGCCTTTGCTGCGCTGCCCCACGATCGCTCGCTGCGCGACGCCCGTGCGCCCTGGAAGACGCGACCGGTATAGGGCAGAAGGAATCAGGGCCGCGGGGAGCTTGGGTCTTGGCCTTGCAGAAAGCCTCCAGCAGGAGCAAAGTAGGGTGGGCTCCGGAGTCGCCCAAAGACCCTTTCTGACCTGAAGAATAAGGGGTGTTAGGAGGTTGCGTGGGGTCCTGGTCCCAGTGCCTAAAAGTACTCCCTAGGTGAGTCCCCCCCCCGCGACCCCCAATGGGTCCCGTCAGGAAACCACCCAGAAAGATACACCCGGGCACTGGAGCCTTGCCTGCTTGTTGAGTTGCTGACTTTGCTCGCAGAGGGGCAGCAGGCACTGCGAGCGCGGGACTAATCAGGAGCTGTCTTGTCTCGACTCCCGGGCCCTATGGCTGTCCTCTGCAGCTGCTACTGCCTTTCTTGCTCCTTGACACTGGGCATCCGATAGAGAAATGACTGCAAGGTTTCAGTGTGTCCGGCTTGGTTGGAGTGCCCAGTTTCCTCTGAGAGCAGGGGCTAAGGGACCGGTGGAGGGACAAATGATTACAGTCACCGCGGGGAGCTGCAACGGAGAGTCTGCATTTCATGCCTCCACGGAGCACATTTCAACAATAAAAGCTCATCAAATTAGATCCAGCACAGAAAGCACTGATCATTGCTTGTACCGTTTTGGAAAGGAATATGAGAGGGCCCATCCCCAGGAGGAATAGACCCAAGGCCGACCCACCTTCCCTGCTAGGGTCAGGTCAGTCTGAGCATACCTGTCCTCTGGTTTTCCCTAGCTTTTTGCTTGCTCTGGAAAGTGTTTGTTTTCTTTGGGGTTTTGTTTGCCAGCCGACTCCAGGGATATCTACTACCTGATCTACTGGATGCATTCCTGTTAACTGGACCGAGTAGAGACCCTCTCTGTGAGGCAGATCTCTTTCTCACTCCTATACTCTCAGAGTATTCTCAGGCCTGAAGCTTTCAGAGCCCCTGAGGCAGAGCCAGGGCTCCGTGAAGGTAGGTCCTGAAAGGGGAGGGAGTGGGGTAGCATTTCCTTCCAAGCAGACAAAAGCCAGCCCTGAGATGCCCATAGGAAGCGCTGCATGGAGATGGGGCAAAGAACTAGGGGATGAGGAGGTAGGTTTGTGACAACCTTGACTATTTTCTAAGTTAGCCTAATTCCGGGAAGTGGTTTATGTTTTGACACAGGGTCTCATAGGCCTGGCTGGTCAGGGACTCACAGAGGTCTGCCTGCCTTTGCCTCTTGAATGCTGGGATTATGGGCATGGACTACCATGTGTCCATTCCCCCCACCACCACCACCCCTTCCGCCCAGTCAGGGAGTTATGTTAATGGGTGTACAAAACACGTCCAGGAGCCACTTGGCTCAAAGAAATTCACTTCACTTGAGCTTAAGAGACAATTTTACTGAGGAAGATTTTGACATATTAATCCAGTTAATTCTCAAAGCATGCTGGAGTCATGAGAACTTTGTGAATGCGAATCAGGAAAGGCACATTCACACACACACACACACACACACACACCCGAGGGCACAGACATGGAATCCTGCCACATTTATAAGGGATTCTGGACATGTTCAGATGGCTGAGCAGGAGGCACAGTGAGACTATGCAGGTCCTCTCCTCCACCGCTCCTACCCTTACCCTAGAGGAGGTGGCGGGAGGAACTAGGGAAGCCCCAAGACTTGGTTACACAGCCAGGCTCTAGAGCTCTGAATTCCCACAGTCTTGGGTCCTTGTCAGGAAGCCTCCTCTGTCCTATCTCCTCACAACAGCTTAAATTATTTGGAAATGGAGCCAAACATATTCAAGTCTTCTGTAAGAATAGCCCAGCTAATCCACACATACCCTGATTGCAGAGAAGACCTTGGGCAGAGATAAGCAAATCATGAGCCCCTAGCTAGCATACCAAAATCACGTGCTCATGGCTGGGAACTGGGAGAGGTAGGGGCAGGACATTCCTCTACTACATCCTGGTGGTTAGCTTTGAAGGTGTTGTGCTAAGGAGTCCAAATTTAAGCTCTGCTCTAACCTTCTGGCTTAAATTCCCTATGGCCGTGTATGAAGTACTTAACCTATGTCCTGTGTCCTCTTCCATGAGATGTCTATCGTATCATATCTGCCAGGTAGCATACTAAGGCAGTGTCACAGCCTGAACAATGCACGCATAGAATGAGTTCTCAAAGGCTAGCTATTCTTGTAACTGAGGAACAGAGCTGAGGCTGAGAGAAGAAGCTGACTCCCAGACACGACATGTTCATTTACAGCCCAGTCTTCTGTGGCCAAAAGAAAAAGCAAAGGCCAGTCCCCTCAGAGAAGAGCACGGCCAAGTAACTGGCTATGAAGTCACCTATAGTTCCTAGGGCACTATCGGCTATAGCCACAGAGGTCCAGTACCACTAAGATCCCTTCATGAACTATGGAGCAAGGGGACAAGAGGCACTTGAACTCTCAGATAACTGGGCCTATATCGGGCTAGCATCTAGAGCTGAGTCAGGAAGAGTACCATGTGCCAGTGCTACTATTCTGAATAACTGCATTCCGTTTTCTAGGGTAGCATTGGGCTGGCTGAGCAGAAATGTTTCTTCCTCATATTGAACCTGGATTCCCCCGGAGCAGCAAAATGTGACCTATCTGACCTCCGCTAATATGTAAGCGAGTGGATTACAGTGTGATGATTACAATTTAGATAGAATTGTGGATGTGTATGTTCTCCCCAAATTTGTACATGGAGGTCCTGATTCCCAGACTGGCAGCATTCAAGCTATGGAATTGGAGCTTCCTGAGGTCACGGGGGAAGCCCGGATCCACTCCTTGTTTCCTGTAGCTGAGAAGGCTATATGAGCATACAGAGATGCTGGCCATCTATAAACCCTCATCATTGGAAACTGAAATAACCAGAACCTTGAGCCTGGACTTCCAGCTTCCAGAACTATGGGAAAATAAATTTTTGTTGTCTAATCTATCAAATGTATTGGTATTTGTTTCGTCTACCCAAGTTTAGGAGAGATGGCTCTCCAGGGGCTAGTACAGTCACATGTACCTTTCTGCCTTTGCTATCCTGATCCCAAGCTGTAAAGGAAGCACCTTAGGAGCGGTGGGTGTGGCGGGCTAAATATAGGATGGAGACCATTGTCAAGGCGTTTGTGCTTCCTCTCTAAAGCAACCGCTGGAAGCAGAAGAGAGTGTTAGCAAGAAGACATCCCAAGAGTGTGAGAAGGGATGGGAGTGTGGGAACAAAGATGGGAACTAGGGAGAGTCAGACAGCAGTGGGGACCAGGAGTCTGCATGCCAGAGTCAGCTGACCTGAGTTTGCTTCTATACTCTTCACCTGGGCCACACCCATGCCTCTCTGATGCCCATCTCCTCAGTTGTAAAATGGGAATGATAGCACCTACCTTGTGGGACTTTCAACACAGACATTTCAGGTCAAGGGCTCGGCTCATGTGGGGTTATGTTGGGCGGGCTTGAACGTGACCCGTGTGTTTAGTCAGGATGCTGGCCACAGAAGTGCTTACAGTAAGACAGAAACTGCTTTCCATGAGAGGCTTGCGTTCTTCTCACTCACGAGGGACAAGATGGTAGAGGTCTTCACTCTCCAGCATGCCCACCTACATCAGGGGCAGCCGAACGCCATCTGTTCCCACAGCTTCTAGTGTTCCTCAGAGGGCTCTCTCCACCATCGCCAGGCATCTTACAGGAAAACTCAAGACAACTAAGACCCTCACCTTTCTATCTCAATTTAAGGTTTCTCCAGTATTTTCAATACTAACTGCATCAGCACATAACTGCCCAAGGTTATAAAAAAAAAAAAAAGCATGGTGGACATTTCCTTTGCTCTCATGCAGAGGTTATCTGCTAAACACCCGTCCACCCCATCAAATCCCCCCACCTCCATTGTCCTGCAACCTTTCATCCACATCCAATCAGAAGACGTACCGTACCTGATTGCAATGTCTGCCTTCAGCCCCAGCTTACTTGCATTCTAATGACTTCTCCTTTCTCTCCTGATTAAAAACAAAAATCTCAACTCTGTCTACAAGGTCTAGAACCTTCTGGCCCACAACCAGCTTCCTGTCCTCATATCCTTCTTGAACTTGAAACCGTTTAATCCCTAAGAACCTTCCGCATTAAGCTGCTTTCTCTTCCCTCTGGCTAATGCTCTCTCATCTTACTGATTTCTAATCGTTGTCAAAACTTGCTTGAGCTCCGCAGGCTGATAAGTTATATTCTTGGCTAGCCCAGCCATTGGGCAGGTGAACTCAGCTAAACAGAATGAACTGCTGAAAACACAGACTGCCCGCTTCCCCATGTCTGCTTCGGGCTTCTTACTTCATTCTACATTCTGAAAGGGTGGTCATTTCAAACTCGGTGTCTTTGACCTTGCCTCCAGACTCCAGTGTTTCCCCCTTTCCTATGTCCCCAGTGAGAGCTACAGCATGACTGCAATTAGCCTGTCTCTTCCCCACAACTGCGTGCAGTTATATGAGAGGAAGACATTTGCCCTGCTAACCACTTCCTCTATGATGCCTAGCATTTTTTTTTAAGAGACAAAACAGGCAGCCAGTGGGCATTTGTTACTTACACTGGGAAAACAGCTAGGGTTCTGCCTGTGTGTTCACCTTTGCCCTTTCGCCTTAAACCTGTATCTGACAAAATACCAAGCTGAAACTCTTCCTTACAGACGGGTCTTCCCAGCAGCCTGTCCCCGAAGGTGGTAATCCAGTGTTAACAATGAGCGTTTCTTGTCTCTGTGTATGTAACACTTGAGTTATTATCTCCCTCGGAGACTGAGCACGGAGGTTTTACATTAGTACATGTCCTATTTTTGCTTACAACACTCCACTTCCTGCAGGAAAGAACAGATCTTAGCTATATCGCTCCCATGCCTTGTCAACCGCCTGGGACAGGAACGTCCAACTGACTTCCTCACCTCTTCCTGGACTTGAACCCATACTTAGCTTTCCACTGAGACCTTCCTTGACTGTGACATCTACTACAGCTGGGACTCCGTCCACCCCCCACTCACTCCCATCATTTCCTCCTCAGAACTTACCAGGGAACAGACATTTGATTTCCCTTGTCTGCTGCTCCCATTGAGAATGAAGACGTACAGAAAAGGAATTTTTATCTGTATATCCACAGCATGACACGTAATGGTTCTCAAATATTTGCTGAATTAAGTTGCTCAAGGTCAGAAGAAAAGACAGGCTGGGGAAAGGAACCAAGGTGTACACTGGGCAGAGGAGAAGTCCTGCCTGTCTTAAGCAGATGAGGCAGGATGATTTCACTGAAGCATCCTCCCTGGCGTCCGGTTCATGACGTCTCTTTGCATTCTTTGCTGGCATCACTCAGGTGGCCTAACCAGTTCTAAGTTAATGAAAAATTTCACCAACGTGTGAGGAGGTTAATTGTGGGATGTTTGCTGTTAATTACCCTTCTGAACTAATGTTGACGCAAGTGTGAGCTGCACCAGAGCTGCCCAGGTCCTCTCGGCCTTTATCATCCACAGAACCTCCACCTAAACTTTCTAGGTCTCAGAGGTGTCCTCTGAGGCGGCCTGCCTGAGCGCCGTGAAAGGCCTTCCCCACACGCGGCAGTTGGGGAAGGAACTCATGGTGTAAGACAGATTATACTGATTGGAGTGCATTCACCCCTAGGCTCTAAAATAGTTCCCATATCTCTTCTGGTTTTCTGTCCTCAAACACATCACGGAAACTGAGCCCTTTTCTTGTTCTCCAAGAGAACACCAACTGCCAACAGGCAGAAGCACCAGCTGCCCTATTGATTTTATAGGTCAACCAAGCAACAGTCAGGTCCGCCTAGGCAACAGTCGCAGGTACCTGTCATACCATGGCCAAAGGGTTCCATGAGAGAGATCTATGCACTATTATTTCTTAACTGAATTTCCTTTGGGATATGGTGATGAGATCTGATAATGTTGAACTAGAATCAACTAAAAATTGGCTCATTACATAACTTACAAGGTGAACTCTATATTATAATCACACCAGGCTTCAGTGGTCTGTCAACATGTCAGACAGCAGACTTCAAGGTTTGGGGACTGCTCCAGCAGGGGATGCAGGTCTGTCGTCACCGAAAGTCCAAGTGCTGACACAGCAAACTGGGTAACAGCAGTAGCCTGGAATGGTTTGGGAGTCTCTTGGACAATGCTGACCACCACCTCAGAGCGCCCCGTGCTTGGTGCTGGTCTCAGATGGTCTTCGGCTCTTGGAGGGCACATTACTATCCCAGAGGAGAAACTTTTATTTAACCTATATATTTATACCCAGTCTTACATGCTATAGGTTTTCTGCAGTAGTTAATAGTATGGCTCCTTACTTTTTCAGACATCTTTCCTAGTATCTTAGTCTCCTCTCCTGTATTTAGTCTCCCTTCTTCCTCCCCACTCAGAGCCCCACCTATGCCATCAGATCACTCGCATCTATTTCTCTCCCTGTTGCTCCCCCAACTATGTCAATAGTCCTCTTTTACTTTCCTCACTTTTGCAGTCACTCCACCTGAAGATCTGGAGCCAGGAGCCTCAAATAAGAGAGAAAATGTGACATTTTTTATTTTGGGGTCTGGATTTACCTCATTCAGTATGGATGTTTCTCGTTCCCTCCATTTCCTTGGAAAGCTCATGGCTTCTGTTTGAGCGGAGCGTATCCCACAATGTCTATGTACCACATTTTCTTCACCCAGCCAAGGTCATTTAGGCCATCTCTATTTCCTAGCTATTGCAGAGTCCCAGTGAGCTGAACATGCATCTGCTGAGTCTCTGGGGCATGTGCCGGGGAGTGGTCTAGCCGGGTCATATGGTAGATTTTAAGTGTGAGAAATCTTCTTACTGATTTCCTTAGTTATTGCACCAATTGCTACACTCATAAAGTCTCACCAAAATGACTGCCTAAACACGAGTTGAACAAGGACAATGACATGCCGAAGAGGACAGATGAAAGACCCCCGAGGCCTTACCCCCACACAATGAACTATAGGAAACCGGGCAATACTGAGGGCAGAAGAGGGGTCTTACTGGCAAAGAGCATGCAGATTGGTTGCCTAGTGCCAGGCGGCCAGTCCTGAAGTCAGGCTGCAGGTGGCATTGTACAGGCTGAGTGAGCAGGTTGTCTGGGAGTATTCACTTATGTGCACAGACATATGCACATATAGGAACAATGAGTGAGGCCATGGTTTGAAGGCCAGCAGAGTGGTGCTGTAGAAGGACTTGGAGGGAAGGAAGGGAGGTAGAGAGAAGCAGGTAGAGCGCACCACTCATAATTGGGGGTTGGCAAGACGGCACAGTGAGCCAAGTACTGGACAAATGAGGGATAAGGTCAGATGCCTAGAACCCATACAAAGCCGTGTGTGTGTGTGTGTGTGTGTGTGTGTGTGTGTGTGTGTGTGTGCGCGCGCAGAGACAGATGGACCCCATGGTTTGCTGCCCAGCCAGTCTAGCCAATCGGTGAGCTCCAGATTCAGTAAGAGATCATGTCTCAATATGGTCAAAAGTGACAGAGGAAGACGGCCAAGATCAACCTGCAGCCTGTGTGGGGGAGTGCACATCTGCACGTACATGAATGCGCCCTGTCACACACAGTGTCACTCCTACCTGGAGTGCACATCTGCACGTACATGAATGCGCCCTGTCACACACAGTGTCACTCCTACCTGGAGTGCACATCTGCACGTACATGAATGCGCCCTGTCACACACAGTGTCACCCCTACCTGGAGTGCACATCTGCACTACATGAATGCGCCCTGTCACACAGTGTCACCCCTACCTGGCTACAAACTTGTTGGAGAAAGCGGAGGAGTGGTCACCCGAGCAGATGGAAGCGCACACGGCTAAATGTGCTCAGCTACTGGGTTGGGAGTTTTAGCGTATGCTTTTCTGTACTGTTAGTTCTCAGAATTTGCCTCGTGCAAAATAATCCTTAAAATGAGATGTGGAAACTTTCCTGAATGAAGAAGGGGTGGAGATTAAGATGAAGTAAAGGGAATTTTCAAAATCAGTCTGGGGGCGGCACTGCTCATCGGAGACAGCGTCTGCCTAACAAGCGCAAGGCCCGGGTTTGATGGGCACAGCCTGGTAGGCAGCTCCTGAGATCCCAGCACCCAGAAGCCAGAGGCAGGAGGTGCAGAACTCAGGGTCACCCTTGGCTGTATGACTTCACGAGACTCTGGCTCAAATAAGCAAACAAAATCCATCTTCAAGTCTGAATGAACTGCCCCAGGACATGCCTTTCACCAGGAATAACACATATTTCCCTCTCAATACAACATGGATAGTAAAGAATCTTAAACATTAGCCAAAATCCTCTGATCCTTTCCCATCTAAATAAAGTTTGAGAGAGTTCAAGATGCCAACAGTTCATCTTTTAAGGTTTCCCTCGCCGCCCTCCTCCTGCCCCAATATCTTTAAGGTAGCAAAATGGAAGAGAACTTAGGATAAGAGAAAATAGAAAGAAAGAAGAGAGAGAGAGAGAGAGGAAGAAGAAGAAGGAGGAAGAGGAGGAGGAGGGAGGAAGGAAGAAAATAGAATTACTGATTCAACAAATAATCATATTTTAAATGGGGGAAGAGATGTTTTGAAAAATTCTCTTTCTACCATATATTCATGCCGAGTTGTAAGTAAAACTTTCTTAAGAGAACGCCAGCTTGCCGATGGCCTCCTCAGACATGCTTATGAAACAGACACATGAAAACTGCTGTCTCACAGAGCGGCCGGCTGCAGCTGCATCCCAGCAACTGCCTGGATCCCAGCAACCGGAGAGCCAGCGGTAGGCTTACAGAAGCCGACATCACAGTGCACACCTCTCTCCATTACCCAGAGAGACTGCCACAGAACACCTCACCAAATGCCTTCCAAATAAAGCACTAAGGTTCTGGTTTGCAGAAATTCCTCCAAAGAATACTGTGTTTTTTAAATTTCCTCTCCTGGGATAAGGAATTTACTCTGAAATTTTCTCCTTTCTGGCCATGATGCCTGCCTATATACCCTAGCAGGACAAACCTGCATCGGTTCAGAGTGGAGTATGTCAGCCAGGGGAGGTGCACACTGGAGGATCACAGAAGCTAGTCTGACTTCAGTAGAATGGAGGAAGGAAGGGAGGGAGGGAGGGAAGGAAGGAAGGGAGGGAGGACGGACGGACAGAGAAGGGGAAGGGAAGGGAAGGAAAGGGAAGGAAGAGAGAGAAAAGTAGAGAGAAGGACAAAGAACAGCCTAGGTGGGCCAAGTTAGAGTACAGGATGCTCTGTCTGGAGACCTGAGTTTGATCCCTGGGATCCACATGGTAAAAAAAATGCCTCTAGGCATTTCCTGACATGACAGCCAGTACATACGGATACACAAAATAAACAACTTAAAAAAGAGTGGACCAACGACCAACAGTTTACCAACTACAATCAAGGTCAAATAGTATTAGAAATAATTGCTTTACATCAAAGTAACAAAATTTAATAGATAATTTTAACAAGTTATTTTATGCCAAGCAAGAATCTAAATACTTTGTAATGTTTCATTTTGCTTTTGGAGGAGATCTTGCCGAGGCTCAGGGTGGTTGAGCACCCTGCTTTAGAGCACAGAGCCGTAAGACGTACCGCCCAGCACACTCTGGAGTGTAGTCAGCTCTGCTAAGCAAGCCCTTTCTTACAGATGAGATCTAGAAAAGAGCTACTGATTAAACTAAAACACCCCAGAATAGTCCTCAGTCTGTCTTCAACACAAAACACACAAAAAGGAAGAAGATAGCAAGTACCATAGAAATGGACTGGACAGAGCCGGGTCTTTCCGAGCAGAGCTCCCGAGCACGGAGAGGCGGGCATGCCCGGTCCACGCACCTCCAGCCAACAGCACTGAGGGTTCAGCCCACTCAGTCTCGGCCTTCTCGGACTACCACTACGTGAACCACGGAGGCAGGCAAGGTACAAATAAATAAATAAATAAATAAAATAAACAGAGACACGGTAAGCAGATTTTGAGGTTTATTAAAACAAAGTATTAGCAAACAATATGCAAAAACAAATTTCTTAAGAGTTATGGCTTTGAGAGCACAATACAGCAAAACCTAATACGATTTTGTAAGTATCAAAAGGTAGCGAGCTGAAGCACGCTGCTAGTTTAGCCCCCTGCGACGTGAACAGCAGCAGACCCACAGTGCAGCCGTCCGCTCGCTCGGCACCACCCTATCCACACGCGAAGGATCTTCCTGGAGGAGGCAGGCAGGTGAATGCGAGCGCTCGCTCTCTGTAGGGACATTCTTCCCAGAACTCAGTAAGGACCGTTAAGCTGCACCGCTAGCCGGCCGGCCGCCTAGGTAAGGAGTGCACTGCCCAACCGTCCTGCCCAAGGCTCCCACGCTCCAGCTCCTCTGACAACGGCTGCACGGCGCTCTACAAGACCTTCTCTCCAAAGAGCTCAGGCTCTCGAACCTAACTGGAGTGTTGTAGCTGACACCAGTTCACAGCAAGAAAGGCATGACTAGGGCGGGGTGGGGCAAGGGCAAGCATGTGCCCAACTGCACGCAAAATTCTCAACTTTTTAAAAAAGAGCAACTTCAAACAGACCCTTAAAGGATAACTATTTATGCCGATTTAAAAACTAAGTTACCCTGCATAAGGAGTACACCGGTCCCCTCTCTCTTCTGAGGACGGCCTGCTCTAGGGCTCTTTGCCGGGAAAGGTCACTACTAAACAGCAGCCCTCACCAGTTCAAGGCTTTAGCATGTATCCTCGCTTTTTAAACACATCACTGTGAATCTCCTTCCTGTGGTTCTGGCATACCATGCAGTTGTAGGTGGTCACTTCAATTTCAGAGCTGAGTTCTGCGCAGTGCTGGGCACTGCACGCTGGGCTTTCTGCCTGCTAAGTGCCCTAGCACTGACCTACTGATGAACAAGGCCGGATGACACTATTAGTACTGTTCTCCTCCTCATCAGCACACTGGAATCCACCCAAGAACACGGAACTGTTCAAGCTGTCCATCAAATAGAATTCTCTAGTGTAGAATCAATGCCTTCATTTACACTTCCCATAAACGCATTATTTTAACAAGAAAAACTAAAAACTGGTATCTCCCAAAAGGGAAAATCCTCCTGCTTCGAGGGAAATAGCCATCTAACTGGAGATTACTTTCAAAAAAGATGCTCTAGCTAATATCTGAGGCCGCCTACAAACCACCAATATTTAGCTGTATGTATGCTGAGTACACACACTGCTACGGAGACCCCAGAGAGCAGAGGATGTACTCAGCTGGACAAAGACGCTAGCCTTGTCTACAGAGAACTTCTACACAGAGCTAAAACCAAACCATCACCAGGGGCTGAATTTAAAAATCATCAGAGGTCACTGTACTCAGCGGTGCATGCCTGTAACCCCAGAACTCCAGAGGCAGAGGCAAGAGAATTACTTCCAGTTTGAGGCTAGCCTACACAGTAATTTCCAGGCCAGTCAGGACTGTACAGAGAGATTGTGTCTCAAAACAACAAAATAACAAAGAATTTTCAAAAAGAAATAAAAAATAGTAATTTTTTGAGAGTCTTCAGGAAGCAAAGAGACAGGACTTTAAGAGAGACCAGTGAGTGACAGGGACCCAAGTACTGCCGGCAAAGTGTCCAGACAAGGTGCGGGGATACTGAACCAAGCCACTCTGTGCTGGCCCTCTGCGGCAGAGGCACAAACGACATCCCTGACAGGCATGTCCTGCACATTTCTTCTTCCACTCTCTCCTCCCAATGGCGCCACTGGCAGGGGATGGAAATGTCTCCCACAGTCCTCTCAGGCAATGGGGGGGGGACTGAGGTAACCCCAAGTTTTACTCTGACGGTTCATTTCATATTGCAATGTTACTGTCATTCGTGTCCCTGAAGGGTGTTTAACTTGCAAATGTTGTAACAATGGCACATTTCATCTCTGCATTATTAGTGTAGCCTGTTGACTTGTTATATTTAGCAATCTTACCACTGGTTTCACCTTAGCAACTTAGCCACGTCTACGACCACTTTTCAACCATGAAACATAGGAAAAGGGGGAATTTGTTTGCTATTTTACTTTTCTCTTTTCTTTTTTCCCTTCCAAGACAGTTTCTCTGTGTAGAAGTTCTCCGTAGACCAGGCTAACCTCAGAGACCTGCCTGCCTCTGCTTCCAGAGTGCTGGAATCAAAGGTGTGTGCCACCATTACCCAGCTTTTGCTATTTTAAAACTGATTTCCTCCTCCAATTTCCTCTAATTCTGGAAGGCCCACAGCATGCCTACTTACAGCTCTTAAATTCAGTTTGGCGACATCAGTGAGGCCATCACGCTGCCCTGAAGGTATACTAGTCAAATGTACCTCTTGGTCCTGCTTTTTCTAGCCAGCATCTTGTTGCTGTAACTCATTGCTGAGATTTTGATTCTTCCATTTGCATGATTTATCAAACTGATGACAATCTCTATTACTTGCAAATCTTTTCCCCTGGCAGATATTAATGCATTTTATATGCTAAAACTGTGATTGCTGAATTAGGGACGCCGTTGAGTTGGCAGAGTACTTGCCTAGCACACCTGAAGGCTGGGGCTGAGCCTCAGCACCACAGAAGCCGGGTATGATGGTGGCTGTTGGACATCCTAGCACTTCGGAGGTAGAGACTGGAGGGTGGAGAACTAAAGGCCACCCTCAGCAACTTAGCACGCTCAGGGCCAGCCTGGGCTCCATGAGACTGTACCGGCACTGGTCTGGTCTGGTGGCTTCTTCAGAGGCCAGATTCCTTGTCACGAGCACTGCCTACCCACAGATGGATGTATATCCTTAGACAGTACAGGAGCAGTACAGTCGCCATTTACTGACCATAGAACAGGTTGGGATTTTTCCATGAAACTCGGACTAGCTAAGAGCTTCGGTTCTGCCACTGTACAGATGGCAAATCACATAGGACTCTGCAAGCCTGAGGCCTGTGACATGACGACTGTGGAGAAACAACATGTAACCAACTGCTGACAAAAGGAATAAGCAAGGCCCTTGTTTCCAGACTTCAGCAGAGCTCACGGACATACACTACCTGTCATTCAACTCAAAACACATGCCTACAAACGTGTTCTCAAAGGCTGCCATGAGCCTGCTAAGGAAAGGAACACTCCACTGTGAAGCAGACATCTCTCTCTCTTGTGGGGTTGACACACTCGTGCTATGGAATACTTATATTTACAGCTCAAGCTACTGAAGGAGCAAGGCATCCCCTCTGAAGGAGCAAAGCCACCCAATGGCTGCACTCCGAAAGGCAATAAATAATGACACAGAAAACAGAAGGACACCCCCCCCCCCAAAAAAGCTATTTTCCTCATAAAGGCAGGAAGGGCGCTCTAAAAACTCAAACCAAAACATTTTCAGCAGAAGAACAAAGTGGCTCCGTATATTTTCAAAAGGCACCAGAAAATAAATTTTTTCACTCTGATAGGCAAATTAGGCCTTTTTCTTTATCAAAGTAGTTTCTTCATTCTCAGGCCATAACTGCTGCCTAGAAAGTGGTTACAAGTCCTAAGGCCAAGGCACAGTGAACTAAACGGGTGTCTTAAGTGTTCACATCCGACAGTGTTCTGGAGATTAGCATCCATATAGGTTCTAAAAGGATAAAGAGGAGGCAGAGCGTTGATGCAGAGAGATAAGCCTACGCTCTTTGCTACATATATGACATATGACATGAACTATCCCAACCCTCACTGTGATTCATTTACACCAACAGCCTCACTCTTGGGCCAACCAAAGAGCCTCTGATAGCTACATTGCATAGGTCCTTGTCTGACAAGTCTGGTAAAGAGCAAAGGTATTCATACAAAATCTTTCAATATCAGTAACACTCATAACATTGTGGGGATTAACAGGCACCTTAGCTGGAGCTATAGAATAACAACATTATAAACTAAATGGAAAGTTAAAGGCTAGAAAAAGCAGCACCGCTTACAGCTGTCGTCTCTAGATGACAATGTTGTACAAAGGGTGCCAAGGAAGCAACGAGGAGGTCTAAGACCAGGCCACCTGACAGTATTTTACCAGAGGCTACACTAAGACAGTCACCCACAAAAGTGCAAAATAAAAAGATTAATGCACAGTAAAATTAGAGTTCTTGAAACATTGGCCCAAAGTAGCAAACAACGCTGACCAGGCCATAGAGCACACAGTAACCAGCTGTTAAGCAGAACTTATGACAGATTTGAGTAAATGACAAATACTTGAGATTTTAAAAAAGGAAATGTTTTACAAAAGATATATGGCATGAAGTCACTTTATACTGACGAACATCAGCTATATTAAATGTAAATGTATGACGTCCAGAAATCTACCACCTTGCTTTCACTGAATACCATGTTAGGACTGCAGAGTCCTTCAAATAAGACTCAATAGTTTCCTTCAAGACCCTACTTTAAGCTTTTGCAAACAATATATACTTTTTCAAAGGTGATAGGGCAAAGAAATTACCAGAGGAATATTGTCTACTGCTTTCCACAATATATGCTCTCTTAAAGGATAAAATTTCATTGTGTGATGCACTACTTTGTAAAAAAATTAACAAATTAAAAAACCGTTGGGACAATAAGCAAAAGCACGTTCCAGTTTAAGATCAATGCTAAACTTTTCAACAGGGGCAAAATACTCTACGTCGTTTACAATACTTTTGAAAGTTAATCACAATGAACATGAATACAAACACATGTAATATCATCATAAAATACAAATGTGTTGGTCACAATTACGTAGAAAAAATAAGCCATAATATCTGTTTTTCCATGTCAGCTCACAGTATCTGTACTGGAAATTCCTCTAAAATTAAAACAAGTCCACTAAAAATACAGCTGAAAAGAATACTTCTGCACTATGAAACAGAAGAAATGGGGTTCAGCGGAGAGCCCATCTGAGTAAGGACTTTATCCAGCCACTGCAGAGGCCCATGGAGGTGAATCTCAATCCAGCATGGAGTACTGGTGACGTCTTGTCGGTGGTACTCTGCTCCCCAACCCTGCAAATGAAAAGACAGCAAAGCAAATCCCTCTTGAACAGTCAACAGTCAACACCAACTTTAACAATAAAAGGCTTAACTGTAGAAACACATAAGACGTACTTAAACTGAATACAGAAGACCAGTAAGCACCCACATGGTATTAAAAGACACAGTTGCAGTATTCAAGGCTTCACACTTCAACAATTAACAGAATTTCTCTGACACAGACCCATAGGGAACATGTTTAAATATTACAAAGTCCCAAGTCCTAAGGTCTTTCCCAGCTAAATCATGCTGTGCTGATACACACTGACTGAGTTAAAGCCCCACAACCTCATGGGCCAGGCTTGGAGGGTTCTTACTCCTGTTTGTTTTTATCCGATGACATTGACCAATCCATACCATGTAGTTTACTGTGTGAATCATATCAAGCCATTATCCCTAAAGCTGAGAAATTAACCAGACAAAGTAACCTTCAGATAAAAATTGAAAAATGTAGGGGTTTTGTTGTTTTTTGGGTTTTTTTTTTTAACTTTAATTTTCCTAATTTATTATTAAGTTCTCTGTCTTGCTGATTATAGTAGCTCTGCTCCAGGGAAACTGGGGGGATGGAGAAAAGAGAAATGGGGCAGTAGGCAAACTGGACAATAAAAAAGCCACACTTCAAAAGAGGAGGAGAAAGTAAATTCAGACCACTGATAAACAGCAAGAAACTGTGGACTGGGCTTAAATGCCAAAACAAAATAAAACAAAAAACAACAAACAAACAAAAAACCAAAACAAGCCTACTGCTGTTCTTCCTGAACCGGGGGGAGCACTTCAACTACTGGGACTCGCCACTATGAGTCTCTCGACATTTTGTTAATGAGACGCGATCTTTAGAATGTTCAGCAAAGTCAGGCCATGCGAGTGACCGGCTTTATAAATCCTTTGCAACAGGCCTGAGACACAAGGAAAGTGATAAAGTGCTACAAATTCCCCGCTTCACTGTAATGGAGCCAGTCAAAACGCAATGTTGATATTAAACACTTTCTAATAATTTAGTCTACTAGACGAAATACTTTGTAAACCCCATCCCCACCCATTATCGAAATTAATAATGGAGCTTATGTGTAGATTACTAAGTGAATCACATGGTTAAAGTGATACATTTAAAAATTTCACTTAAAGTCATGAAACTGCGTCAAGGACATTGATCATCTCCATTTAATAATTTCTTAGGATGCATACATCCTTATAATGACTGAGGTCACATTACGGGTCATAACTACTCACCTTGACAAAACTCATTCGAATGGTGCACATCTTGGTGAGCTCATACACAGCCTCGAACCCGTGGTTGACTGACTGAGCCAGGAGCTGAGCAAACTCCTGATTGTTAAAAATTTTGAGGCTGCAGCTGCTGGGGATCTTACAGACGGTGGTGGGGTGGAAGCCATGGTGGAAGTTGCAGTTCCTACTCTGAACAAAGATGCTGCTGTCACTAAGACACTCGGCATACACCTCCCCACCAACGTAGTATAGATGGACACCTTAAAGAGACAGGCAACAAGGGAGATGGCTTAGCAAACCGTTGTAAGAAGCCACAGACAGGCAATGTATAGTGCGACCAAAGCACCCAGAACGCAAGCAAACTCAACAGTGTTCAGAACACAACTACCACTAGATGGCCTTCGGCAGCCAAAAATAATCCACACAACTCTAAGAGGGCCTCAGTCGGGCCAACGGAGTCGGCAGGGTTATTAAACTGCCTGACCCCAGGGCTTGTGTTCCCTGTTCTAACCACCATTTGTTTCTCTAGAAAGGAAAAGATGCTGTTTAACATTTCTTTTTATGAGTACTTTCAAAAAAAATCATCATAAACCTTATTTACTGTTTTCCACCCTGTTTGCTAACAAAGACCACAGCATTTTAATCATTACCTACAGGAACCCAAACATACATATGATTCCAGATCACAGAAAGCTTTAAAATAGCAGGCACATTTTACTTTGCTTTTAAAAGCCTTCTTTCTTTCCTTCTGTGTTTTGTTTGTTTGTTTTAATGGAAGTGGAGAAATGGTTCAAAAGTTAAGAGCACTGGCTGCTCTTGAAGAGGACCCATATTGGATTCCCAGCACCCACACGGAGGCTCACAACCATCTAATTCCAGTCCCAAGAGATGCCCCTCTTCTGGCCTCTAAAGGCACTGTATGCAGGCAGTACTCAAGACACACCTGTAGGTAAAATACCTATACACACAAAATAATACAACTTTTTAAAGTTTTCTAGAAATATACGTATGAGAAACCAGTTCTAATAGTAAAATTAAAGCTTTATTACCAAAAGCTGACTCACAAAATACTTTTCCAATTTATCTAAGAATTACCTCAAGATTTTCTTTCCCACGGATAGACAGTGCTACAATTTCGGTGTATATCCTTTTAAACCTTTTCACATGCGGCACACCTTGAGTTACTGTGGGGGCTTGAATATGCTTGGCCCAGGGGGTGGCACTATTAGGAGGTGTGGCCTTGCTGGAGGACATGTGTCACTGTGGGAGTGGCTTTGAGGGCCTCCTCCTAGATGCCTGAGGACAGGCTTCCTTTGGATGAAGATGTAGAACCCTCAGCTCCTCCAGCCCCATGCCTGCTTGGACACTACCATGCTCCCTCCTTGATGATCATGGACTGAGCCTCTGAACCTGTAAGTCAGCCCCAATTAAATGTTGTCCTTGTAAGAGTTGCCTTGGTCACGGTGTCTGTTGACAGAAATAAAACCCTAACTAAGACAGTTACATATAGGCTCCTATAGAATATATTTGTGTGCTTCTGGGGATAGGCGTATTTGCTGGATTTTGTTTGCTTGCTTGCTTGTTTTTATAAATGAGATGGGTGTCACAGTCTGTTGCTCAGAAGCACACAGTCTTGCCTCGTCCGTACACCAACATGTTGCCAACTGCCATATTGTAGACAAGAGAGAATACTGACTACCCTCGTGGACAAATTCCCATTACTGTCTGTGACCACACACAATGCCTTCCTCAGTAGGATCTCCATAAATGTAAAGCTCTTTTCAAATGTAAGTCACAGAATTGTGTCAGCAAATGGTATTAAAAAACTGTGGCTTGCTTCTGAGTGGGAACACTGGCAAGTAAGTGAAAACTGATCCAGAGAGATGTCCCTTAAGTTATCTCCACTGCAAGAGACCTGACAAAGCACCACATACAGGAGACACATTTCACAAAAAAGGTCAGGACAAGTTGACAATAAAATCAATAAAGACTGTTCAAATTTTGTTGTTTGTTTGGGGTGTGTTTGTTTGTATTAAGACAGTCTTGCTGTGTAGCCCAGGCTGGCCTAGAACTTGGGACCCACCTGCCTTAGCCTCCCTAGAGCTGTGATTACATGTATAAGCCACTGCACCTGGTTTTGGATTATTTTTCTGACTCTTATCTACAAGAAAACCGACCACAATTATTGTTATCTACCATTGTTACCATCTCTGACTACGACTCAAATCAAAGGCGCACAGAACAGCAGGGTACACAAGCAAAGCCACTCTTGCTCTTGAGACACGCAGCACACCCTACGGAGGCGGGTGGATCCTCTGAGGTGTGACACTGCATCCCATGAAGGATGCAAAGTGTTGCCAACTAAGACCCATGGTGGTTTATAAGGAAACTCCGACGCATGAGGTCTCTGGATATTCTCACTCTATTTTTCTCTCCAAACTCCACTTCCCCCATATTGTGCTAATATTACGGGAGAAAACACTCCAAGTGCAATAATTTTACATTTCTAATCCCTCATTAACATACACATATTTTCCAAAGACTCTATATATGTATACATACATATACACACATATATACATACATATGTATACATTCAGAAAGTAAGACAGACAGACAGGGCATGCAATGTTCTAGTTACTGAGGATACTGCTGTGAACAAGGTAAATTCCTATCCCTTATATTCCAGTTAGGCCCTAACTTAATTTGTCCTAATTGTTAGGGTAAATACTCAAGAAATGAGCAACAGGATTTCAGATCTTTAGTACTAGAAACAAAAACTAAGCAGGATAAAAAAAGAGAGGACTAGTTGTATCTTTATTTAATCACACTCTTTAATATTTAAGCAACTTGAGGTAAATACCATGCCTTAAGACTTTTTGGATGCTTCAAAGAATTGTATCCAGCCAGTACAAAAAAGGATTTAATTCAACTGAATGAAAAGAAATGACAAGATTACCTTTTCCAATATGTCGCCTAGTATTTTCAATAGTTGAATTACGATTAACATTTGACAACAATCCCAAGCAGAATCTACTTTTGTTATTTGAAGGATCTGTAAATCCATCTACTAACACACTAGTAGAAGATGCATGAAAAGCTTCCCCAACACGATTGTTGAGTTCATAGTAGACAATTGAACACCAGTGTTTGGGCTCTTCATAGGCAACAGGTTGAACATCTGAAAACAGAAAAGAGGTTTAATAACTGATTATCTCAAACACCAAGTTCTTTGTAAATTTACCATTTGTCCTAACCAGCCAATATCCTAACCATTATATGACAAAGAAAATAGATAGTTCATTTAAATTTCACTGACACTCCTGGCTTAGAGTCCAAGGCAAATTATCTTGGTCTGCTCAAGACAGTTATAATATCACAGACTGAGTAGCTTAAATTCAAGACAATAGCACCAACACCACAACTGTTTCTCACAGTTTGCTCTAGAGACTCAGAGATCAAGGTATCAGCAGATGTGCTGTCCAGTGGCACATGCATGCATGCATGTCCGTGTGTGTGTGTGTGTGTGTGTGCACTCAAGTGTGAATGCAAGCGTGGAGGCGTGTGCATGCAGATGTAGAAATCAGAGGACAACCTTTAGAAGTTGGTTCCTGCCTTCCACTTTGTTTTGAGTCAGGGTCTCTTGTTTCTGCTTTGCCACATACTCTAGGTTAGCTGACCTTTGACATTTAGGATATTCTCCTGCATCTACTTCCCATCTTACTGGAGAAGTGCTTCATATACAGAGATAGGCAACAGGTTTTGTATGGTGGTTACAGGGATCTGATGAGGTCATCAGGCTTATCTAAGCAAGTGCTTTTTCTACATGGAGCCAGCTCCCTGGCCTCTGTATCTAATCATGTAAAGAGAATTCTGTCTCAAAGACCCTAATCTCAGGAATTTATTTAAGCCTAATAGCCTCTTAAATGGCCCTATCTCTAAGTAGTATTATACTGAGGACTAGGTTTCAACACAATCAGAGAGACTAACAATTAGGTCCATTGCTATTTCACCCCCGTCTCACATAAATGCCATCTCCCAAGCCCCCAGAGTCTTAGTTCACACCAGTAAAACTGTCAGGTCCATAGGCAAGGCAGAGAGAAGTTCTCAAGTGCCTCTTCAACTATAACACAGCTGAACTGAAGACAGTTGTGCCCTGTAGAGATGTGTGCCCTAGCATCATCAGCCCATGCACAACTCAGCCCCTGAAGCAACAATCACCCTCAGGGACAGCCCTTCTGAGCTTACAACCAACAGCTTAAAATGTCCTGTCTTTAAAGGTCTAACAGTCTCCCTTTCCCTGATCCACCTGTGTCCCCTCAAGTCAGATAAACTGTTCCTGATGGAGGGAACGAATCAGGTTCATATTCCACACTCACACTAATACACTCTCAAATGTAAACAAATTTCCTAAGTTTCTATCCAAACACACATTCTTATTATTTACAATGTATAGAAAATGAAAAATCTCTTAAATCTTAAGTTCTTTTTAAAGTAACAGTTCCCCCCTCTAATCTTTCTTTTTATGTATTATTAGTAGCAATCGGGAGAAACCGGCCAATCTCTTGCATAAAAACCTCTCCTGGTAAAGACCTGACTGTAAAGTGCTCCAGCGGCACCCATTCTAGGCACCGACTTCTCTGAGGTGGCTTAGGATGCTCTAGTAAGCAGCACTGATGGGAGTGCTGCAAGCAACAGAGCCCTGCTCCACAGTCCTGTGGCAGGGACGGCGTCTGGGATCAAGGTGGCAGTAGCTCCGGTGTTTAATGAAGGGTCACTTCCTGACTATAGACAGCTCTTTGCTAACACAGCGTTTGTTTGGTTTGTGCTCAAGGACAGAGAAAGAACAAGTGACCTCCTCTTATAAGGACACTCACCACACCAGGAGAACCTATCCTCCTAATCTCACTTAGACCCAATTACCTCCCGAAAGCCCATGTGTCCAAATACAGCCACACTGGGGCTTAGGGGTTCCATAACGCTTTGGGAAGGATACAATTCCCAATGCAGTAGCAACAGCACATCCCAAACAGGTCTACAGTAAACTAATACAGCCTTAGTCAAGTAAAATTCTTTTCCAGCAACTAAAAAGTATTTTCATCAGTACCTGTAAGGTTATTCTAAACCAAAACATGAACTGAAGAACGAAAGTTGTAAGCAAAACAGAACTGCAGAAAACCTGGTCCTCACCATTAGGTACGAGTTAGCTGTGATTATCACCACAGGTATAACACACTCATACACACCGACCTTTAGAATGTGCAAATAGCAGCAACTTTTTACTTTGTGGTGTGCTGTGGTGCATGTGTGAATGCCAGGGACAGCTCAAGTACTGACCTGCCTTACGGGCTAAAAGCGCTGGTCCTGCCTTACAGGTGTAAGCGCTGTTTGAGGCGGGGCTCTTTGGCTGCTTGCTACTTGGTTTGGAAGACGGACTGGCTCTCAAACTTACTGAGATTCTTCTGTCTCCACTTCCCTTCTCCCGTAGGAGTGCGGGATTAAAGGTGTGCTGTATGCCTGGCTTCTATGTGAATGCTGCCAATCTGAACACAGGCCCCCATATGTGCACAGCAAGACTTTTCTCAGAGACATCTCCCTAGCACCTAAAATGTTAGTGTCTGATCTGTAAAACACTTGCACCAAACACTTGTAGGCATTGGTACCCTACACAATGGTAAGTAACATTCTGGGGAAAAACACCACCATCCTTTGTTATTTATGTAATACATCACTGACCTCACAGGCACAATTACAAGCAAGGAGAGCATGGACAATGACAAACAGCAGGGAACAAGCTGGCAAGGATGTGGGGAACTTGCGGTGCTCATGTAGTGCCAGTGGGGACACAGTGCTGCTGCCGCTGCTGCTGCTGCACAGAGTCCAGTGGCTTCAAAGGTTTAAACACGATTAGCGTAGAACAGCAATTCTACTCCCAAATATACGTAGCACTCGGAGACAGGACTGTACAAAGAGACTCAAGCAGCAGCCTACCATGCAACAGCCAAAAAGCAGAATGAAGGCAAGTATTCATAATGGATAAGTGGGTACACAAAACATAGGTGCCACGGCGTAGACTAGAATATAATCAGCCCTAATAAAAAATAAGATTTGAACATATATTGTAACATGTAAAACCCTTGGCAAAGCCAAGCTAACAAAAAGAAGCCAGATGCAGAAGGACATATAGGTACTGGGTAAGTCCACCTAGATCAGATGCCCAGACAGGAAAACTCAGACAGGACATAGGTAACTACTGATGAGTGACTGGGGGAAGGAAAATAGGGAAATTTATAATGGGCACAGAGTACGCTTAGGAGGATGACAAGTTCTGGAAGCAGACAGTGGCAATGGCTACACAACGCTGAATGTATTCATATTACTGAACTCAACAGTTTGACAACAGAGTCCCCAAATACATGAAGCAAACATCAAAAGAACTGAAAGTAGAACTAGATAGAATTCTATCCTAATTGCTGGAGACTCCAATCGTTCACTCAATTTGGGCAGAACAGTTAGAAAGAAAATAAGCAGGGATACAGAAAAGTTGTGCACTGTAATCCGACAGACAGCCCAACATAACTGAAGAGTCACAGTCTCCACTCCATTACAGCAGCAGGCCTGGGGCAGCTTAAATACCGCAGCGCAAAGGCGGGAGGAGCACAGCAGCTCCTCAGTGGAGTGGGCACACCAAGGTGGCACACGCAAGAGAACCCTGCTCATCTAAGGAATTCGAACCTGACAACATACACCGGTCTCTAGGCTATCATGCTCAGAGAAAGAAGTCTTGCCCCACACCGACAAGTCATTGCAATGAACATTTGCAAGCAAAGAGGTGTGGACAAAAGGGTACACTGTGGGACACACTATAGCTGTCACGATGAGATTTTTTTTCTCTGTTGTGGGGGAGGTTGCAAGGGTGGGAGAGCAGGTATAGGAGGGAAATATGAGTGGAATTGGGGTACATGATGTGAAATTCACTAAGAACAAATAAAAAGTAAAACCAACCAAACAAACAAAAAACCCCTACATATTGGTCCCAAACTTCATATAGTTGCCAAAGCTACTAAACTAACTCACATCAGTTTTATGGTCAAGGTTCTTTCACAAGTGAGCAAGATATGGAAAAACTCAGCAGGAGATTATTTACCTAGAGTATGAGGCCCTGGGTTGGATTCCTAGCACTGCAAAAAAGTAAAGTGGCCAAGAAGTTAAAAGAAGTAACAATAACACCAACAACAGAAAGCAGCGAGCAGGCTCTCACCTCTGCTAGATATGCTGGGCATGACCTGAGGAACCATGTTACTGCTGGTGTCCATCGGCTGGGAGCTATCCTGACCCATCTGATCATCGGGTGGCATGTAGGCAGGGGGAGGGGTATCAGCTAAGAGAGAATGAGACACATTAACTCCTCCAAGACGAAGGTCATCATTCTGCCCAGAGCTATTCCTCTAAAAGCACTTTTAAGTTACAAGGTTATCAGCAGCACTCACTGCTGAGCGCGCGCACAGATGCAGGACACACACTGTTCAAAAGCAGCAAAGAGTACAAACGGCACCTCCTGCAGACGAGTGCGCATCATCACTCGGACCCGGAAATGCAGGACACCAGGGTTAACAATAAAATGGAACCCAAGGTCAAGGTTTTTCCCTTTAATCTATGTTCAAAGAAACTGCAGCTACTGCACGGCAATCTAAGGCTGCACATCAGCCAGCGCACTGCACAGGTGACTTCACAGTAGTGCCGTCAGCACCACACGCTGCTGTGTCACTCAACGTCTGCTCTAACAGTAACAACAGTTCATTCTGTTGCCATGCCCGGTAACCATCGCGCCCTATTAAATGGCAGCACACTAATAAAAGCTTTGGGTTTCCAACACCCAGAGTTGTGAAATTCTGCAAAGATTACAGCTAGACTTACTTTTCTCAGTAACTATAAAACTGAAGAGAAGTTCTTTTTGGCCCCAAGGTTTATATGGGGTATCTTGAGACAGAGATATATACGGCACTGAAATCTAAGATGAAGTATTCAAATTTGTTTTTGAGACAACTCTTAACAGCAAATTAAACACTTGGGACTTAATTCCCTAATTTCCAGATTTTTAAACATAAAGGAACTTGAAAAATAAAATCAAATTCTTGTGGAAATAAATTCCTCAAGAATATGTCATCAACAGCAAGGTCTATGTAATGGTTCACTCAGAAGACCAGTACTTAAAACAACGGTCTAGTTTTGGAGATCATTTTCCTACCAGCAAATCTTACCTGGGAGTTGAAACGGACTTCCTGGTCCAGAGCTTGCTGGGGAGTTGGGATATGTGCTGCTAGCAGGGGAAGGAGGATAGGGGCTGTTAGGAGACAAGGGGAAAGGGGTGTTGTTGGGCTGGTGGAAAGAATCTGGAAACGTGGCGTTCTGTGGCATGTGCGGCTCATTGTGGCTCAGGTTCCTGAACTGAACCAGAAGGCTGTGTTGAGGATTGAATTCATTGTGACGAGGCACTAACACTGGAGGTAAGACTGAAAGAAAAACAAAAATCAATCAGAAAAACAAGTCACAACCAGTCAGGAACCTTTAAGGGGCAGTGATTAAAGTTTACTGTTAGGAGGGGCAGAATCTAGACTTGTATTTATGTCACAACCAAACCCAAAACCTTTAGCATTCGGCCTGTGTGAAGGCCTCTGGAAGCAGGAAGTTCATAAAGGATGGCATTCTCCATCTGTAGCACAGAAGTCATTTTAAAAAACAGCTATAATAAGCATTTAATTCAATTAATGAGAATTCAAGAAATGTGCATGTCCAGCCAGCAGAATATCAAATATTGTGAAAATAATGACACCTGACTGGACCAAGAGGCCTTCACCTGAGGATCCCAGGAGTGAAGAGAAGCAGACAGGGGAAGAGGCAGTCACTAATCTAGACAGATGTACGATACAGAGGGAGCTGAGGTCAGTATGCGGAACCCTGAGAACTTAACATTCCCAACGTTCAGCACTCTCAGAGTCAGTCAGAGGGCTCACGTTTAGCATTTAGAGAAGTGGACTCTTGCAGTTTTCAGTTCTAAGTGGCTGTGTGCTTGAACATTTCCTCTCTGCCCACTCCTCATGTGCTCCACTTGGATCCCTCTAGAGATTGATCCTTGATTTCAAACTAGCTTGGGCGACATACTGTTTAAGCACTGACATCCACATTGACTCACCCAATCTCCCTAACAACTCTGTAAGGTTATTAGTAGCGGTCTCCAGTTGAAGAGGACATTAAATCACAGAAAGATTTTGTAACTTGCCTGAGGTTACAGGTAATAAATATATAGTAAAGTCCTAACTCCAGGACTCACAATCTTAGCCAATAGATAATACTTTCTAATCAAATAAACACTGCACATGTTGGCTGGCCTTGTTTTCACGCTCATCATATGTTTTATTATCTGTTTCTTTCTGCGACACGTCCTCATTCCACCCTATATCTCTGTGTGCTCTTCTATAAGACTTAGCTGCTTTGTCTACAACATTAAAACACAGACGTTATTGCTGTGGGGTGTGGGTGCTTTCTCTATCTCCAACTCTACAAAAGAGAACAGCAGAGTTAGGAAAGCGAATATGTCCACGTTCACTGTAGCCAGAGTCACCAACAACTTCCTTTATTAGCACAGTACCAGGAGGAGAGGCATCTATTGTCCCTAACTGGTCAAGGAGGAATACTAGTTAAGTTAATCCTCCTAAGTGAAGCTACCCCTTCCCCAGGAGATGTGTAGATTTGGGACCAAGCACGAGATTTCTATAGTTTTATCTATCAGCTGAACTAGCAAGACATTTCCAAAATTAAGGTATCATAATCACTACTGAAGAATACAATTCTTAGATGTATTGCTGGCAAATATTTAGCTTGAGAATTTTTCAGAAAATATTCCTCCATTAAATCTGCCTTGTTCTTCCTCACTTCCCTCATACTATAGCTCTCCTTGGGCTTCATAAGAAACTGAGCTCCACCTCATATAGACCAGCAGCTCTAACGTTCATGGTTGAATGTTAATTAGTAACTCAGGTCACTGCTAGTCTTTTAGCCTCCACATTCAACTACACAAGGTTCACAATTCCTCCAGTGTGAAAGACAGTCTGGAAAGTCAGGTAAATGGATAAATAAACCTCTGCCTTCAGCATATGGCCCATGACTTGCTCCTAACCAACAGAATTATGGGTAAAGTAATAGGGAAGCGTTTAAGAATTCAATGCCCTCTTTCAGGGAAACTCTCTTGTTCCTGGCTCTGAAGAATACAGAGCATCACCACATACATGCATGTTATCAGAGATAGTCTGGTAGAGAGAAAGCTTATGGCTGTGAGAGAGAATGGCAGTACAAGAACAAATATACAGGTGAACTACTGAGGAAGAAGGCCGCGTAGGAAAGCAAAGGAGGGGAATCTTCAGCCAATAACCAGCAAGCATCCAATGGCCTGTACACATCTCAACTCCCGAGATAAACCCAACCCTGACCAACACTTTGATTAGAAACTCATAAAAGATGCTGCTAAGGAGACTAAAGCCTGACCCCCAGAAAATATAACACGTGTGCTGTGTTTATACCACATGTGTGCTGTGTTTACACCACATGTGTGGCTATTTATTACGTAGCAACTAAAATAACTAGGAACCTAACTTGGATCTCAGCAGCTGTGGTGAATCTATCTTGCAAAGCTCACTAGCTAGATGTGGCAATGTTGGGTAATGAGATCGTGTCATTGTGGAGGTGGACTCTTTGTACATGAGCGGGTTGCTTAGGCTGGCATGTAGCTCCATAGTGGAGTACTTGCTTCAAACGCACAAGACTCTGGTTTTGGTGCTGGCACCAAAGGAAAACTAAAAGTAGGTTTCCTTGTACATCTCGCTCTCCTCCACCCTCTCTGGCTCACCTACGCCCAGGCCATTATTCTGTTTGAGGGTAGAGTTCATTACAAGACCCTCACCTTCTGGTCTCTTGATCCTGGACTTTCCACCCTCCACAATTTCTATTGTTAATCTTTAACAAAGGCTAAAGTAACCTTTTAGTAAACCTAATTACATGCAAATTGGGGAGATACATGTTGGTTTTGTTTTTAATTCTTTTCAGTAATTTATCCAGTCTGTGTGGTAGTCTGCTACAGAAGCAATAAAAGGACTAAGATATCAGCTTATGTAATTAATCCACTGTACCTAGTAAAGAGTATTATTCTAGACACTGAAGAATGAGAAATGAGTAAGGAAAGACCTCCCTCCCAAATCCCCAGAGTTGTCCTCTGATCTCCACATGTGGCCATGTCATAAATGTGTGCACATGTGCATGCACAAAGTAAAAATAATTTTGTGAAAAAGACATGTAGAGGGAAAATGTAAAGTCAGAAAAATCGACAACACGTGACAACGAAGTTCCCAAACAAACAGGAGAGAAGGATCCAGTGTGAACATGGAACATGTTTCGCATGACAGAGACACGTTGGCCACAGAAAGAGAGTGAGGATCAATAGCAGCCAAGAGTTAAATGGTCACAAAAGCTAGAATTCCTTCTAAGATGGAATCTCTAACAAAGGTTAATACAGCCTTTCAGCTAATAAGCCTAGTTATATGCAAATTGGTGAGAGACATGTTGATGTTTTTGTTTTTAATTCTCAGTACAGTGAAACTTACCTGGACTCTCCACTCTCTTATAGTGGTATGGATTGATACAAACTTCCTTTTGCTTAGATCCAAAAGGAAATTCACAAATATCCAATGGCTTTAGCTCATGATGGCTCTGCAAGTCTGGCCAGCGCCAAACACGGCAATATATAACATGAGGCAAGCCTTTCCTGTGGGAAACCTGCAGGCGTCCATCCAAGGACCTGGGGATGGTGACACACTTGCTTGGCTGGCCTGGGCTGCTCAAGGCTTTCTCCAGCTCCTCCATGGCGCCCTTCTTCTTCTTCAGCTTTTTCACTAAAGCATCCACTGCCTTTTCTGCCCATTTCTCTTCCTCGTCACCTTGTTTCCAGCCCAACAATCGCTTCACGGCTGGACTAGTGAAAGAGAACAAGCTGGCCATTGACGTCATTTGATACGACTCTTCAGACACTTTCCTGTAATCAACGTCAGTAGATACGGGAAGTGTAGATCGCAGGTGAAAAGTCACATGCAGGTCTCAGCAGAAGGTCCAAGTGGACGGGGGAGGTGACATTTAACTTTACAGGTGCCATGTGCTTCTTCCATTAGTACAAGTCCTGAAAGAGAGGGCAAAAGGAGCCTAATTGAGTTTAAGAAGACTAGTCGGTACAGGTGAAAAACATTTTATCAGAAAGAAGAGAAGCATTCAAAGTAAAACAAAAAGCATAAAACCAGACAACATAAATGTCTCTAAAACTCCTGTAGCCATCATTCCCTTCTTCGAAACCAAATAGTTCAGGGGCAAAGCAGAGGTTCAAAGAGCAGACTCAAGATAAGAGTTGTCATAAGATGTGCCAAACTGCAAACACAGACTAACACATATCACTACATATCAGGAAGGGTCGACTCTCTGTTTTTAAAAGTAAAAACACTGAGGAGATTTAGAACATAAATGTTATTCCTCAAAATGTCAGTTGTCCTTCACAATCTCTATTGACTTCTATATTTAAGCACATCAGTTAAGGAAGTTGCTCCAGCAAGAGGAAGCCACGGGCTATGATCCTCTAGTGTTATGAGTGGGTAGAAAGATCACTGTAGCACCAACTGCAATCAAAAAGACTAAGAAAGAACAGGTCAATGTTTAGAAAACGAACACCAAATAAAAAATGTTTACTCAAGAATGGGAAGGAACACTAGCAGACTCACTCTACGAAGCGTCACCTAATACTCAAGCCAGGTGCGAGCCTAACACAGGAAGCAAGAAAGCCACACAGACCAACTTCCCTGAATGTCAGACAATTCTCAATACAATTCTTGCAAATTTAATTCAAGAATACATTACCATACCATTTTGGTATCATTCCATGAATGCATGAATCAACAACACACACATATTAGTAAGTGTTAGATGTAACACAATGTACAAACACATTTAAAGACAAAAATCACACCATCATCTCAAGAGATGAATGAAAAACCTCTGACAATGCACAACATCCTTGCAAAATAAAAGCCTGAACATACTTCAGCATAATAACGACCCTAGGTAGCAAGCCTATAGCCACCAGTCTATAAACTTGGAAAATCTGGGAGCATCCTCTGAAGCTGAGGGCAAGATAAGAGTGTGTTCTTTGTATATTACTATTAAATACAATGTTCAGGGGCTGGGGAGATGGCTCAGCAGTTAAGAGCACTGACTGCTCTTCCAGAGATCCTGAGTTCAATTCCCAGCAACCACATGGTGGCTCACAACCATCTGTAATGGGATCTTCTGGTATGTCTGAAGACAGCTACAGTGTATAAACAAACAAATAAATCTTTAAAAAAACACAATGTTCAATGTCTTAGTTAGAAAAGACAAGAGAAAGAAATGAAAAGGATACAGATAAATAGGAGTTAAACTGTCCCAACTTCCAGACAACACAGTTCTATAATTATAAAACACTAAGTGTTCTACCAGAGATATTCTTAAATCTGTTAAACAATCAGTAAAGTAGCAGGATCCAGAATCAACACACCAAACAGTAGCTTTCCTTTGCTTCAACAGCAAACTTGCCAAGAAAGAAACTATTCACAGTAGCTTTAAAAAGTGAGGACTCAATCTACTAAGGAGATGACAAACCTCTAAAACACAATCATAAAGACACTGACTACACGGTCATAGTCTCAGGATTAATACTGCAAAAGTGGCCCTACTGCCCTTAGAGATCTACAGATGCAGCACAATCCCAGAGGAATTCTAATTACATTCTTCACAGAAACAGAATAAATAACCTTAAGATGCCAACAACTCCAACTAACCCCAGCAGCCTGAGGAGAAGGGAAGCTGCAAGTCCCACCACACTCAGTCTCAGGTTATTCCACGGACCCCTAGGACCTGCATCTCTGCTACCGTCAGGAAAGCAGGCAAGTAGGCCAATGGAGTAGAATACAGGACACAGAAAGAAGCCCACACTGTACCAGCCAAAAATACATTAGAAAAAAGAAAGGTTCTTCATCAATGGTACATGAAATTTACACAGTAACATGCAGAAGAATCAATTCCAAATGGATCAAAGATCTTAATTGTAAGACCCAAAACTCTTCAGACTGCTAGAGGAAACCATAGATAAAACTCATTAAGATAAATACACGCAAGGACTATTTTAAAATGATTCCAACAACACAGGAAATAGTCAAGAATGGACAAATGGGATGATATGAAACTAAAAGCTTCTGAACAGAAAAGGTAACAATTAGGACAGTGAGGAGACAGATTACAGAACTGGGGAAAACTCTTCAGCAAGCACACAGCAAATGGGATTGATACCTAGGATAATGAGACATAAATACCAACACCAAAAAGATCACCCAATCAAAAAGTGGGCTAATGAAATGACAGTTTTCAAAAGAAAAAGAAATACAAATGGCCAATGAATGTTTTTAAGTGCTCAACATCTTTAGCCACCAGGGAAATATATACTAAAATTACTTAGAGGTTCTATCTTAGAATGGCTGTCATCAAGAAAACAGCAAATGCTGGGGAAGAAAGAACTCTTGCTTGCTGCAGACTGGTACAGCCACATGGGAATCACTACAATGGTTCCTAAAGAACTAAACATCAAACTACCCCTACAGGCTGTGTCCAAAGGGCTCTTAATATGCCTCAGAAGTGGGAGGGAGCAATTAACTCTTCATGGTAACAGACCAGACAGAGCTCTGCAGCTCCGCCCGTTTGGAAGACGCTCGACAGCATCCACTAAGGATTCCAATGGTCCACCAGCTCCATTCCCAGGTACATGTTGACATAAATGGACACTGGGAACCCAAGAGACAAGTACATGTCCAGAGTATGTAAAAGCCCTGGTCATGGAAATGGAATTCATATAATAGAATATATCACTCCAGACACTAAATATGACTGAACTTCAGATATAAAAATGAAAAAAAAATTACATATCTTATCATTCTATCTTATGACATTCAAAATGGACAAAACTGGTGGAATGCTTTAGAGACTTCAACTGGTCCTGAGAAGGGGTTCCAGAGCCTTCTGTGGAGCCTGAAACTGTATCTTAGTCTGGGTGATGATGTGAGGTTACAGACAGAAGGGGGGCAAGCTTCGTCACATGACACACTCGATCTCCTACTTACTGTTAACTAGGTCACTCCAAGTTCACCCTCTCATGCCGACAAGGGACCTAAGTGTCTCCCAGATCAGAAATAAAAGACATGATCACTCATAGCATAGCAAGCAATATAAACATTTCCTTTGTCTCCAAGATGCACGTGAGTAATGCAACAGGGCCCTGCGGATTTGTTCCTGGGGTCTGTCTATGAATACTGACATTTTTGAATCTTTACTTTTATGGTCATATGCAAACAACATATTCTTTCCAAGAAACTCATGAGTAATTTGACTATGAAAAGATTAACAGAAACCTTTGGGAGAAATATATACACACATACACACAGGCAGATTCTCTCTCTCTCTCTCTCTCTCTCTCTCATACACACACACACAAGTGCATACACACATAAATATACATGCACACACACAAAGTTGACAGAAAGATGCAAAATATAGACATTTAGGATGGTTTTGGTTTAAGGTCTCACTTTGTAGCCCAGACCAACCCTGATGTCGATTCTCTTGCCTCTGCCCTGAGTCCTGAGATAACAAGCATGGGCCAGCACACCTGCCTCATACATATTTTACACATATTTGAGAAATAGAAACTTAATGTTAATGCTGTTAATGCCATGTTAAAGGATATTGTTACCTATTCTATGAGGAAAATTAAATGTAATCATTTGCATTGATTCATCACTGTTTATCTTAACAATTAATGCCTGCTCATAATTTAAAATTGAGCATTTTCTTTTCACAACAAAATTCAAGAACTAGGGGGAGGATAAGATGGCTACGTGGTTAAGAGCACTGGCTGCTCTTCCAGAGGACCTGGGTTCAATTCCCAGCGCCCATATGGCAGCTCACAGCTGTCTGTAACTATAGTTCCAGGAGATCTGACGCCCTCACAGACAACATTCCAATGCACATAAAATGCAAATAAGTAAATTTAAAAAGATGAACCATTAAAGGTATATATGCTAATTCTTAAAAACAAACAAACAAAACTCTAAGAAGTGCTTTTACTTTAAATGAGCACTTTCCTGACCAGTTATCCCTGTCACAGAGTGATCAAGCCCTGTGGCGGAGCCTCTGTCCCGGCTGTAGAAGGCATGGAGTAAGGATGGCACGATGGGCGACCACAGGGACACTGGTTACTCACAAAGGTTATGTTTTTAAATTCAGCTATTTCAGGAATCTCAGTAACTTCTTTTAGAAGAATGTAATCGCTGAGGCTGGAAAGATGGCTCAGTTAAAAGCAGTTGCTGCTCTTGCAGAAGACTCCAGTGCTGCTCCCTGCACATCTAGAGGCTCACATCTGCCTGGAACTTGCTGGGCACAGTGCCTTGGTCTTTGTTATGGAAGGAGCAGAGCTGGTATCAAGAGCCACCATGGCAGAACTCTGAACTGCTTTTGGATGAAAGCTTCTGTAGTAGCCGACTACATGAAGCAAAGTTCTCACCTGACAGGATCCACACGTGCACTGGGCTAGAGCGCACAGGCATTTCCCTGTGTTTGCTGCGAGCCAGGGCTGGGCAGGAGAAAGCTTGCTTTAGCCACATACCAGCAGCATGCTAATGAGATACACCGCTGATTTCACTCATACTTAGTTATGTATATCAGTCTAAGAGGATGGGTTTCTTGATTTATCTTCTTGAGTATATGTATGAGTATATAAGTATGATGAAAGTTAAATGAATCATTTAAGAAATCTATTCCAGGAATAAACCCTGAACATAATTCTAAATGAAGAACTAGTCACAGAAGGCTACTTCTACAAAACAAACGGCTAAATCCAGAGACACCACATAGATCAGAGGTCACCAGGGTCTGAAGAGAGGGGCAGCTGAGAATGACTGCTAGTGTAGTTTCTGTGGGAGACTAAAATATTCTAAATTACTGGATATCCTAAAATTCCTGGCAGTAATAACTAAACAACACAAGATGTTTCATTAATTGTACTCTATAAATAGATGAAACGCATGACATAAACGTAGGGGTGAGTTTGGGCTACTGGCAGGTTGCACTTCTAGCCACCTGCCCCACAGCAATTTGGATCTGCACTGGGCAGTTCCCATCCTCCCATGGCTAACATACTTTTCTTTCTGGCACTCCTGGCTCAACACCTTCTAAATCTACCTTTAACTTTACTCTTTGCTGCCCTGTTACCTTCTGTGAGGTCCACTGGTCTATGCTAATCTTCCCTCTTCAGCTCTAAATTCAACCCCCCCCCCAGTCATGATGATTCTCCTCTCTTCTCCCCTGCACAAATCTAAGGGTCCTGGTCCCACCCTATCTCCCTTTGCCCAGCCACTGGCTGCTGGCATCTTTACTAATTGATCAAAAAACCAATTGAGGACAAGATCCTTCAGCGTTTGGACAAGCAGAGTCCCGATTAAATCAGATTAAATCAGAGCATTAGAACCTATCTCCAACATATAAAAAACAATATTTACACCTTTAAAGTTGTTCATGTAGCAGTACAACTCAAACATCAGGTTCTTTCTCTTCAGTCAATTTTCTTTAAATAATGTTTTATATTAAAAAATAGATCTCTATTATATTTTATATTCCTTTGAGTTCTCCAAAATATTGTCTACTACGTTAAAATCAGATTATATCATTTGAGACCAAGAATTACAGTTCCATATGTTTACTTTCAAACTAGTTTTTACAACATTTAGCACAATCTCATTATCTTATCAGTTTTAACCCAGTCTTCCCTTATTTGAGCTCAGTCACCAGGAAATGAAAGCTGCCTGGAAATAAAGTGAACAGGAGAGAAGGCAAGGCTGGGATCCCAGAGGGGAGAGACTTAGAGCAGCCTGGAGCAGCAGGAGACTCAGGACTAAGGGACACACTGCAGGTCCAGCCTGGGTGACTCAGAGAGCTGCTGAGGCAGCTCAGAAACCTGACAAAACACCGAGACCTACTCCGGCCCATGTGCTCAGAGCTGAAGTCATCTAAGTGAGAAGAGCAGGCGGCCAGCAGGCAGGTGCTAGAGCTGCTGTGGTGAGGTGCAGACAAAGGGACCACAGGACTCCTGATGGAGAGATATGGGCTGTGAGAACAGGAGTCAATAATGATTCCAAGGTGTCACCCTGAGCAACTGCAAGACTGGGGTTTGTCACCAGCTCACTTAGGAAGGCTGATAAGGAGTCTAAACAAAGATGAGGACTTTAATGGTATAAATACTAAATGTATATAAAATGTTGCTAAACTTCACAAGACTTCAACATTCTAACATCATAACATAGATCAGTAACTCAGCTCTTCCCTACCTTGACCAGCACAGAAGCCACTCTCCAACACTCTTTCCCAGATACAAGTGGTTCATGCTGAGACTTTTAAATTCCTAGAAAAAGGAATCTCCCTCACTCTCTGCTCAAACTTCTCTTACTGCTTCAACCCAAAATAAAAGGCAAGAAAAAAAATTCCTCAGATTTCCCCCAAAGGTTTCAATCAAAGCAAACTCTCTTGACAATATTACCCCGTGCAAATCAATACTACACAATAACCCACAACTCATCAGCACCTAAGCCAAACCTTTGGAGAAAAAATATAGCTAGGAGTTTTAAAGGAATAAGTCTCTCAGAACCAAGCATGGAAAATCAGATTAGCTAGACTCAGAGGTTGAGCCCTATTGCCTACATTTTTAAGGGTATTCTAACTTTGCTTTGGTTTTTCATAATCTATTTACAAACAACTGATCCATAAACATAAATATGCTATGGTAAAGACAGCATCTAAGTGTTAAATGTACACACAAGTCAAGCTTCACAAGCACATAGCCCATGAGCCACGCCACACCACCAAGTCTTTTATCAGCTGGGTTCTCAGACCCATAAGTGATACCATGCCTGCACTGGGGGGAGAGGGGGGGTCCTCCTGAGCCTCTGTACTGATAGGACTTCTTGACTCACTGTTGACAGAACGTCAGCATATCCCCCTCAGTACTCTCCTGCTTAATCATCTCTCTTGGGTTTCTGATGCTATTTGAGTTTCAACTTTAGTTTCACAGAGATTTGAGTTCAGATGTGCATAAGGCACACATCAAGTTGAATTGCTTCTGCTTCTCTTAGTAGGTTACTGTGCTGTCATGCTAGCCTTCAACCCCTATCTCAAAACATGCATCATCAGGGAACAAATGGGCTGGGAATGAAAGCACGTGCTACGGAACCTGGCTAATTTTCCTTAAGTGCAGTGTCCATGTGTAGTACATGCTTCCAATGCAGAGGAAGGCCTGACTTTTATCTCAAGGGTTCCTATGCACTTCCCTTTCCTACATTCCTTCAGGTGAGTGAGTTCACAACTGTGATGCGATGGTTCATTGTGGGACACAACTTTCCTGTATTCTCACATTCAGAGTTACTCACCAACATGTACATTCAGATGTCAAATGAGGTTTAATGAAGCTTTTCTATAATACATAGACATTTTGTACATGTATGAATTCTCTTATGAGAGGCAACATTACAATACCATTTTTCCCCCAAAATTCTTCATAGGCATCTTGGGGTGGGAGACGGCTCAGAGGTTAAAGGTGGCTCAGCGTTGCTCTTGCTGAAGATTCCAACACCTGTAACTACTCCAGCTCCAGCTCCAGGAGATATGACAGCCTCCTTTGCCCTCCTCCACAGGCACCTATGATCATGCGCGCGTGCGCGCGCACACACACACACACACACACATACAAATACAGAGAGAGAGAGAGAGAGAGAGAGAAAGGGGGGGAGAAAATATTAAAAATAAAATTTAAAAAACAATAGCCAGGTGTAGTGGCGCACGCCTTTAATCCCAGCACTCAAAAGGCAGAGGCAGGGTGATCTCTGTGAGCTGAGGCCAGCATGGTCTACACAGTGAGCCACAGCCAGGGATGCCCATCTCAACAATGAAACAAAACCTTCCCACATTTTAATCAGGAAGCCCAGGATAGGTAGCAAGTTTGGGAATCAAGAAATTCAGAATTAAGTTACTTGAAGCAAGCTACCTGCAAATACACAACCAAGTTAACTTTCTAGGCTAGTCAGGATGAAGCTTTAAAAAGCTCTTACCCTCTGGTTCTAAAAAAACAGTAGCCAGCTACCAACAATCACGAGGTATAGACACCATCACCACTAAATCTGGGTATGCAATTATTTTAGAACTTATAGGCTGCACCTATGATTGCTGTCAGAAAAGTCCAAACAGAAAGCAAGTACCCACAGCTCCTCCAGATTCATAAATCCAACTCTTTATAGAAACATCTGTAAAGGAAGAAAGGTCACAATCCCATGAGCACTCATGCTGTTTTCCTAGAGAAAGGCAATAAATAAATAAATATCACCATTTTCCCCAATTCTGACTCCCAATTTCAAAAACATCAAGATGAGCTGGAGAGATGCTTATCAGTTGCCACTCTTGCCAGAGGACCCAGGTTCAACTCCCAGTACTAACATTCTCTTCTGAACAACTTGGACACCAGGCATGCACATACAGGTAAAATACTCATATGCATAAAAATTAAAAAAATACACCCAAAGTAGTACAAAGCTCTCAAAGCCCTCTGCATGATGAACACGGAGTCCTGACATTTCCCAAAGCATAATTCATTCATCCTGTGTCCAGTTGTCTCTACTTTTTATCTCCCACGTTCAGATCTCCCAGTCTTCAACCACTCTAAGCTTCAGCTGCTTCTTCAAGTCTCCTAAGCAGAGACTGATCTAGATGTATCACTCACCCCTTGGAGCCTACGAGACTCCCTGCCCTGCCACCAGGAGTAGACTGTGCTTGTACAGGCCCTGCAGGCGCACGGCCACACACAGCTCTCCTTTCAATCACAACACAATCTCTGGAGCAGACAGCTAGCTGGTGTCTACAGCATCCATTCCAGTGTCCTGCAATGGCATTCTCCAGCACCTTGTGTGCATCTGAAAGTACAAGTGCCCTACTCAGAAGGAAAGAACAAACAAACCAGCAAACCAGCAAACCAGCCAGCCTGGCTAGCTTTCTGCGCTGGCCATCCTTTAATTTGCACTCAACTCTAAACAGTGGGAACAGTCAATGAGTTAACTAGACTCTCACCTAAGAGAACAGAAAGATGCAAGTAAGGGGAGGCAACAGACTTAAGTACTTCTGCTGTGGCCCTTCTGTCCAGGAATACATGCCAGGATAACTAGACCTCAAGTTATGAGCCCACCATCTAGGAAAAAAGGCAGACTCCAGTACTCTGGGAAGAACAAAATCCTCTGTGAAAGCAGAAACCTTCTGAGACCAAAGTTAAATTTGCCAAATGTGGGCCTCTCCTGAAGCACCCATTCTGAGAAGGCCTTGGTTTTTGCAGCTGCTACTGTTTTCATTACTTTCAGTGTAATAAAACTGCATATAGGCAATCAGAAGGTAAAGCTCCAGTTAAAATTCTCACAAAAGATCAATATATTTCCAAATGTCTATGGAATTCCAAACTAGAAATTACAGTTACAATTCAGGCAAAGACAGTGGTCACAAAGGATTCAAGAACAAAATCTATTTACAAAAATGCACATTAATATTAATAAATAGTGAAATAAAATTATAAGATCACATAAGAGAACTGTCCTAATAAGGAATTCTCCTGCCCCCCAAAATGAATCTCAACAAAATTAAGACATAGTAAATAAAGGCAGAGAAAGTAACTACTGGAAATAACCTGTTAGAATTGAACCAAAACCTCCAATCTGGCTAGAAAAAAGGGGTTTGTGTACATGTGTGGGCACATTCACACATTTATCATAGCTATGCATAGAACCCAGAACCAGCTGATTAATTCTGAAAAACCTTAATGTTCTGTAATTACATCTAGTTGTAAAACAATAAAGACTTAAAATATGTGACCTATGAGATTTGGATATTAGACAGTGGCACACAATGTTAGTCCTAGCACTACGGAGGTAGAGGCAGGTGGATCTCTGTCAGTTTGAGGCTAGCCTGGTCTACATAGTGAGTCCCCGGACATCCAAAGCTATACATAGAGACCTTATCTTTTTTAAAAAGCAACAAAATGAAAGATTGGGGAATTAGAGAGTCCTAACAATCTAGTAGTTAACAATTCTTCTAAACGTTCCATTCAGTACATATACATCACATTCAAGTTTTGGCTGGAGGTAAAAGACGTAGGGTAGTGGCAGTAAGTGGATAACCCCTGCCCTGAAAATTCCAGTTGCTAATATTCTACTAAGTTCAGAAGTGGAAAAAAAAGGTGTAAAAAGGCACAGGTCAACTTCCAGGGGCTTGAAGAGGAAAACCCTTCATCCTCTTTTTGGTGAGAGAGACTCTTGAATCTGTACCACGGCTTCCTTAGACCCAAGTCTCCCAGCTTTTCTCCAGAATGTCACCTAGTAAAGTCAGGCTATGACTGTCCATCACAGAAGAGAAAATTTATTCAGGACCTGACCTCTGGGAAGCATGCTGGCAAACCACAGGATCTAAGGTGCCTTCAACACCTGAAGAAACACAACGTCCTTTATACAAAGCACTAAGAGGTTGAGAACACAGAACAGAAGTCAATGTAATGCAGACAGATAAGCAGTTAGCACCGATGGGGCTCTCGCTGCCCAACCAGCATGCGCGTCTGGTAATAACAACCAGCATGCACGTCTGGTAACAACAACCAGCATGCACGTCTGGTAATAACAACCAGCATGCACGTCTGGTAATAACAACCAGCATGCATGTCTGGTAATAACAATCAGCATGCACGTCTGGAAATAACAACCAGCATGCACGTCTGGTAAAAACAACCAGCATGCACGTCTGGTAATAGCAACCAGCATGCACATCTGGTAATAACAAACACTGGTGAGTTATCAACAAGAGCTGTTGTGATCCACACTGCACTGGTGAATTAAAACCTACCACCGAAGAATATGCACGTGGAAAGAATTTTATATTCAATTTCAATACATGTTACTAAGAAGTAAAACACTGTAATTTTACTGCCTAATCTTCAAAACATCTTAAAGAAATTTGTTCAACTGAGCTACAAATCTGTTTTCAGTAGGGAAAACATGCTGCCTTTAACACAAAGGGCAAGAGATCATCACATGAAATCATGATGTTTGAGTCCATCATGCAAACAGGAAACAGGCTGCCCAGGTATAATTATAGTTGTAGCCTAAAGTGCCTCAGGTTCACCCAGAAATTAAAGCCCAAGGAGGAGGGTCAGCAGAATTTCCTTGCCTCTCTACCTTGCTCCAGCCTGCAACTTTTAATAATACTCTCACCGTGTTACATAGGCAGCAGCACACAACAATCTGATTCAGACCTCATTAGCCACAGTCGGCCACCGTTTCACACTGCAGTCAATGGGTAACTTTGCCAGAGGGAGAAGAAAGGCAACACATCATCCACCCAGTTCTGTGGCGCCCACCACAAAGAACCAGCCAAACAGCTCCAGCTAGACGGAACAGGACAGACCCAACATTTTACTTCCCTCCACGCTCACTGCTCTCTTCCTTCTCTTAACTACACCATATCGGACAACGCGGACGCAAGGAACACTCAGTCGGAGCGTTTGGTGCGGTAGGGTGTACAGGTTCCGGCAGCTAAAAGAGCGACCCAACCAAAATAAATAACCAGATGTGATGGCACGGGCTTTAGCATTTGGAGGTAGAGGTAGGAGTTCAAGGACATTCTGGACTACACAGCAAGTCTGAGGCCAGCCTGGGCTACCTGAGCACCTGTCTGCGAAGGAAAGAAGGAAAGTCAGTTGAGAAGATCCATCTATGACCTACAGGAAGTGACAAAATGAT
Organism: Tokudaia tokunoshimensis; assembly: GCA_036184795.1. NCBI lineage: Eukaryota > Metazoa > Chordata > Mammalia > Rodentia > Muridae > Tokudaia > Tokudaia tokunoshimensis. The sequence goes on from BTHU01000022.1 coordinate 8,360,660, forward strand.
GAACGCCATCAAAGATACAGCGGGAGCTTAAGTGGTAACAGCAGTTATCTAAAAGGACAGAGTGGGGAAGGCCGGAGGGAGCAGAGGTACCATGGAGGTCACCACCTAGAAAGTGAAACGGCTTTTGCTCAAGGCCTCACTATGTAGTACCCCAGATGGTCCGGAACTCACACCTATCTACCTGCCTGGTATTAAGGGTGTGGGCCACCATGCCTGGCTACAAAATTATTTTTCCTCTAAGCATAATATGTACAAACTTTATCTTGGTTAGATTTTTGATAGACCGTTTCTTCTAAGTTGTTTTGGAATTTTATAATTTCGGGTTCATTTTAGAGGGGAAAAAATGTTACGAAAAAAGGGTAAAAGGGATAATGTGATTTGTTACTACTGCTACTAACTAAATCTGGAACATAAACTCTGATAGAGCAGTTGAGTGTGAAACTGTCCTGTGGCCTGCAGGAACTGTTTCCATAGGACGGGCACTATGGGCTGGCATCTAGCAGAAACACCGAACTACTCTATCTAAACCTACTGGGTTTTCAACTTTAACGGTAACTACCATACAGTAAGAAAATCCAAGCACTCTTTGTTTAAAAAAGAAACACACAGCCAGACTTGGTGATGGCTCATCCCTGTAATCCCAGCACTTGGAAGCTGAGGCAGGAGGACTGGCCGGAGTTCAAGGTCTGCATAGCAAGACCCTGTCAGAAAGAAAAGAAATCACATGCACCCGTTCTCGCTTAGCCTCTGTAAAAGCATCCAACAGACTCCATTGATCACCCAGTGTCTGTTGCTAGGTAGGAATACACTTGATAGCGCTAGGCAACAGGCACGATGTGACAAACTCCACCACACTTCAAAACTTTTTCCACAGAAAGATAAACAAGATATACTTAGCACCACACCCATTTAAACGCCGAAGCAGCCAGGAATACGCTCCCCAACCCTCGCCCGCCCCATCCCCAGCTGCTCGGGAAACTGTGTCCTTTACGATCAAGATAAAGATCTAGCTTAGAGTGTTCGGCCATTCAGGTTGGCCGGGACTCCTTTCGCCGGTGCCATCACAACCGGAGTCCGGACACGCGCTTCGGAGAGCTGGCACACCTCCAAATACCTCGACCATCCTCGCCAGCTCCTTCTGCAACCGAAAAGTCCGGGTCACTGAGCATGCTCGGACCTGAGACGGCGGCCACAGGGGAGTTCCCAGAGCTCCGGGCTCCCGGCTCGGCGGCGCAGCGAGCCGCGCAGAGGAGAAAGGGCAGGGGGAGGGGGTGGAGTATGAACTTGGGCACGCATGCCCAAGGGAAGGAACAACCGGGACCGGGCGAGAGACAAAAGCTGCTTCGGTTCCTCACACAAAGTTTAGCGCAGCAAGGGAGCCTCTGCGACGTCCCCGGGGTGACGGGCGCAGGGGCGGGCCGCCGAGTACTTCCCACCGATAAGCGCGGATCCTTATCTCGCAGACACAAAGCGGCGGGGCGCGCGCTCGGCCTAGGCCGCCTGCGCGGCTCCGCGCGCGGCCCGGGGCGTCGGTGGCGCGCCGAGGTGGCAGCGGCCTCGTCCGCGCCGGCCTCGGCGGCCGAGCGGGGCCTCCTCAGCACCCGGGCCTTCCGCGCCGCCCCGTCCCGTCCCGTCCGGTCCGGTCCCGCGCGGGGACCCGCTAGGCCTCCGGCCGCACGCAGGCCGCTTCAGCCGCGCGTGTCCCTCCGCCGGGTCCCGAGCGCCCGCCCCGGGGCCCCTCACTCACCTCCCCGCCGCCCGGGCGCGCTCTCCTCACGCCGTCGCCGCGCTGTGCACGCGCCGCAACTTTATTAGCAGCTCGGCCGCGGGACAAGCGCTCGCTCGGCGCCCGCTCGCTGGGGACCCGGATGATGAAGGGGAGGGGGGGGACGGCGGAGGGCCGCGGCGGCCGGCGCATGCGCGTCGGGAGTGGCCGAGGCCTGGCTTCTGTGCTCCATGGCGAGCCTGCGAGTGGCACTGGCGCTAGCTAGCCAAGCTAACCCGCCTTTTAGCAAAACAGTAGCCCTCGCGCTGGAGAGCTGAAGACCTTTAAAAATACAAATGGTTAAAAAGTATCTTCAGCTGCAACTTCGCCGTCTTCATGGATTTGTAATAGAAACCCTAATAGACCGAGACGTCTTGCTGTGCATCAGATACCGTACATCTTACTAGATGTAGCCTTAGCATCGCGCCCATCGCGGGGGTGGGATCCTCCGCAGGGGAAGACAGTGCTGAACCCGGAGCTGAGGACGAGTGTCCGTTTCTCAGGACACAGTTCCAGCTGTTCACGGGACACCGCCCTACGTCTGGAAGCAGGGAGTGCCTTGAGCTCTCAAGCTTCAGCAAGTGGAGGCGCGGAGGTGCACAGGCTGTCCCACAGGGTAGCTCTGTACTAATCCGGCTGTCTGACTTCTCCTTCCCTCCAAAGGGTCAGCATTCCCAGAAATACGGTATCTGTACTAGGGTACCGGATTTGGACGGCAAGGGAAAGCTTTTAAATAGTTTTGTGTTTATTTTTAAAAGTCTTCGAAACCGATCACCCCGTTTTCTTTTTAAATAAACTGGAACTATTTTTAACCTTTCCCAGTCAATCCCATCCTCTAATACTACTTCTGTGTGCCCTAATTCTGACCGTTTCTCGTCACTTTTATCGCCACCTCCTCGGCCCAGGTCGGGGTCACCTCACTTAATACATAATGGGGCAGTTTCAAAGAGATTAAATAAATGCTGTGATAAAGCATTTATGGAAGCGGCCACGTCGAATGGTGATAGGAGAGAATCCGGTCAGAGCTGGGGAACTAGAGAGCACGGACTCCTACCAAGGGAAGGCAGCATCTGTGACAGTAGCAAACCATCCTAAGGAAGAAATGTGGGAATGTCGGCCCATTATTGGCAGACCTGACTTTCCTAAGAAGGTTGGAAATCTATCTTTTTATACAAAAAGAAAATCACACATTTTTCTGATCAGCTGCCTCTTTGTCTCCTTCCCGAGCTCCCTGACCTGCCCTCCCCTTCTCTTTGTTAGACATTGAGAAGACTCACCCTGGTACAAGCCAAACAAAACAAACCTGGGGTCCCAATATAGCCTGCAGGCCGTCAGCGTGCAATCGCAGGTCTCCATCTTAAACTTCTTTACTACACCATAAACTTTGTGAACGAGGACTCTGTGTGCTGACTCTGCCGCGCTTACCGATTCTTGGCTGGTAATTCTTTGCTGTTAGCAGCCCTTGGAAGGCACGGATTCTGGAGCCTGGCATGGATTTACAACTCCCAGAAGTACCTATAACCCCACCAAAAGAAGGCCCCTTTTTCAGAATTGATGTTTGCAGAAGACTTTGTTTAATATTGTTTGTATCAGCGCTGTTCCTCACTTCGGAAAAACTAGTAAAAAATCATGCCACAAACAAACTGTGTGCATATTTGTAAGGACACTTTGTGAGTACTGCGGTCCTGTCCAGAATCGTGGGTATAACCCTAAAAGCAAGTGTTTCACTCCCTCAACTGTGTATCTGCATACTGATCATATCAATTCGAGACTCCAGGCTCTTGAGTGGCTTTGGACATTCAGGCCAGGCCTCCAGTCACAAGAGATAATAACACAGAAAGGAAGAATGGGGGCTTTAGCAGGCAGTAGAACTCTTCCAGGGAACCAAGAAGTAACCTAAACTTCACGGGATGCAGAAATCACAGGGCCCACTGAACTACACAGTTGTCACGATTACGGGCACGCTTGCCAGAAGCATAGGAAGTCTTGCTTAGGTTAATCAACTGAATCTAAGAAAAAGTGTGACACAGTGTGATCTGAACAGATGATATATGATACATGCAGTGGGACATCGAGATTTGTATGTGTGTGTATACATATACACGTACACATACATCATATACATATACATTCATATACATCATATACATCAATCATATACATATATACACATTCACACACACACACACACACACACACACACACACACACACACACACACACGGTTTCCCGGTTGGACTGTCACCTGATCAAGGAGATCACTTACTGACTCTAGCTTCAGGGCTTGATTTTACTTTACTGATAGAGAAATCTATTTCCGGGTCATTAAGACCTGCAAGTGTCAACCGGGGAAGACAGCTCCCCTTACAGTTTGAAGGCTTTCTCCGTCAGGCAGCGTGGCCATGGGAACCTAGCAGGTAGATGCCACAGATGATAGAAACACCCTAAAACAGTGATTCTCAACTTTCCTAAGGCTGCGACCCTCTAATATAGTTCCTCATGTGTGGCGACCCCCAACCATAAAATTGTTTTTCTTGCTACTGTCTAACTGGGATTTCATTATTGTTATGAATATCTGTGTTTTCTAATGGTCTTGAACATCCCCTGTGAAAGGGTTATTCAACTCCCCATGGGATCCTGACCCACAGGCTGAGAACCACTGTCTTAAATGTATACAATGACCTCCTTGTGCTAAGAACTGCACAGCCTCCGAGTTGAAGTGAAGAAGAAAGAAGCCTCAACCCCCAGATGGTCTGTATTTGATTACGTTCATTTTAAGAAGAAATTGGGCCTTTTCTCCTCAACTCTTTTCAATAACTGATTAAGCTAGTCATTTGATAAACAGAATTAGCCTAAAGGGTTTATCCGTGGTCCCTCCTACCTTACATTTTCCCTGACCCAAGAAGTAAACAATATTTTGGAAAATTGGGAAAAACACATGGATCATGTTCTCTTACGTTTTATTTTTAAATATAAAATAACTGAGGCAAGGTGGGTTTGGGTTGAAAACTATTAATAAATATTTCAAGTCCACATTTTTGCTGTAACTCAGAAGACTCTCCCTGATGTACCTATGTACACAATGGAACTAGAAGAATTCAGGGTTTGTTGGTATCACCCAACAGAAGCATCAGGGAGTGACGTTATCACAGGCATCCACATCCTCATAGCCCCCAGAGACACCTGCCATCCTCAGTTATAGAATGTGGGCACCAGAAATGCCTAAGTTTATATGTGTTCTGCAGGATTCTTAGGTAGAATAAAACCTCTAAGCGTTTTCTGTGTGTTCTTACACTGGCAGACCACCCGCAGCCTCTATCCTTAGTACTGGAAACAGTGTAAGAAGCACAGCTAAACCAAGTAGTGCCCCAAAACCAGTGAGCTACAAAGAATCCACTGGTGGAGACGTGAAACTCAGGCCAGGGAGAGGAGAGATTCCACAGTCCAGCTGGTCAGAAGTTTCACGGTTATCTTTAAGGAGAATAAACCACGGCTGGAGAGGTGGCCCAGCAGGTAAGGGCACAGATTGCTCTTCCAGAGGACCTGAGTTAGGTTCCAGAACCCACATGGTGGCTCACAACCACCTACAACTGCAGCTCCAAGGGAAACAACGCCCTCTTCTGGCCTCTGTGGGCAATTGCATTTATATGCACACACCCTCAAGAGATGAGCAGATATACACATAATTAAACATAAAAATAATTCCTAAAAAAGATAGAGAATAAACCAAGACTCACATCAACTGGCGATTACACCAAAGTGATTTTTATAGAATAACTGAAAACATTTTCCAGTAAAAATTCTAACATGAAGGCTTCCACACTAATCAATAAATCAGGCGTGGCAGCACACACCTGTAATCCCAGCACTGGATAGTCTGAGATCCCACTGGATATTGGGAGGATACTGAGTTCAAGGCCAGCCTGGACTTCATAGTGAGGCCCTGTTTCAAAAATCAAAAAGAACGTATCAAAAGGTAAAAATTAAAAATTTGGAAGCTAAAGCAATAACACACAATAAGATTAAGAGAAGGAAGAAGAGGAGGAGGAGGAGGAGGAGGAAGAAGAAGAAGAAGAGGAAGAAGAAGAAGAAGAAGAAGAAGAAGAAGAAGAAGAAGAAGAAGAAGAAGAAGAAGAAGAAGAGAATGACAGCTGTGTCTGCTCAAAGCCCAGGAAACTCTTTGAAGCTTTGGACATGGCAGCAGAGAATCCACGACCCCCTGCGGATATTGAACACACTTGATGTGTATACCTATGTGCAAATTTTCTAAAGAGAAAGTCCACCGCTTTCATCAGACTCCCAAATGGCCTCCCGACTTGCGCGTACTTATAGACACTTAAAGTGGCAGTTGTTTTACACGTGGTAAACAACTAGTGTGTCTATGTTACATTACAGTCCCTCCTTTTATTTTTTTCCCACATCAGCATAATTAGGAGACTCCTCTCTGGGGAAAGTCAGCTTAATGCAGAATGCAAGACCCTGGCTTGCCTGTCTGCAACCATCTGCTACATTAAAGAGGACTTCCTGTGGCTGGAATCCAAAACATGAAATTAAAAGGGTTGCTTGCACCCAGAGTCGTAAAACAAAGAGACTCTGCGCAGCCGGGGCTTGGAGGGAACATTCGTCTCTCGCTGGTTTAAGCGGCATCTGTTCTCTCCTGCTGGCGAACAGCCCCCAGTTAACTCCACTAACTCCCAGGGTTCTGCTTTTCTCAGCTTACATCCTCAGAGACTCCTTCTCAGAGGAGCCAAACCATATGTGCGCCTCCGTACTTCAAATCCAGAACAGCAGGTGAAAATCTGGGAGTGTGAAGGAATTGAAGAGAGGGAGGGCAGAGACAAAGGATGCGCGGCTCCAGGAAGCCTTTGACTGTGCCTGCAATGTTAATCACAAGAGCTCTGAAGCCAGGATTCTTGGTTTCAAACAGGGCCATATAACTTCTATCTGTGTGACCTTGGGCAGGTTACAGAGCCAATTCCTGCTTCTGATAACAGGAGTATGGACACAATAGAATTAGCCTGAGGATTAAACACCTGGAACCTTTGAGGCACCCAGAATAGTGGCCAACACGTGGCAAAGGCTAAATGGTGTTTTGTTTCCTGCTGATATGCCAGAAAATTCCATATATTCTTAGCCAATGAGTTAGTTACATGAAGTGTATTCACGTTACAGGATAATAAACTGTCTTTTCTCTACATTGTAATAGATGATCTCATTCATCTGAAGGGTCTTTGATACCATCTGTTTCAAAGAATACACACACACACACACACACACACAGAGAGAGAGAGAGAGAGAGAGAGAGAGAGAGAGAGAGAGAGAGAGACAGAGACAGAGACAGACAGAGAGCTGTGTATTCTTGGGGTCTGCATATGTTAGGCAAGCGCTGTACTAGTACGCTATATAATTTCTAAATGGGTGTGTCTAATTCAAAGATGGCTAATGGACTCCAGACACTTAAATCCACCTTCGATCACAGCTTCTCTACCGTAGGGTAGTAGTTGCAGGGTTATTTTCTGTCTTTTTACGTCCTGATGTTCATTCTCCTGCCTCCTCTGGGACACCATTCTTTCCCTACTTTAACCACAGTGCATACTGTGTATCTGAGAGGTGGGGTACACAACCCAGGGAGTTAGCATGGTACCTTAGCCATCTAGGCCATTGTGATTAGCTCATATATGGACAGTAAGCTAACAGACACATATCATCCCTTAGTAGATGAAAGATGTCAGGATATCAAAAGAAAAAGTTTTCCCTCTCTCTGTTCGTGCTGGTTCTGAGGCTAACAGGGACCATCTTGATACCATATGGAGGAAATTTGTTTGGAAACAAAGCCAATGCTGAGAATCAGAGCTGAGGTAACAAATGCCTGTCAGAGTCTGAGTTTCTGGATCCAACTTCACCTGAGGCTTCGGAGATGCTCCTTAGACTTTCCAGTTACTTTAGTCACTTGGGTCTATTCCTGCATGTGTATGTGAGTGCGTATGCATGTGTGCATACATGTGTGCATGCATTGTGTGTGTGTGCATGTGCATGTGTGTGTCCATGTGTGTTTGTGTGTGTGCATATGCATGCATGTTTCCATGTATTTGTGTGTATGTATGCATGTGTGTGTTCATGAGCTTGTTCGTATATACCTGTACACCTGTGTGTGCATGTGTGTATGTGTATTTGTGTGTGCATGTGTGTGTATGTCTTTGTGTGTGTGCACACGTGTGCATGTGTGTTTGTGTATGTGTGCATGCATGTGTGTGTGCATGAGTTTGTTCGTATATACATGTGTGCCTGTGTGTGCATGTGTGTTTGTGTGTGCTTGAGTGCGTGCGTGTGTGTGTGTGTGTGTGTGTGTGTGTGTGTGTGTGTGTGTGCGCGCACGCATATGTTTTGAGGCAGGGTCTCTTGTCTGTTGTTATTGCACTGCTCTGTGTCCTCTGGGGCTCTGAGCTCAGGCCATCAGCTTTGGGCAGCAAGCACTTTGACCCACAGAGCTACCCCCTCCCCACCAGACTCCCACAGCCTGCTTTTGTTTCTGCAAGTTATACTTCCGCTTCTTGAGACATCTACCATGGCGGGCTCGCTGGATTTACGAGGCACAGATTTGAAAGTCTGATGTTTGACATCCTGCCCCCGCTGCCTGGTCCTGCCTTAGTCTTCCCTGCAGTAGGAGATGGCAGTTCTCCACATCCAGCCGTGATGATCGAATATGGTGATGTGCATAAGTCTTCTGTCTGTCTTTGCTAAGGATGTCACGTGGCATCTTACACTATATGGGATTTGCTTCCTTGCCTCTCAGGAGAACTTGCCATGATGCCTTTGGCAGGAACATGATGGGATATAATTGTTCAATGTGTTTGATGTTTCCAGGGGGAAGGTCTTTTGCTACCCACCTTTAGATCAGCCCCAGAGCTACTCACTTAGAATCTCTCAATACTCCGGAGGTTGAAGCAGGGAGATCTCAAGTTTGAGGCCAGCATGGGCCCCATAGGCCACACACTCACACATCCTATGGAGTTGACACCAGCAGCTCCCTATGTAGAGCCAGTCAACAAGCTACCCAAGCAGATTCACAGCCACATGTGGGAAAAATCAACATCTTGTTCTGCAGCGCACAGAGATGGTGGTTTGCTCTGTGGTGGTGGTTAGCCAACCTTTTACCTTTATTTATTTACTCATTCCTAAATTCAAGAAGATGGTAAACATTTACGGAACGCCTAGCAGGTATTAAGCATGCCTTAGACATCAGGGATAAGATATTAGACAAAACAGGTAAAAACCTAAGTTATCATGGTGTCAGTGTGTCATCTTAAAGGATGTATTATTGTTGCTTCAGCAGTTGGGGTGGGGTGGGTGGGTTTGTGCACATAAGTATAGTTGCCCAAGGAAACCCGATATACGCTGGAGTTACAGGGGATTGTGAGCTGCCTGACGTGCTGCTGGGAACTGCAGGAAGCATTCTTAACCATGATGCCATCTCCAGGTCATTCCTTTTTAAGTAGAAAAGCAGGTAACTGTTCATATGGAATAAGGTAGCAGGGACCTGGCAGGAATCTAGAACCTCAGAGGGAGGCTGGGAGAAAAATTTCGGGGATGCAGAGAGCCCATGGCTGCTGTGTGGCTGTGGTTGGTTCCAGAGCGCAGCCCTCCACTCTCAATCCAGCATGGAGACGTACCGCCCCTACTTGGAAACTATCTCAGATTTATCTACTTGTCCTCATGTCTGTTGTCAATCAGCAGTAGATCCAAGCCCAGCTCACTAGCGTGCACCTGGCTGAGCTGTCTGCTGCTCCAGCCTTGAGACTTTTAAATAAGAATGTTAGTTCTTCAAGGCCTCTCACTGGATTTAAGATGAAACCCAGACCCCCTCCCACAGCCTGCCCAGAGGGCACCTTCCCACCTTCAGGGGCCACCCGCTCGTAGCAAATCAGAGCCTTTGTGCAATGGCCCCCACCCCCAGCCCGATCCCTCCACTATGGAAACTTCTGGAATGCCTTGCCAGGTACAAGAGAACTGTCTTGTTACTCGCCAACTGGCATCTCTGCTTAAATGTGTGTTTCTCACAGAGGCTTTTCCCTGCCACGTCTGCATTCTCTCCCTCCCTCTTTACCATGTCTACACTGAGGCTCTCCCTTGCATACTCAGACAACCTCCAGTTCTTGCCTTGCTGGGATTCACTTCTCACAGGTCAGGACTTGATCAAAGTCTGCATACCCCACTGTAATTAAGTTCCACTTCACAACTGAATGCAGGCCCTCAATTACTATGTATTAAGGTATGACTCCCTTCTTCCTGGGACAGAAATTCAACCTTTAGATTTAGCATTCATTCACTCATTCATTCATGTGTACAATATAAGAGTACCTATGCATAAGGGCTAGGAGACGGCCCACTCATAGAGTACTTTTCACACAATCATTAAGACCCCAGCACACATGTAAAGAGCTAAGCATAGCCTGGAACCCCAGCATGAAGGGGCTGGAGAAGGAAGATCCCTAGGGCTCTCCTGGCAGGTGGTCTAACTGAATGGAGAAATCCAAGTTCAGTGAGGGACCCCACCTAAAAAAAAATAGGGTGAGAAGTGGTAAAGGAATATAGATACCCACCATAGACTTCTGGCCTCCACACCTTCACACATGTGTACACACACACTCAGAACACACAGGCACACATACACTTACACACACATGGATGCACATGTGCATACATACATACACTCATGTGTACTCCCTCACACATACACTCACAACACATAGTCTCATACACACATTCACACACACACACATTCTCATACATGTCTACACACACTCTCATACACACACTCACATGTAACTCTCTCATACACAATACGCCAATGCACATGTGCACAAACACCCACACACCCACACGTTGTCTTACACATACACACTCACATTGATGTACATGTGTGTACACACTCACACATGCTCACACACACACTCATACTATACACACTCACACACACTCATATTACACACATTCACACATACACTCTCCCTCACTCACACACACAATACACTGATACACATATGCGCACACACACACAAACAGGCAGTGACTCCTATGTGCCAGGCATTGTGTTAAGCAATGGGGATTGTGCTAAATGAGATGTCAAACATCAGGCATACAAAGGTGTTTTTCCTGTCCTGGTGACACTCCCAGTCAGTCTCCCAGTCTCCCAGCCTCCCAGTCTCCCAGTCAGCCTCCCAGTCTCCCAGTCTCTCAGCCTCCCAGTCTCCCAGTCTCCCAGTCTCTCAGTCTCCAGTCTCCCAGTCTTCCAGTCTCCCAGTCTCCCAGTCTCTCAGCCTCCCAGTCTCCCAGTCTCCCAGTCTCCCAGTCTCTCGTCTCCCAGCCTCCCAGTCTCCCAGTCTCCCAGTCAGTCTCCCAGTCTCCCAGTCTCCCAGTCTCCAGTCTTCCAGTCTCCCAGTCTCTCAGTCTCCCAGTCTCCTGTCTCCTGGGCATGATTGCTGTGTTTTGTCTTCAAATTTCTCAAATATTTCATGTAAGAACTAGAAATGAGAAAAATCAAAATCTGTCACTTTCAATCTGCCAACCCAACTGTCCCCCGTGGAGGAGATGAGTGGGACCTTTAAGGAGCTCCTTATCTGGAAAAGATTGGCCATGAATATGGACCATTCAGTTGAGAAAATGCAAAGTAATAAACTTTTCCTGAGGCGAAAATTTTACCCCTAAGTAATGAAACTACTCACAGTCGTCATTCAAATGCTAAGTATAATCAGACTTACTATAGACAACTCTTCCTGAAATATGGATCTTTAAAAAAGGACCTTCAGAACTTAGGTGTGATGAAATAAACTTGTAATTCTAGAGGCAGAAACAGAAGGACCATGAGTTCAAAGCCAGTTGGGGTTTATAAAGAAACCCTGTTAAAAAAGAAAGGGAGAAGAAGAGAAAGACAACAATCACCCCAAATTTACAGTTGCACATTTTTTTAAGATAAATGCATATTTATTGGAGACTTTAAATCACAGAGAAAAGGTTAAAGTACTTGAGTCCCTATGACTAAAAATAGCTGTGGCTAGCAGGTAAAGAGGCATCTTTATCTGTCACATCCCCGCGCATGTGAGTGATAACGCACACTAAACAAGCACTTACTTGCTCTGTTCCCATACATCATGAAATACCACAGGAAACGTATGACTCCGATACAGTTACTAACATTGCCATCTTCATCATTACTTTTTCATTAAGAAGCTGTAATACGAACCATTAAAAAACATGCCAGTATCATCACGTGTCTCTGACAAACTGCTCCACGGTCCACAGGTCCACAGCTCCACGACTAGTTTTGGCTCTGTCTAAAAAGACAGTGCCTTTCAGTGGCTGGAGAGATGGCTCAGTGGTTATGACCACTTGCTGCTCTTCCAGAGGTCCTGAGTTTGGTTAAGTCTCACAACCGCCTGTAACTGGAGTACCAGGGGACTGGATGACTGTCCCATCTCTTGACCTATCTCTTTCCTGGTCTTATATTTCTCTTCCTTCTCTGGGAGGACAGATTGATTCTTAGAAATCTTCTCTTGGCTCCTGGTATTCTAGGAAGTGTGTAAAAAGGGAAGGCAGCATGAAGTGTAGGGCAGTGAGGGGGCCGTGCAGCCATTTCACACGCGCAGAAACGGGAACTCAGTGAAGCTCAAGTGAATCCAGGTGAAGCGAGTCCAAAACAAAGGCAAGAACTGACATCCGACTGAGCCTAACCACTGCGAGACACTACCTACCTACCCTCTTGGCGCCACGAAACACAGAGCCACACTCGACTTTATACTCCAACAAAATGGTTTTTATGCCAAATGTTAGGGAGTCACAATACTCTGAAAACTCGTAACAGGTTACTAAGCGAAAGAGTAAATAAACAAACGCGTTGGCGCACGTAACTGCAGTGTGTAATCAGGGTCCTTGTCATTTGGTGGCGGCAAAGACATACAGAGCAAGTAGACCATAAAACTTTATTCTAACAGCCCCGCGAGGCCCCCCCCCCCAGCAAGATTTCAGGGCCTTAACTGGGTGGAGTCCATGTTCCAACACGTTGATCCAGAGGGAAAGAGTGAAATAAGTGAAACCCATCCATTCTCTTTGCTAGTGGCTCATGCGTCTGTGGCCGTCCTGTTGACAATGTGTGGGTGTCACTATCATGTCACACGAAAGGCGATTTGGACTGATGAATCAAATCAGAGAAATTATTCGAAGTCAACAGTCCTTGACTCATGCGGAGGCGGTGTCATGTTTCCACAGAGAAGAGGAGCCCCCCCCCCCCCCACAGGGCGCAGCCTGGCCAGTACTGTTGCTTTCGCCATAGGCTAAACACCGGAGCCCAGATTTTTGAAAAAGAAAGTAAGAAGGTCACACAATGTCTCCACTCTGATGGAGTAGAAGGAGTCCCTGCCGGGTCATTTTGTTGCGATCAAGAATCTGTGTGAGCTCAGTAGACCAACGTGGTCCTGGCTCTAATGGTCCCGAAGCCAGAACAAAAGCCATCCAGGTTCTGCTTCTAGTTTCAGGGCCACAGGAAAATGAGTGTTTCTTATGAATTATGAAATGTTTATTTCACTTGCTTATGATTGCTGGGTGAGATTCTATTCTGATTTATGGTATGCGACTTCCCTTCCGATTCCCCTAAAAACATTGCCGACCTCCCGTTATGGGCCAGGTCCTAGGCTGGATGCTTGGGAGGGCCTAAAACACCAGCCCATTCAGGAGCCCTGTTCGCAGACCACTACAAAAGCCAGACACAAATCATTCTACATCTAGTCTGCCCAAGAAAATTCCCTAGCACCCTGTTTATTTTTCTGGTCATCTTTAGCTCTCCTAAACTTTCCAACTATAGAGATTTCGCCTTCTCTCTACTCATCTCGTCTTAATTGAGATGGCAAACAGACAAACTGGAGGAACAAGAAGCTTGCACATACATGCAGTGTGCGAACAAGCACACACACACACACACACACCACACACCACATACACAAGACACCACACATATACCACCTGCATATCACAACACCACACACCACACACACCACACCACACACACCACACCTCACCACACATGCACCACACATACCACACACAGTACACACACCACACACACAGACCACATACACGACACACCACACACACACACACCACACATGCACCACACACAACACACCACACATAACATACCACATACGCACCACACACACCACACCACACCACACACGCACCACACACACCACACACAGACTCACACACACACATACAGCATACATACACCACACAGGCCACACACACACACACACCACACATAACATACCACACACGCACCACACACAACACACACACCATACACCGCACACCACATACCACACATACACACCACATACCACACACACCATACACCACACACACACCGTACCCCCCCACACCACACATACACCACACACACACACCATACCCCCACACATATACCACATACCACACATACACCACACACACCACACACACTACACCACACATGCACCACATATACCATACACACCACACACACACACACACCACACCACACACACACACACCACACCACACACACACACACACACATACACACCACACACACCACACATGCACCACCCCCCCCCACACACACACAGACTCCCTAAGTACTTAGCATGTAAGAAAAGGTATCACTGACAGACAAGCAAGCCTCATACTCATGATGAAGTGATGTTTCAGCGTGAGGAACCCACCCGTGCTGGATCCACTGGGTCTTCACGAACCATTTCATTAGCAAGCTGATACCTGCCAGTTAAGCAAACAGGGAGAGCAGTTTCTAGATTCAGGCTCAAATGCTGAGCGGTTCCTTCACACTACATTCGGAGACTCATAGGAGCTTTAAGAAAGCAACAGTAACCATCCCTTGATTTCACACTAGACTGGTTTAATTCCTTAAAATTGAGAAGGAAGGGTGAACATGGGCTCCTGGTGGCAAATGAGGTACATCACAAAGATATTCAGGGGTATGGTGTGGCAATATATGAACGTCCTTAGCCACGAAGTCCTTCTGGTCCCTGGGCGGACATTGCTACCAACCAGGCTTCTAGACTAGCAACAGCCCCCAGAACTGCCTTCCTGTTCTTTTATCCCCAGAATTCTTGGTAGTTAGAGCTCTGTAAAGAGAAACTCCGTAGCCTATTACCACCCAAAATGATGCTCCCCTATTTGATAGAAGATCATGCCAAGCTTCTGCCACTCTCTGTCACCTGCAATTTGTCAGGCAGGGAACATCGGCCCTCACTTGGACCGCTGTGGCCAGAACTGCCTCTATGCCAGTCGATCGCAGGGTTAACGCCAACCACTGATGCAAAAAAGAAATGGTTCAGGTCACTCTGCTGATGAGGTAGTTGTGTTGTGGGCATGACAGACACCATGGGCTTCCTGCACCCCCACCACAGCCAGACCATCACACAAAGTCAGGGCTTCTTCTTCAGAGAGAGCTTTCCTCCACAAGGCAGGCATTGGCTTCCAATCATGTACACACTGGCCATCCACTTCCATCCATTCTACACTATGTATATGTAGATGCGATACAAACACATGGATATCACACTATGTGGTGGCCGGTGCCAGGGACAATGACAAGTAACCCTTGACCTGCTCGCATGGACTGTATAACCCAGCTGGAGGAATGAGGCAATGACCAGAGCCACACTGTGTAAAAAGGAGCATGGGACAAGATGGCTACAAAGCCAGGGGCTGGTGGGCTGCTCTGCTCAAGGGGAAGACCTGAACGGGGAAGAGGAATAAATTAAGGAGGATGTCTGAGGGGCATAGGGAGGAGCCTTAGGAGGATGTCTGAAGGGCATAGGGAGGAGCCTTAGGAGGATGTCTGAGGGGCATAGGGAGGAGCCTTAGGAGGATGTCTGAGGGGCATAGGGAGGAGCCTTCAGGAGGATGTCTGAGAGGCTTAGGGAGAAGCCTTAGGAGGATGTTTGAGGGGCATAGGGAGGAGTCTTCTAAGCAGAGTGATTCAACACGAGCCATCATGGTGGTGACTATGAGAAGCCAGACAGTTCCAGTGTCGGGGAGAGGAAGCAGAGTGAGAGAGCTTGCACGGGCAGGCAGGGTAAGTCCGTCAGGGCCTGGAGGCCACCAGAGGGTTCCAGAACCGTCCCAAACTGAACCAAATGTCAGCGGTGGTCATCAAATTCTTCTGGGTCTTAGGTAGTTACTTTGATAGTGAGAAGGGGGTGCGGGAGGAAGTGACCACAGAGGGGGAGGTGTCAGGAATACAATGGGCACTTACACACCAGCCTTAGCCTTCATCTGACCTTTCAGGGCAATGCCACTGTCTTACCTGTGACTTCTACTCAGGGCCATCGCAAGAGTCCCCCATTCCCGGCATCATGTATTGATCACCTACTGGGCCTTCCTGAAGCCTTGCTAAGCTCCTCTGCTGTGCACTTGCTGATGGGCAGAGCATGATCAGAAAAGGAAGGAGCATGGAAGGCAGGTGGAGGAGCACGGAAGGCAGGTGGAGGAGCACGGAAGGCAGGAGGAGCACGGAAGGCAGGTGGAGGAGCACGGAAGGCAGGAGGAGCACGGAAGGCAGGTGGAGGAGCACGGAAGGCAGGTGGAGGAGCAGGGAAGGCAGGTGGGGAGCACGGAAGACAGATGGGGGAGCACGGAAGGCAGGTGGAGGAGCACGGAAGGCAGGAGGAGCACGGAAGGCAGGTGGAGGAGCACGGAAGGCAGGAGGAGCACGGAAGGCAGGTGGAGGAGCAGGGAAGGCAGGTGGGGAGCACGGAAGACAGGTGGAGGAGCAGGGAAGGCAGGTGGGGAGCACGGAAGACAGGTGGGGGAGCACGGAAGGCAGGTGGAGGAGCACGGAAGGCAGGTGGAGGAGCACGGAAGGCAGGTGGAGGAGCAGGGAAGGCAGGTGGAGGAGCACGGAAGGCAGGTGGAGGAGCACGGAAGGCAGGTGGAGGAGCAGGGAAGGCAGGTGGGGGAGCACGGAAGACAGGTGGGGGAGCACGGAAGGCAGGTGGAGGAGAAGGGAAGGCAGGTAAAGAATTAAGTGACTGTTTCCAATCTTCTTAGAGAGTAACTTTGAAGGGAAAGTCCATGAGGAACATTCCCCAAAGTTAACAGCAAAACAACTTCTGTGCACAGGGTGGGGACTGCATAAGTTAATTACAAAATGCTAAACAATAAGGCTTGAACTAAGCCCACGCCTACAGACTTTACTCCTACTGACTTACAACATACGATTTGTTTACTTGCGTTTTGTTTCAATTTTGGGGGCTTTAGTTACTGAACTCAGGCCAGTGTTTCAGTATGGCTGGAACCCAGGTAAGCTTTCACTTGGTGTCTGGCCTGTGAAAGGATCCTCTTGTACACAGCGTCCTAAGAGACATCCCTGAGTCTGACTCAGAAAGGTTCCTGAGTAAGGAGTCAGCCCATCAGGGGCGAGGCTGGGGTAGACATTTCCCTTAGGTAACATTATTGACATCATATACTTACCTGTGAACTGGAGGGAAATCCCAGAGAGTCCAATCCCAATGACAAGACTCCTATTTCATGGGACTGCCTGGGAGGAAGGCAGAAAATGTAATCACCTGATCCATCCCCTGGCCAGGACCTGGGGATTGCACCCAGGATAAAGCCAGGATTCTCTCTTCTTCTGGCATGAAGAAAGGATCAGGTAACCACCCGCTTGCCACTTGGAGCCAATGCCTGACCCTCCCACGGTGGAGACCTGATAGGACACACCAAGCTGATTACACTTTTATATGTGTAAATGTTTTCATTGAGAGGACCCTTTGCTTGGTTTCAAAGCTTATGATTGCTCCAGGATCTCTTATAAATACACATCACATCACACACCAATGGTGGAAGCAACTAACTTGGAAATGTCCTCGGAGAAGGGGAAGACAGCTTTGCCTAAGAGAAGACTTCCATGTTTTGAAATGGAGTTCACTAGAAGCTTCCCACCCTGATAACCCGCATAACCTCCATCTCTGTTCAGCTCCCCAGACCGAAAGTCTCTCACCTATTGCTACTACTGGGAGGTCAGAAATAGGGAAGAAGCTAAGGGAAGGGGACAGAGAGGAGGCTGAGCAGTGGGGGCCACTGCTCCTGTTCCTGGAATCTGAGGGTCCTGGGGGAGTCTTTGTATGCAGCCTGGGGACTCTGTCAAGAGATGCTTTGGGTTTGATCCAAGACCCCCCCCCAAAAAAAAAATTAAAAAAAATGGAGCCACAGTTCATCAAGCCAAGGAGAACAGAGAGAAGGAAGGTAGGAAGGTTAGCCCCGAGCCCAGGAAAACATGGGAGGAGGAGGCTCTTCCTGACAGCCAGCTGTGCAGGGCATGTGGGAACCGGGTCAGGAGGGGTTTCAGGGTCACTGTGAGGGAAGGACTTGGGGTATGTGAGGATGACGGAGGGTTGGGTTATGTGGCAGAGAGGGGAGCTCAATGCTTTGAGTCAACATTCTCTGGGTTGAAGAGGGGAAAGGTGTGGGGGTCTGAGCTGTGTGCAGCAGCCATGTGAAGAATCCTTTTACCTGGATAAGTTCCCCCTCCATCCATTCCAAATAAGATGAGCAGAGGCTGTGTATGTGTGTGAGCGTATGTGTGTGTGTGTGCGCGCGCGCGCGCATGCATGCGCATGTATGCATGTGTGTGTGCACATGTGCGTGTGTGTGTACATGTGTGCATATGTGCATTTGTGCATGTATGTGCACGCCTGTGCATGCACATGTGTGTGCACGTGTATGTGTGTGTGTACTTGTGTACTGTGGTGTACATGTTGTGTGTATATATACAAACATTCATGGGTAGTAATGTTGATGGCTGTGCACGACCTTAGAGGAAGATTCTTTTCTCTTTCTCATTACCCACATCCTTCTCATCTGTCTCCCCACCTTTCTATCTCCTCTGCTGTCCCACCTCCAGCACCAGTATCTGCCTAGAAGGTCAACCACGTCTCCTCCATCTCTCCTTGACCCTTTGATGTGTCTCCCACTGATACTAATCTAATCTTTTCAACACCACCACCGTCCAGATGCCCCGTCTTCAAATTGCCTCCTGCAGCTGTTAGGAGAAGGAGCAGCTGTGGGGCCATGGCCTCCGGCTCTACCCCTAGCTTCGCCTTTTCTCCTCTGCTTCCTGAGCCCCATAGGAATTGGCATTCCCTCTGACCCTTGCATCCTGTGTTCTCCCTTTCCCATCCCCCTCCCCCCAGAGCACATGCTTGCCATTCATGTGCTCCTCTCTTCCCACTGCCTGTCCTCTCATGGGCTCCCACATCACGTGTTCATCATGGCTTCCGGTCCTCCAGCTCCCACATCACGTGTTCGTCACGGGCTCCCACAACACGTGTTCATCATGGCTTCCCACGCTAGAGCATCGCCTTTAATCTGGGTTCCCAAACAGCTTCTTTGTTTTCAGGGCACACATTGATTGGGTGGAAAGTTGCTTCCCTCCTTCTGTGTTTCTGGAACCTAGCCTGGGGTCCAGTCTCTTGCAGGCAGATACTGAAAAATGTTGGTTGAGTATATAAAGGAATGGGGGCATCTGGAAACTACTTATTGGTTCGTTAATTTATCTAAGAAAAAATTAATTGAGTGGCTACTACACTTTGCCAGGCACTGGGCCAAGAGGTTTTTACTTCACAGCAGATTTCAGATTCCTGTCTCAAGGGGCTTATACTATGGTGAGATACAGAGGCTTGTGCATGATAAAGACCGATAGACCGCAGCTGTGCTGACCAGTCTTAAGCCAACATGTTGTAAACTAGAGTCATCTGAGGGGGGACCTCATTTAAGAAAATGCTTTCATGAGCTCTGACTTTAGGAAGCCTGGAGGGCACTTTTTAAAATTAGTGATTGATGTGGGACGGCCCAGCCCATTGTGGGTGGGGCCACCCCAGGCAGGTGGTCCTGGGTTCTATAAGAAAGCAGGCTGAGAAAACCACAGGGAGCAAGCCAGGTCAGCATCTCTGAATGGCCTCTGCATCAGCTCCTACCTCCAGGTTCCTGCTCTATTTGAGTTCCTGCCCTGACTTCCTTCAGTGATGGACTGTTACCTGGAAATGTAAACCAAACGAACCCTTCCCTCTCCAGCTTGCTTTTGGTCATGGTGTTTCACTGCAGCAATAGAAATCCTAACTAAGATAGTAGCTGAGATGAGACAGATGATACTATATAGAGAGATGACGGACAGATGTCTCTTTAAAGATGTGATGTGTGAGGCGACATCCAAAGCCAGAGTAAAAGCTAACTAGGTCAGGAAAGGGAGGAGAGAATTCTGGGGAAACGGCACTGTGTAGAGAGGCAACAGAGCCACAGAAACAATTCGAGACACAAAAGAAGCAAGCAGCGGGGTTGGAGAGATGGCTCAGTGGGTAAGAGCACCTGACTGCTCTTCCAAAGGTCCTGAGTTCAAATCCCAGCACCCACATGGTGGCTCACAACCATCTGTAAAGTGATATGACGCCCTCTTCTGGTGCATCTGAAGACAGCTACAGTGTCCTTACATAAAATAAATAAATCTTAAAAAACAAAACAAAAAAAAAAAAAAAAAAGAAGCCAGCATGGCTGCAACTTGGGGAAGCGAAGGCTACAGTCAGAGGCAGACCCCTCTCCACCCTGCCCCTCCCCCACGCTTACAGAGACCTTGTGGGTGGGGCTTTGGAACAGTTTTTGGAGTCAACTTTCTATTTCTCATACAGCTGTGGAGCTCCTCCTGGGACCAGACACCATGCCAGCTGTTATGGGATGGAGGGCTCAGGTCCTGAGGAGAGAAGGCCTTCAAAATCAAACCACCCTTCCCTCCAATTCAGCGCTTGTCTTGTCCAGCAAGGTTCTAAGAATGGATCTAACTGGGGAAGGAAGCTGGGATCAGGCAGAATGGACTCTCTGATGGAGAAGTTGCAGTACCCAGGAAGCTCAGTGTATTGATTATATATAGTTGATATATTATATTATATACAGTTATATAGACATAGATTATATATGTATAATACACACACAGTTGTATATATTATGTACAGTTGATGGGCTATTAAATCCAGTTGAACAAGGAGGCAAGTTTAACTAACATCTGAAGGTACCAACTCATCAGTGAGGAGAGAGGGCTATGGTAGATCTTTCTGCCCACACCGACCACATCTGCATATAGAACAAGTATAGCCTTGTCATTGCTCTGAGCCTGAACCCTGGTGTGTGTGACAGGGAAGGAAGCTTTGCCACTTTCCCATGGGTTGGAGGCTGTGGAGTCCTTGACATCGCTGTGTACAGAGTAGTCAACAGCGCACATCCGTTCAGGACTGCTCTCGCTCAGGGCTTTGTTCTCTCCTCACAAGGACCAGCCTTCATTCTATTCCCAGGGAAGCCACTGCTTCCCAGGTCATCCCTACCTCCATGCCACATCCTTTAAGGTCCTCAAACTACCCAGCAGCTGGGAGGATCTGCAAACCCCACTTGTCTAAGCATGCTCCCTTCTGGATTAAAATCAGTCAACAGCTCTCCCTTGGCTGAAGGCCAACTTCAGACATCCCGGCCAGACCCCTGCCTGCCATCAGGAACCAAAGCTTCTTCGCCATCTCATCTCCCATCCCTGTCTCCTTAGGAGACACACACTAGCTCATCTGCACCATCTGTACGACATGCCAGGCCCTCTTCTGGTGACCACGGGCCACAGACTCTGTCTCAATGCTCCCTGTATGGGAAACATCTCAGAGTCCCCAAACAGAACCTGTGGGGTGACATTGATCACACACTGCCCCATTTGTCACAGGGACTAGAAGCTCTTTGAGACTAGGACACAGCTCAACCTCTTCTTTGTTCCCAGTATCAAATGACATCAGTTCAAGGTGTGTTGGTTGTTAGTGTCCATAGACTGGGCTCAGAGTCAACCAGCCAGTCAGTGTTTGCTGACTAAGTAGACTAATGGGGCTCTCTGCTGCTTATGGTATCCCCCAAATCTAGCATTGGGCCTGGCACAGAGTGTGGGGTGATCATTGGATGTGTCTGGCATGAGATGAACAAGTCCCTATCACAGAGTACCCAGTCATCTGGAGCCATTCCTGGGGGACAGCGCAGGAGGAAACAGACAACACTAGGTCCCCACTAGTGATCCTGAGTCTTGAATATGGAATGTGAGCAGAAACCGAGAATGTGTAGAACTGTGACTTGGAGCTCTCTCCTCCCTGGAAGTGCCATTCTCCAAACAGGTCCCCCGATCCTAAAGGATTACTATTATGCTAGAGCGGTCTCATTGCCTGATATGCTTCTGAAGTCCCCAGCTGTCCACCTCTCTGTGCCCTGCAGCTGTGAAACTGAGTCCAAGGATGCTTGCCCATGCCCCCATGCCGACAGTGTCTCCGGCCCCTCCTCTCCTAGAGAAACCTGCTCCATTGCCCATGGTTTACATGAGGGTATAGGCAGAAACCCCTTACTCTTAACGGCATGGCCTATAAAGGACTTCTGAACACAGATAGCATTCTCTCTCCCACCTCAGTCTCTCTCCTAAAATGTTTGTGGATGGCAGTCAATTGTGAGAATCCAACCCCCAGATTTTAATGCCTTGCTGTGTGGCTCTAGGCTCTGAAAATCATACGGAGGATTTGGCTTTTTAGATGAGAAAAATGGTAGCTTGGATTTATGGAAAGGAAAATAATTCTAAGGGTCCAAGTAAACACCCTCGGAACTGCTTCCCCTGCCCTGTCTCAGGATGTATGGTGAACAAAAAATACACAGAGTGCCAGCTTACTCCCTTCATCTCTATCACCCTGTCCCAAAAATCTGCCTTGAACATCTGCTGCACAGTCCTGACCAGGTATTCGGCATGTGAGTGTTAGTCAGCAGATGGGGGTCCCAGCTCTCCTGAAGGCTGCACCCCTGTGTGGTGCTGGAAGAGAACATCACTCAGGAGGGCTTGCTGCGAGTTCCTTTAGTAGGAGGGAAAACAAGTACCGTGGGAGAAATGGCTTCCCTCCCTCATAATGCACGCCCATCACTGAAAAAGATGTGTATGTTCTAGAATCCAAAGATTAGTTGTGATTTTCTGGGCGGTAGCTTTCTAAATAGGTGAGTGCCGCACATTGTACCCTGTGAATCTTCACTGTGTCAGAGAGCAGAGAGAGACAGAGACACAGACACCACAGACAGACAGACAGACAGACAGATGTTGCTAGAGTCTTCCTTCAGAAATAGTTTTTCCCCCCTCTATTTGTAGTTGATGGGCATTCTCAGTTTAGTCAGAATTAAGGAAACAACGGTTCCCACACTTCTCATGGGGTCCGGAACAGAATGAGCTGCTTCTGAGGCTCTGGGGCTGCAAGGACGGCCCTGTGCAGCCCGTCTGTCTGTGAGAGCCAGCTGCTGCGGATAGAAGGTTTGCAGTCCTTCATATTGCCTCCGGCCCCCACCACAAAGGGATGATATGAAGAGATGGGGCCTCTGGGATGGGAGCTTAGGTCATGTGACTCTGCCGTCAGACCCAGGATCCGTGCCCACAAGCACAGCCCAAGAGATTTCCTGTCCCTGTCCTGCCGCTTCACAAAGAAAGCGTGGAAGCTCCAGGAAGCCAGGGAGGAGGGGAGAACTGACCCAATGTCCAGAGTTCCCAGCCTGGGTGAGGGATGGGCTCCTCTGGAAGCCCCTCTTCCTCTGTTGGCTCAAACCCAGATCCGTTCGCAAACGGGAGCCAGGCTTGGCCCGGAGACCCATGGGAAGGGATGAGCAGAGGGCTGGCCCGGCATCCAGATGCCTAGCTCACTGCACCCTGCTCGACAGCACACACCAGTGAGCACTGAGCCAGGGCTTGGTGTTGGAGTCGTCATCAGAAGCAGACCCCTCAGCTGCTTGTACCTCAGGTATGCAAAACCATACCTACTACCCACTGAAGATCTCTCCAAAGAGCATAAATCTCCCCGTCTCTGCTCGTTCTGCAGGCTGTGCATGTGCCGTGGGGTCCCAGCCCCCGAGTTCATGTGTTTGTCCTTAATCATCCTTCCTACGATTTTTATTTTTTTTATTTTTATTTTTATTTAGGTCATAGGCGGTGACTCTCTCTGAGTTCCAGACCAACCTGGTCTACAGGGCGAGTTCCAGAAATGTCATGGCTATACAGAGAAACCAAGTCTTAAAATAAATAAATAAATAAATAAATAAATAAATAAAGAAAGAAAGAAAGAAAGAAAGAAAGACAGAACCCTAAATTAATTTGTTTATTGGAGGTGAAGTATCACAGAAACAGAGAGTGTAGAGAGGGCAAGAACTCTGCTGATTTCTATCAGCCCTCTACGAAGATGACAGCAACGAATAGTTCATGTCTATTCATGCAGATCGTGTTTCTATGCCCTGTCAGCCCCCACCCCCAAATCTCATATATCTTCAGGCTTTCCCCTCCACCAAGGACTCTACACTAACCCACCCCGGTGTGACCTTAAGCAGCTCCAACCAGATGCTTTTGCTTCGTCTTTCTCTCTTCTACTACAGAGCCGACATGGTGCGCATGCGTGCGTCTGTGTGGCTTTGGAATGAGCTCCTGGGCTGTTGGCAGCCCTCCCCTGTTGCTGGCAGGATGTGAACAACAGGCTCATACCTGTGCCTCGGTTCAAGCATGGGCGCCTCGGTGCGAGCATATGCACCTCGGTGCAAGCAAGCATGGGCACCTCGTTGCGAGCATGCGCATGCTTCCAGAGGACAGAGTTCCTAAGGGAAGACGGGAGTTAGAGGATGGGTGTGTCTTTGGTTTTGAGAAAGCCTGCCAAATACTGTAAGAGGGTTGAGCCAGTTTTTGCTCTTACTGGCAGAAGCTGAAGCACTCAGCTGTGCTCTGGGGTTGACTTGGCTTTTACTAAAGGACGACTTTTGAACACAGAGAAAATGCCTTGCCTTGGCTGTAGGATTTCTGCGTGGCGTGTGATGGTGGACATCTTCCAGCACTGGCCAGACTGTCCCACAAAATGATATGTGTGAAGAGAGAGAGAGAGGGAGAGGGGAGGGGAGAGGGAGAGGAGGGGAGGGGGGGAGAGGAGAGAGAAAAGAGATTTTTCTTACCCCAAGAGACAGACAGAGGCGGGGGGGGGGCAGAGCTAGAGCTAGCGGGGGAACCTCCATGTCCAGCACTTCTCCTTACAAGGGAACACAGCATCGTTTTTTTCTGAGTAGATGGTTTATATCTAACAACACACACACACACACACACACACACACACATACACACACACACCATATGGCACATGAGATGCACTCTCTTGTTTCCCGTGTCAGGGGCACCATCAGTTGTGAAGATGAAAGGGTCTCTAGAGGTACCGTTTACATTCCTCCTAGGCCCTTCAGATAGTGTGTGTGTCTGGGTGGCCAGACATGATTAGAAAAAAAGTTTAATATCTGAGTTCATTCACAAACATTCCAAACAAACTGTCATATCTCACCTGGTACTCAAACGAAGCAATGTTGGAAGACAGAAGACAGAACTAATGGACTGACTTGGTAGACCCATCCCCATAGGACTCATTCCCACGGGAGGGACCAGAGCGGCTGGAACGGAAAGTGAGTCTCAGCCATGGAGTTCTCACAGGAAACCTCACTTGAGTGTCCATCCCAGAGGGCTGCTTTGGTCTCAGGCACGTCCTTAACCCACACGGCTTTCCCAAGGCTTGATATAGCAGGTGCCACCCAGGTGACTCTCAGGCCCGTGGTGAATCTGCAGAGCTTTCAGACCCTGCCTGCAGCTTGGATTCCCAGGCAATTGTCTCCAAATTTCGTGGGCATCTTGGTAGGGAACTCCTCCAACCCACTGCCCAGAGCCTGAACTGTTCCTGGCTCTAGGTTGTAACTTCCTGCTGTCTTCTCTCATTACCACTTTCATTTAAGACCCTGTTTAGAACACAAAGTTAACAGGAGAACCCCTTCTCAGGACTCAGTTACATTAAGGTCTGGGCTCTGGTTTCTTTCTTTTTTCTTTTCTCTTCCTTCCTTCCTTCCTTCCTTCCTTCCTTCCTTCCTTCCTTTCTTTCTTTCTTTCTTTTTCTTCTTCTTTTTTTGTTTTTTACAATTCTTTCTCTTTTCTTTCCTCCTCTTTTCTTTCTTTCCTTAGGTTCCATGAAGTGAGCAGTTGAAGCCTTGGGGATACGGCCAGCCGCAGGCTGTGGACCAAGAACAGAAGGAACACACACCTACTTCTCACAGCGACCTTGCTGCAATGAGCTAGTCCATTGTTCCACTACAACAAAATACCTGAGGTGGGCTACTGTGGAAGAAAAGAAGTCTGTGCCCTGATTTGCTTTTGTTGCTGGGATAAAACACAGACCTATACAAACTTTGGGGGAGGAAAGGGTTTACTTCATCTTACAGGCTATAGTCTGTCATTGTGGGAAACCAGGCAGGAACTCCGGCAGGGCAGGGACTTGGAGCAGAGCTGTGGAGTAACATTGCCTACTGACTTGTTCCTCTGGATTGCTCAGCTACCTTTCAGATGCTGCCAGGCCCACTACCTAGGAACGGCACCGCCCACAGTGGGCTGGGCCCTCTTACCCTCTCTCTCATTTTAGTAATTAAGAATGCCTCGCAGACATGGTTACCGACCAATCTGATTTGAGGTTTTCTCTTCCCAGGTGACTCTAGGTTTAAGTTGAGAGCTGATAGTTTGTATCATAATTTTGAACAGAGAAGTCTCTGATGAGGGCTTATGGCTGAAGGTATCACAGTGGTGGGGGTCAATGTGGAAGGAAGAGGTCACATGTTCAAACTGGAAGCCCCGGACCAGGGCAGAAGGCAGACTCACTCTTCCAACAACCAACTAAAGACCTCAAGTGGCTCATGGGACCTACACTAATTCCTTTTGAGGACAGCTCCTCCATTAGTATAGGGGCCTGTCATGAGCTCTATCTTTTAAGAGGCTTGCTACCACCCATACCACTGTACATGAGACCAACTTCTAACAAATCTTTGACAGACATGCTCAAATCACTGAGGAGGGTGAGGTGCCCTTCCAACCCAGAAAGCTTGAAAACGTGCTTCAAAGCCTAGAAGTGTCTCTCCTCTTGGAAAAAGCCAGAACTCAAGGACAGAGATCCAGGTCAGTCCCTATGGACAAATGCTAATGAGGGGGCCCTCCTTTTCAGTGAGGACTCATTGCCTAATGGGCACACATACAGGTGCCTTCTGTGACAAGTGGAAGAGAATCAGAGAGAACTGCAGCTTATCAAAGATCTACCACTTGCTAACTTGGGCAATTCTTCACTGTCAGATACAGACTTTGTCCCTGTTTTACAAGTGGAGAAACTGAGTCACAAAGAAGACAAATGACTTTCCCAAGTAACTTTTTTGGAGGAGATTTACATCAATTGAAACATGCGAATGAAGAAAGCCCAAAAGAGAAAAAAAAAGGGAGGGGGAAGTGCGGGACTGGAGTTGGTGCAGTCAGGGGGACACTCCTTAACACCCCATTCCAAAGGCTCTTGTGACTTCCCACACGTTCTTCTCAGTGACCTTACAATTCCCCATAAACAGACCGGGAGTGCCAACTTGAAAAACAGAGTCATTTCTCAGTACTGTCTTTTGTGTGGAGTCTTCAAATCAGCCTAGTGGCCCGGACCTGTAATCCCAGCACTCGGAAGACCGAGACAGGAAGGTTGTTGAGTTCAAGGCCGGCCTTGGGCTGCACAGCCTGACTTGAAAAACAAAGCTCAGCTCAGCAAAGCAAAGCAAAAGCCCCTCTGCCACCAGGTCGAACAACCCCGTGGTGGCGGTCATTTCCTGGCTACACTGAGTCACCGGGAAGGGCGCACCTGGCCGTCCCACAGTCAAGACAGCAGGCGGGGAGGGCAAGCAGACCAAGCCACACCAGTCAATGTCCTAGAGAGCCAAGAGCGGACCCCGAACAGGATGCATTCGCCATCCAGCAGTAGACCTGGGCACGACCTTCCTTTTCCAACAGAGCCTCAGTTGCCCTGATTCAAAAGCAATGCAGTCGATGAGAGAAAGAGAGAGAGAGAGCGGCTTTCTGTGCTCCTTCCTGTTTCCAAGCACTCTGCCTTGGGTCAGGGAGGTGCCCCCACACTCCCCTATTCTCACCCCCACCCCCCAACTCCAGTCTGCGAAAAGCTGCTTTGCGTCTTGTTTTCCCACAATGACTTTGATGTGACAGCATCTGCATTTATCTTCCTCCGTGAGCTCTTGAAGTTGGACATTTGTTTAATTATCTCTGTCTTTGATCAAAGTCTCTAGAAGTCTCTGGGCTTCCTTAGTTCTGAACCTAGTGTTAGAACAAACGCATCCAGGAAGAGGGCAGCTGCCCTCCCCAAACCCACGCCTCCCCGAAACCTCAACCGCCCACTGGCTGCTACAGCACAGAAATCCCCACACATTGGCTACTCTTGGCTGGCCACCTTTTGTTTCTCCTCCAGAGAGCATTCCATGTCTGAGCTGAAGGAGATGGAGCATGAAGAAGCTGAAAGATCTAACAGAGAGGAACGGCCGGAAGTTTACAGCGGAGATGGCTAATCCCTGCCAGTGGGGTGAAGAAGTCAGACATCTGGTTGCTGGTTTGTTTCCTGCTGAAATTTAGGGCAAAGGGGCCCCTAGAAATTTGGGTCTGGGAGAGTGGAGAAGAAAGGGAATAAGTAGGAGGTAGGGGTGTGTGTGTGTGTGTGTGTGTGTGTGTGTGTGTGTGTGTGTGCTCTGTTCTGTATGCTTTGGATTGGAAACTGCTGCTGACTGCTGAGGAGGTTTGGCACAGCATTCAAAGCCCTCAGCTTCCGGGAGTGGGCTGTATCTGAGAAGCCCTTGCATGTTTGCCCTTGGCCCATGTCCACACTTTGAGGACGAGCCCGTGGCTTTGGTCCAAAGTCCTGCCAGATAACAGAAGTGGGAGTGAACCTAGAATTCTTTATCCACGGGGCAACTTGGAGTGAAGGACTGGAAACCACAGTGCTGCGCGCTCCCGTCTCACTAGGCCTTTGTGTCATCAGCACTTCACACCCTACAGTGCCACGAAGGGCAATGGCCCACCTCTGGTTCCCACCATCCGCTATGGTCAGGGATATTAATCCCCACTATACAGAAGAAGAAACAAAGTCTGAATAGAGATGTAAGCCAACCTTTGCTTTCAGACCCTTGTCAGGCCCCATGCAGGCCCAGATTTGGTGTGACACCCAGTGTTTCAAGGACCTGTGAAGAAAAGCTAAATCCACTGGCAACTGTGACTTTGCACTCAAGGTGCCGTTTCTAGGCCAGGTAGCATTGTGTCCATTGTCAAAGCCTGGGGCTTCCTGAAGCTTCTGCTAGTGATTGCTGCTCCAGGGTGTACCGGGTCATAAGCCAACTCAATTTTGGAGCATTACCTTCAAGCGAGCTTCAACGAATAGTTCTTGTTTAAGAGGAATGACCATCGAATTGATACTATATGAGTCCTTCAGCATTCTATATTTTATTGCTTTCATATTATCTGGGGAGATGGTTTCTATTTTATGTTTAAAACATCAGACAGAAGTGCTATGTTGATCTCCCTTTCCTCCCTTCTTCCACACACAGCTTGACCAGTATTTACTGGGAATTGCGTCTGACACTATATGTCAATAAGGCAAACAGTGGGAACTTTGAATCCATAGTGGAGATCACTGGCTACAAATAAGGAAACACATCTGAACATTGGCAGAGGGTATGTGTTCTTCCTGATGGAGAGGGAACCAAAGAGGCCAGGAAAGCAAGGAATGGTGACAGCAAAGACCTTATGTCAGGCAAGACCACGGTGGTGAGTGTCACCATCTGGACCAGAAGGCACTGTTGTCTGAGATCCCAGGAGGTCAGGGCTGAGGCCAGCAGCTAGTTCACAGAAACCTTTAGCCACCCGCATGATCCCCCAGCAGCCTCAATTCTCCTAGCAGTGCAGAGAATGGAACCACCTTCACTGGAGAGTCGGAGAATTATCAAGGTCTGGCCCAGTAAAATCAAAGCCCAAGCCGGGATATGTAAATGTGCCGATTTGCTACATGGGTTCCGGGTAGTTGTCTCTACCAGTGGCAGATGGGCCACTGCGTCACTGAAGTACATGTAGTCCATGCGAGGACGCTGCAGAGTATTGGTCAGAAGGCTTTCTTTCTCATCAGCGTATGTCTAGCTTTGATGAAAGACAAGTCTGCCCTGGAACCCCGTGGACAAAAGCAAAAGTTTGCCTCTTTCACTTCTGCATCTATACTTGGGGGGGGGAGGGGGGAACAGAGGCTAGCACGGTGGTTCTCAACCTTCCTGATGCTGTGACCCTTTAACACAATTCCTCATGTTGTGGTGACCCCAACCATAAATTTATTTTGTTGCTACTTCATAACTATAACTTTGTTACTCTTACGAATCGTAATGTAGATATCCGATGTGCAGGACATTTCATCTATAACTTACCCTTTGGGGGTCATGACCCACAGGTTGAGAACCACCAGTCTAGAGGGGTTTTTGTCAACTGAGTGAATTCTTTCTCATGCTTGTACTGCTGAATGTCCCTCTCTCTCCAGTGCATCTCTTTCCTTTTGAGAGGTGTGGACTCTAGAGCAGGTTAGTAATAGGACATTTGGGTTCACTGAGAATTAACATATTTTATAGCCTAGTTTACATTTTACAACCCCTTCTAGTGAAACTTCTTAGCAGGCCTGACAGCAGGAGAGATGGGTGACCTGCTGCGATTTATACCACCTCCTGTCTGGATGAACTCACACTATTTAGCAGATGGCATGATCAGGTATTCACTCGTGTGTGTGTGTGTGTGTGTGTGTGTGTGTGTGTGTGTGTGTTCTATCACCTCTTTTTCCACCTTCAAAATGTGAGGAGCTTTGTCTGCCCTGCTTACTATTATATACCCCCCACCCAGCATGGGGCCTGGTCTGAAACAGTAACTATGAGTGTAATGGATTAGCTATTGAAACTTATTGTACAGATGGGCCTCTGAGGCTTAGTCAGGTTGACTGACCCAGATTCATCCAGGTATTAAAGAGTTGAGACTCCTAACAAAACCCTCAGTTTCTCCCCCATCCCCCAGGACTTCTGCTGGGATACGGCCCATCTTTGGGTGACATAAATACACAAACATAATGGGGATAAGGCTAGCCAAACGGTGAATATTTACTAACTCAGAGGCTGATTTGCAAGCAAGGGAAACTAGACGTGATATTTTGAACAGAGCAGCAAGGGAAAGGACAGGCTAACGTCAAGAGAAGCCTGGGGTGTTGAGAGATTGGTCAGTGAAGGTGATTGGTCCAAAAGAAACTCCAGTGGCTAATTATGGTGCCTATGAGCATATCAAAGCACTTGTGGGCTTTCTCCATATCACAACTACCTGAGGCTCTTCTCAGTTCTTCTCTGCCCTCAGCTCTTCTCTGCCCTCTACCCTAAACACTCTCTGTCTCTGCCTCTCTGTCTCTCTCTCTCTCTCTCTCTCTGTCTCTCTGTCTCTTTATCTCTGTCTCTTTCTCTCTGTCTCTCTGTCTCTCTCTGTCTCTCTCTCTCTCTCCCCTTCCTTTCTCTTGGTGTCCTCTCTGTCTCCTCCCACCCCCTAGCTCAAGGCCAGTCCAGTCCGCTGGCCATCTTCACTCAATTATCTTTAAAGGTGGGAGCTTATGTGCTTATTGTACGTGCTGGCCTTAAACTTGAGATTCCCCTGCCTCTACCTCCCCAGTGTTAGGATTGTAGGCTTGACTTGGCATACTTCTAATGTGTCCCATAGCCTCAGTTAGCACTGCTACCCATCAGTGTTATCCATCTGGCTTGTACCAGGTAACACGAACATAGAAAGTCGGTTCCTTCAGAAAACCAAGAAAGTATCGTGGGGACTCCATTTCGCTCTGTGTCTTTTTGGTATCATGTAGCGTTTTGAAATGTCTTAGATCTCTAAAATAAAAGGCAGGCAGGTGGGTTTTGAGATTTTTATACTTTTGTGATGTAGCCATGGTCAGGAATGCAGCCCAGAAGGCAGCGTGAGACTGTCTGGGCTCCGGAAAAGAACCATCCTCTTTCAGGATGGAGGGAGCTTTGCTTCTGTTTCAACAGGGATGGGAGAGGGCCAGTGCTGTTACCCAGGATGAGATGTGACCTCTCTGAGCACCAAAGACCAGGTTGGAAGCTTGTAAGGACAGTTACATTCAGTAAAAACTCTTAAGGAAAAGTAAAATTTAAATATAAACACTAGTTATGCCAGGCAGTGGTGGCGCATGCCTTTAATCCCAGCACTTGGGAGGCAAAGGCAGGTGGATTTGTGAGTTCAAGGCCAGCCTGGTCTAGAGAGTGAGTTCCAGGACAGTCAGGGAAACCCTGTCTTGCATTGGTACGTTATGCAGAATAATCTGTAACTTGTCATCAGGTGGATGAGGTAGATGGCACATGGTGAAAGCTATAAAGGGGGGACAGGATGACGCGAGTGGCCTGAGTCAATGCCCCAGAGGAAGATGAGGTAAAATGAAAGCACAAAGGATTAAGGACTCCATCCAATGGGAGGAAGGCAGCACCTTCAAACTGTTCTGACAAATCAGCGCAAGTGACAGAAGTATAAAAATCCAACATTTATACCTGGGGGAACAGGCCTGACTCTGAGTTACCAATCAAGTTAAATGTTTCCAAAAATTCATCAGCCATTTGAATCTTTCTAAATTTATCTGTGATTTTTGGTCTGTTTCATTATTGGGGTTATTTTAAAGGTTTGCTTTTATTTTATGTTTATGAGTGTTCTGCCTACATGTGTTAAGCGCGTTACATGTGTGTGGTGTCCACAGAGGCCAGAAGAGAGCACTGGGACCCTGGCACCACCGCTATAGATGGCTATGAGCTGCTATGTGGGTGTTGAGAACCAAGCCTGGGTCCTCTGAAAACCAGCAAGCATTTCTTAAGTGCCGAGGCTCCTCCAGAGCGTCTCTTTCTTGTGTTTTAAAGCTCTTGGTATATTGTATATCTTAGCTCTACAGTATGCCTATTGCAGGCATTTTTCTGCATTTGTAATATACCTCAAGTGGGTGTGATTGGGACAGGGTCTCAATGTAGCTTAGGCTGGCCTAGAACTTGCTACGCAGCATAAAGTCACCTTGAATTCTCAGCACCCATCCAGCTTCTGCTCTCCACGTGCTGGGCTTACAGATGTGAGCCCACTGCACCAGGCAATTTATCTTAATTTTTGTGAAGCCCTTTAAATCTAAAACATTGATGTACCCAAATCTGTGTGTGTGATATGTGTGTACATTATGTGATATGAATGCATGTGCATGCATGTGTGTATATCTGTATGCATGTGTTCATTACATGATATGTATCCGTGTGTGTGTGTGTGTGTGTGTGTAATATACATCATGACAGTTTTCTGAAATTTTCTCTGGATTTTGCTACCATCATTTTCTCTCTCCTTTCTTTTTTCTGAGAGGCCAAGGTGGGATGTGTGAGCATGTGTTCTTACAGGGGGTGTTGTCTTTCCTGTCAGAAATGGGACAGACTGACGGTGGGGCTTCCTGATGAGAGGCGTTGGGAGTCCCACTCATTTCCCAGTCACTTCCTTGTCCTACTATCTCCTGGGCAGATGTGTGGGCCTCTCAGCCCCACTTCTAATTAATCAAGAGCAGAGCAAATGGCTAGACTGGTTCATGACCCTGTCATCATATTGTGAGTAGAACATTGTCTTTAGACAAACTTTTTGCCTAACCACCAAAGCCTATGAAATCATGTGACTTTGAGTGCCAGGAAAGGAAGTGGCCTCTTGTCCTAAAGTGAGTGCTCTCCTGCCTCCCAGACCCTGGCTCTCTGTAGGCAGAGTGTGGGGAGGAGGAAATTCATTAGGAACTCCTCCCTCCTACCATCAAAGCTCTGACCGAGGGTCTCTGAGCAGCTATTAATAGGCTCCTCTCCCGCCTGCCCTTGAACTCTGCCTGCCTCGTTTCTGGGAACTGCAGTCTTTGAGTGTAGAGACAAATGCTGGCAATAAGTAGGAAATGACATTCCTCAGAGTACCTCAAAAACAAACAAACCCCCAAACAAGCCCCCCACCCCCCGAAAACTGAACCCCAGCAGCCTGCTAAGGCTCTGAAACCACCTGATTTTACAGCTATTCTGAAATAGTCCAGAGCGCTGACCACTAAGGTTTGCTGAAAATTCTTTCAAGGGAGCCAGGATGCCCTAGTATGGGTAACACGTGGTAGCAAGAGTTTTCTTCTTAGTCCTTATTCTGTTCAGAAGAAATCCTTCCCAAATTTTATCGACAGGCATTTTCTATGAGTTTTCCACCTTGACCCTTTTCTGCACCTCCGGGAATGTTGGAAAGTAACCAGCCAAGAGAGTGAGTGTGCAGCTCCCCCAGATTGCAAACTGAGGGGTTCCAGGAGCACTCATGATTCTGCCAGAGGAAATACACATCACAGATATGGCTCCTGCTGTGCTGGGGGAAGTGTTGTATTCCTCTTTAAATTTCACACTTCACGTTTTAGAATCTGACCCTTATTTATATCACCAGAACAAGTATTGAGAATATATGCTGAGATCTTTTTACTAACAGGAACCATAAAGACCCCAGCAACAGGGGGACAAAGTGGAACCCAGTGCTCTTATAAGATTTCCATACTCAGTGTCTGACCTAGGAGGATTAGTGCTACCCTCTCACCTCCCCTGCCCCGCCTCGGCCCAGGCACTGTCCTGGAAGGGGCCACCCAGGGAGCATCTTTCTAGCCCTAGACCAGACCAGCCTGGTTCTTCCTGAGAAGGGCTCAGAGTCAGGTGCAAGCATCCCTTCTTCTCAAACTACCACAGCCATGATCATGCCTTGGGATATTTTTACTCGGTTCAGAGTCCCACAAAAATCAGCATTTAGCTAACACATATTATAATTGTTGGGGACGTAAAAGACCCCATTGTTCCCCCATGCCTGTGTGGAGGAACACAACTTCCTGAGGTCACTGAACTTCCAGAAGGAGTTAGAATCATCAATGGCTTTACAAAGAACGGCTCCTTGCGCCAGTCACACTCAGGGTGGGGCTGAGGAAAGTTTGACAGGATGTGTGCGGTGTTCTCCAACTTAAGTCTTTCACGAAGAAAACAGTCTGAAAGCCTTCTCTAAGATACGCAAGCTTGAATCAGGATATTTCTGCAGCTATCTCCCACATTGCTTCTCATCTTACAATGCCCCTGGAATAAGGGGCTAACGCGAGGATGCTGGGAAAAAAAGAAGCAGTCGCTGCAGGATGTCTGGACTCAGTGTGCAGGGAGGAGCAGGAAGCCTCTGGAAGCAAGGCGCAAAAGGATGAAACTTCCAGAGAGGAGGAAGCCACTGAAGGGATTCCGTTCCAGGGAGGAGCTGTGTGTGTGTGTGTGTGTGTGTGTGTGTGTGTGTGTGTGTGTGTTTGCGTATGCATGTGGGTGTGTCTATATCTCACTTATGACCTAGTGTAGTTTTAGTTATTTTAAATTTCATTTTATGTGTGTTAGTGTTTTTGCCTGTGTGTGTGCGCACTTCTCATGTGCCTGATACCAACAGAGGTCAGAAGAGGGCATCGACGCCCTAGAGTGGAGTTAGGGATATTTGTGAACCACCTTAGGTCCTGGGAAGGGTCTGTTGCAAGAGTGAAAAGTGCTCTGATTTGCAGAGAGAATCTCTTATAAACATCACTTGTCAATAAAAAAAAGCTGACAGCCAATCAGCTGAGACAGGAAATAGGAGGTGGGACATTGACAGGAAAAGAGAGGATTCTGGGAAATAGTGAGCGAATAAAAGGAGAGGCACAGGGAGAGATCTGAGAGGCTGAGAGAGACACTAAGGCGATGTGAAGGAAGAAGCAGCCAGGACTGAGGAGAGGTAACTAACCAAGTGGTAGACATAGAATAGTTTGAATGAGTGAAAAAAGTTAGGAGCTACCAGTTAGGGAATAAGCCAAAGCTATGGCCTAGGCATCCATTAATAAATAATTAAGTCTCAGAGTCGTCATTCTGGAAGCCAGCACTGGAAAAGGAAAACTGGAAATTTATTTTATTTTACACTTAAGTGCTGAGCCCTCTCTCCAGCCCAAGTAGTATGTTCTTTACATTATTATAAAAATAATTGTTGTTCTGGAGGTGGGGATATAGCTCAGTTGGTAGAGTGTTTGTCTAGAGTTCATAGAGTCCTGAGTTTGATCCTGGAACCATGTAAATTAACCAGTGATGCAGACCTCTAATTTCATTACTCAGGAGGTGAGGGGTAGGTAGGCTCATGACAGAAAACTACGCATATACATATATAAGTTCAAATCAGGCCTTTTCTGTAAAAAGAAGGGGGGGGGCAAATGCTTCCCAAAGATGTTAAAATTTCCACAGGATATTCAAAATGATGAAGTTTCCAACAGCTCTTTTAAATCCTCTTCCTTGTCTTTGAACAATGCTTCTAGAAGAGTAGCTGTGTTTCAAGTAAAAAACACTCTCAAGGCAACAGAACAGATGGACAACTTCAAAACAGGATGGAACTCAGTGTTCGAGACTCTCCATCGGCACTGGCTTGTCCTTGGGGAGATTGAGGTGGGATGCACTTTGAGACATGATTTTTCCTTATTAACACTACACTTCAGGGCCTCACCTACCATTTTCTAGAAACTAGCAACAGTGCTGAAAACTGCATCTGATAGATCTTTAAATTTGTCCAAATTGAGATTTTTAAATTTGTTTTTATTAGTTGTATGTGTGTGTAGGTGCATGCATGCATGTGTGTATGTGTGTGTGTATGTGTGTGTGTATGTATGGGTGTATGTGTGTGCATGTGTATATATGTGTGTGTATGTGTGTATGTGTGTGCATGTGTGTATGTGTATGCATGTGTATTGTGTGTGTATGTATGTGTGTGTACATGAGTATGTGTGTGTATGTCTGTGTGTATGTGTGTGT
The DNA here is from genome assembly GCA_036184795.1 of Tokudaia tokunoshimensis. Classification (NCBI taxonomy): domain Eukaryota; kingdom Metazoa; phylum Chordata; class Mammalia; order Rodentia; family Muridae; genus Tokudaia; species Tokudaia tokunoshimensis. The sequence continues at coordinate 8,397,306 of BTHU01000022.1, forward strand.
GCATGTGTATGCATGCATGTGGGTGTATGTGTATGTATGTGTATGTGCATTGTATGTGTGCATATATGTGTGTGTGTATATGTATGGGTGTATGTGTGTGCATGTGTATATATGTGTGTGTATGTGTGTATGTGTGTGCATGTGTGTATGTGTATGCATGTGTATTGTGTGTGTATGTATGTGTGTGTACATGAGTATGTGTGTGTATGTCTGTGTGTATGTGTGTGTGCATGTGTATGCATGCATGTGGGTGTATGTGTATGTATGTGTATGTGCATTGTATGTGTGCATATATGTGTGTGTGTATATGTATGGGTGTATGTGTGTGCATGTGTATATATGTGTGTGTATGTGTGTATGTGTGTGCATGTGTGTATGTGTATGCATGTGTATTGTGTGTGTATGTATGTGTGTGTACATGAGTATGTGTGTGTATGTCTGTGTGTATGTGTGTGTGCATGTGTATGCATGCATGTGGGTGTATGTGTATGTATGTGTATGTGCATTGTATGTGTGCATATATGTGTGTGTGTATGTGTATGGGTGTATGTGTGTGCATGTGTATATATGTGTGTGTATGTGTGTATGTGTGTGCATGTGTGTATGTGTATGCATGTGTATTGTGTGTGTATGTATGTGTGTATACATGAGTATGTGTGTGTATGTCTGTGTGTATGTGTGTGTGCATGTGTATGCATGCATGTGGGTGTATGTGTATGTGCATTGTATGTGTGCATATATGTGTGTGTGTATATGTATGGGTGTATGTGTGTGCATGTGTATATATGTGTGTGTATGTGTGTATGTGTGTGCATGTGTGTATGTGTATGCATGTGTATTGTGTGTGTATGTCTGTGTGTGTACATGAGTATGTGTGTGTATGTCTGTGTGTATGTGTGTGTGCATGTGTATGCATGCATGTGGGTGTATGTGTATGTATGTGCATTGTATGTGTGCATATGTGTGTGTGTATGTGTATGTGTGTGTGTACTAGTTTTTGTTTGTTTTCATTTTTTATTGTTGTTGTTCTTCTCACTCTTGGTTTTGGTAATGACTAAAACAACAAAAACCCATCGCTGTGCATTTTCTTAGCTTGACTATGAGACCTGAAAGATAAGCAGCCAGGAGTGAAAAGCTTGAGCCGAAGGGGGATTTCGGGATAGCACCCTGGGCCTTGTCAGTGTTCCAAGAGGTACCTTTATCCTTTGGTTCCAGTCCTCTTCACCAGTGCGGCCTCACCAGCTGAGCTGTATGCTCTGGTGACCCCAGCAGACAGCTCAAGCAGGGAGCAGACAGAGGCAGGAGGAGTGGGCGGCCTCCGTCAGAGGTGTTTGCAGCTGACCGACGGCTGACCGACGGCTGACCGACGGCTGACCGACGGCTGACCGACGGCTGACTGTGGGCAGCGGGGGCTCAGTGCAGCTGGAAGACTCGGCGATGGTGTGGCTCCCACTGAGAAGCAGACGGACCATGGGAGGCGGGAGTGGAGGTGTTGGTCCACATGGTCCTGCCCATGCGTTTGTTGAGAACTGATTCCTGAGTACTACAGATCGGTTCTGTAGATTTTCTAGGGCAGCCATCAGAGACTCAGGCTGCTGACAAAGGGCCACAGTGCTGGGAGATCACTTGCGAGGAGAAACCAGGGTCAGGGTAGCAGTGGCCTCAGCACTGTCCTGAAGAGCCACAACTCCTAATGGAACTCGACAAGGCTCACTTAGCCAGCGATGTGTCTTCTCTTAGGAGCACAGGCTGCTCCTGGTTGCTCAGAACGCCCCCTTTCTTTGGGAGAGGCTTCTTTAAACTCTGTGTCCCTGAAGGAAAGAATCCCTGTGATCAGATTAGATGTAGACTCTTATCCCCCTGACTGCTGCAGGGGACCAGGCATGGCTCACGAGCTTAGCAGGAATCATTGGGTCCTCAAAGTCACAGGAGACAAACCCGGAGTTCAGCAGCAGTGTCGTGCGTATTCTAGCCAAGAGGACCGTCAACAGAGTCATAAAATGTCATGAGATGTTTCTTCATTAACAAACAGCAAAGAACAAAAGACATTATATTGCCAGGCAGGGTAGTTGGTACACACCTGTGTTGCTGGTGATTGGGAAGTGGATGCAAAAGGATGAGAATTCAAAGTCATCCTTTACTTCATAGCCAGTTTGAGTCAGGCTAAGCTACATTAAGTCCTCTCTCTCTCTCTCTCTCTCTCTCTCTCTCTCTCTCTCTCTCTCTCTCTCTCTCACACACACACACACACACACACACACACCTCTCTTACACACACTCACATATATATTCACACACACTTGCATACTTTCTTACACACATTCACACACACACACACTCTTATACACATACTCACAACACTCTAACACACACACTCATACACACATATACTCTTACACACATTCATACACACACACTCTTACACATACTCTCTTACACACATTCATACACACACACTCTTACACACACTCTCTTATACTCACAACACTCTTACATGCTCTCACAATACTCTCTTATACACATTCACACACGTACTTTCTCTTACACACACTTATACACATACAACACTCCCTTACACATACACACACTCACACACTCTCACACTTACAACACTCTCTCTTGTACATGAACATTCACACACACACTCACACACACATAGACACTCACTCATACATACTCTCTTATACACACATTCACAAACTCATATTCTCTTACACATACTCACACACACTCTTATACACACACAACACTGTCTTACATAAACTCACATACACTCATGCATTCTCACACCCACACCACTCTCTTACACACACACTCTCTCTCACACACACACATACTCTCTTACACACACACACACACACACTCAGACCCATTCACACACATACACACACAGGAAAGAGGAGACAATTTAATAAAAATGCTAGTGTTTCCAAGGAATGTAATGTCAGGATGACGGTCCTTACGAGAACAACAAACACTGCTGGGAAACTAAGCTATGGAAATCAGAACAGAGGTCACTCCAAACACACCACATGCCCCAGCTTTGTAACTTCTGGGTATTTATCCAAGGCAACATCACAGGGACACTTGTACATCAGTGCTCACTGCAGCAGTGAGCTAAGTTTGGGTACCAGCCTGGGTATATAGGGGACTGGTGAAGAAAATGCAGCTTGTAAAATACAAGGGAATTTTGTTCCACCACAGAGAATAACAGGGTCATTGCTTGCAGGAAAGGGGAGGCAACTGGAGGCAATGATATTAAGGAAATTAACCAGTCCTAGAAATACGAGGACCTATAAATTTATCATGTGTGGTTCTAGACTATGTAGATGTGTAAAGCTGTGCATGTGGATTACAGGAAAGTAGACACGTAACTGCCTGGGGAGGAGAGGGCAGGACAGAACAGGGTGGGGGCAGGAGAAGCTCCAAGTTCTTTAAGTACAAGTGTGGCAATCACTCTGTTTTTGTTTGCTTGTTTGTTTGTTTTATGGTTTATTAAACAAATATTTTAGAGATGAACATTCTGCTTCTGCTGGTGATCTACACATACCTAATCTCATTAGAGTATTGTTGCAATGCTAATAAATCATGCTGCCTGGCCAACTTTAAATCTAAAAACAAGTTTACAGTTTGGAAAATCAGATGAAGGAAATCTTTCATACATACAGTACAAGAGGCAAATGAACCAATCACACATGTGTAATACACGCACGCACACACACACACACACACACACACACACACACACACACCAAGCAATAATGGGTATTAAATATGAGCATCAGGTAAGGTGACAGCTACAGAGCTTCTGATGGCTCAGTAACTGGAGACACTAAGACAACTGGCTAAAGAGATAAGATGTTAGGAAGCAAGAGGTTTGGGGAGCTGCCTCACTGGATAAAGTTCTTGCCACGAGCTTGAGTCCATGGGTCTGGAGGCCCAGTGCTACATCAGAACTGGGGGAGCAAGATAGCTCACTGCGATCCCAGTGTTAGGCAGGTGGAGACAAGGGCTTCCCCAGGGTGAGCTGGCTAGTTAGATCAGGCAAGCGGCAAGAGACCCTCCCTCAGTGGAAAGCGATGGAGGAAGATATCTGACCTTAAACCTCTGACTTCAACATCCATGCACACATGCATACTTGCGCATATGTGTGGTTGTACATACATCTGTGTATTCACATTAAGAAAGAAAAGAAATAAATGTCTAAGCTGTAGAAAATCTGCATTTGGCTGGGTATGGTGGCACAGGCATGTGATCACAGAATTTAGGAAGCTGAGGCAGGAGGATGAAGAGTTGCAGGCCACTCTAAGGTTGCACAGCAAGACCCTGTATGAAAAACAAAGGCAAAGCAAGAAAAACTTTCAATTTTAGGACTAAGGGGCCAATCAAATTCCAAGTAGCAAACAAACGAAAACCCCACTCAGATCTCGGCAAAGGCTCTCAAATCTGAGATTAAGGGGAAAGTCTACTACGTTTCCAGGGAAAAGTCTACTATGTTTCCAGGGAAAAGTCTACTGTGTTTCCTTTTTCAGCCCGATTGCTTCTCTGGGCTGACACATTTCCCCTGCAGCCTGAGCCAAATGAGCTGTTTCTGCCTTTGCTGACTAGAAGCCTCTTGAAGGAGGCAGAGACCTGGACCCCAGCTGGTTGTTTAGGCTCCATGCTGAACCATGGCCTTGCTAATCTTATTCCGATGGAGGATGCCTTCCTCGGCTGGGGCCACAGGGAAAAGTGTGTTTATGACTTCTCTTTCCAATGTCAAGGGTGTGGCTTGCAGCTGTTGCTTGGCCCTGTTCAATACCAAATCCTCCCCTGTGCTCCCCAGAGCAGCCCCTGGACAGGATCTACCATCTCTCAGCCTCTGGCTCCAGCTCTGCTCCCTCTATCTTCTGTGACCTCAACATACTTAATTTTGACCTCAGCCCAGGGACCTTCACCTCGGCTTTCCCCTCTGCCTGGACAGCTCTTTATTTTGAGACCCCTCCTTTGTCCCAGCTGACTACTTCATGTGTCCGCCTGGATATTAGTCATACTAATTTCTCTTCTTATGACCCTTGACACTGCCACCCAAAATCTGACGTCATTTTGCTCTTTTCTGTAATTATATGTCTGATGTTGCTTTCTTTCCCTAGTCTGCAAATGCCTCGGGCGAGGTCTGGGTTTTGTGGCCTTATCCCTGGGCTCTGACACCGGCTGCCCTTACTGGATGACCGAGGGATGATGCATATGCAATCATCAGCCAACGGTCCATGGAAAGGCTCCTCGGCACAACAGCGGGATGCTGTTTTTAGCAGCAGGGCATCTTCTAGGATTCTTGCCAAGGAGGTGCTGCAGAGAAGGATGGCCATCCAGGAAGCCTCCAAAACAGGTGGGAACTGCCTTGTCATAGCTTTGCCTCGTGTACACTATGGGGTGTTCTGGACCACTGCAACAGAAGATCAGCTAGGACATCCAAGGCACAACCTGATGGATTTTTCATAGCATGAGGCCAGCATCGGTGGAATTCGAGGGAGGTATTAGAAACGTTAGGTAGCAATGCTGGAGGCGATGCAGGTGAAGATGCTGTAGGCCCAGAGCAGATGCATGGATGAGGGAATGAATTAATGGTGGCTGTCTTAGTGAGGGTTTTGTTGCTGTGAAGAGACACCTCGACCATGGCACCTCTTATAAAGGAAAGCATGTCATTGGGGCCGGCTTACAGGTCAGAGGTTTAGTCCGTTGTCATCATGGCTGGGGGCATAGTGGTATGCAGGCAGACATGCTGCTGGAGAGGGAGCTGAGAGTTCTACAGCCAGATCATCAGGCAGTAGGAAGAGAGGATCTGGCTTGAGCATCTGAAATCTCAAAGCCCGCCCCCGCTGACACACTTCCTCCAACAAGGCCATGTGTCCTAAATCCTTTCAAATAATGCCACGCCCAGGGGGCCTGTGGGATCCATTTTCACCCAGACTATCAGTTTCCAAGATAACTCCACAGGTCATTTTCAAATGACACCCCACAGCATAGAGTCAGCAGACCTGGGTCTGTCACTGCCTGCCTACGCCATACATACTCATGTGTTAAAGAAATGGTCCCCAGTTGATAGATACAGATGAAGGGATGGCTGGGTTCTGACCGCTCCAATCAGATCAGGGGATTAATCCTGTGATAGATTCACGGTATAATGGTATTATTAGGGGGTGGGCCTACCTGGAGAAAGGTGGCTATTGGAAGCATGTGTAAAAACAGACCCTGTCTCAGTCCCTTCCCATCCCCTACTCCCTGCCCTGCTGCAAAGTGAGCAGCCTCCTCCACCACACACACCCTCCTGGAGCCCAGCCATCTACCTCCCCTCAGCCTGAAGCAAGGGATCTAGCCAACTGTGGGCCAAAACTTTGAAACCACGATATAAAATAACTCTTCCTTTAAATCATTTCTCTCAGGCATTGTCATTAAGACAAAGAAGAAATAAAAAAAAAAGACTAGCTTATTGAACCCCAAAGGTTTCTTCCTTTGAAGATGAGCCATAATCTTTTTCAACAGTGACCACAGAGGGTTAATGCCCAATGATGGGTGGGCATTGTATTTCACAGTCAGTATAACACCCAGCTCCACACCAGGTCTCTAGTGAGCACCCAGCGCTTGTCAACTACTGTTGTTGAGGCAGTCAGACATCTAGAAAGATGCCTGGTGTATAACCAATATGAGAAGGTGACTGTCACTCTCTTGGGGGTCATAGTTCGCCACTTCTAACCCTGACAATTAGCCAATTAGAGGAAACTGAGAATTAAGACCGGAGTGGTGGGGTCTGTGGGAGGTTCCAGGGAAAGCCTGTGGACTTAGAACAGGGGCTCTGGTCGGAAGTTGTTTGGCAGAGAAGGGCGTTCCCTAGTTAACTACCGGGCTTCAGCCTCTGTGAAAAACTGCTGACGAGCTGGGCCACATCCTGTGGGGTTCTACATCAGCTCTCACGTTCCTTCAGTGGCACTTGGCTCTAGATGCTCACTGGCATGCCTGGCATCATCTGGCCTCTGCCTTCTGGATCCTTGTAGGCTCACTTCCCACGTGAGAACCATCAGCTTCCTCTGTGCCTAGTGTCTTAAAGCGCCGCCTCCCGGAGCGCGCATGCGCACACTGTACACTGTACCCTACAGCGTCTTCCCCGGTCCTCTCCAAAATCCCCGCTTGCTGCCAGGTAGACTTGGCAGCAAGGCTCCCTCAAGGACTGTCCTTGACACTCACACTCTTGCAGGGATACAGCCTTGACTTCCTTAGCAGTAAAGCAGCCACATAACCACCTCGCCTGCCATCCCCGCCCAGCCGGAGACCTCAGGGACCCTGCGCTTTTGTCCAGTTTCTGCTCTCTTGCTGAGAGACTGTGGTCAGAGGCTTCTGGGCTGGATACTCGTCCCTTCCCAGCTAACTCCCACTCAGGAAATGGCCAGTCTCTATTTTGAGCAGAGTGAAGTGTTAGACCTTCCTGAGCCAGGCCACCTCCCCTGCCCACACCACACACCAGCTGTGCTTTAGACAATGACTTGTCAGTCCCTCCTGCAGGGCTGTCAGGACCACTCCGGTTGCCCTGATCCCTTGAACCTTCAAAAGGCAAATCTTACTTTCTGTCTAACAATCTGCTATATATAGCTCTATGCACAATAGCTAACCTAAGCAGGCTAAGCACTTGGGCAGGCTTGAGTCACTGTCCCAACACCCACCCATATGTCTTCGGAGGTTTGTGGCCTCCCAGTTGGGAGCTGCATGCAGGGAGGGGCCCCAGCCTAGAGAGAGCAAACAGGTCCAGCCATTTTAAGTCCCACATATCTGGCTCTAACCTTTCCTTGCTGTGCAACTTGGGCAACAGACTTGAGATTTCTGTGCCTCTTCCAGTTAAAATGGAGGGAGGGACACCGTTAGAAGAATCAAGAGGCTTACTTTATCTGTTTATCGAGAATCTATAAAAAAATGGTGGGAGATCATAAACATTTACTGTTAGTTACAGCATTGGATGGATTTTTGAAACTTGTGGGTATTTGGGTAATCGAGAAAGGTTTTCGTTTTCTGTCTCCCATGAACATACATACACACATGCACAAATGTACATGCATGCACATGCACACACACAGATACACACATTTATACGCATGCACACACACATATACACATTTACACACACATATACACATTCACACACATACATGCACACATACACATGTTTACATATACATGCAGATGTACACATACACACATGCACATACACATATATACATTCACACACATGCACAAATGCACACATATACATATATGCATATATACCCATACACACATTTACACACATGCACATATACACATACATGCACACATAAATACACATCCACACACACAACACATACCCCACTGTGGAAAAGCATTTTGTTCCTTATCTCTTTCAGATAATATTTTATATTATTTAGATTATGTGTAGCTGCCTTGGGTATGTACATACATGGTACAGGTGCCTCTGGAGGGCAGAGGTGTTGGATCCTGTGGAGCTGGAGTTAGAGGCAGGTGTGAGGTAAATGACACGGGTGCTGGGAAGGGCCTGAAGTCGGGGTCCTCTGGAAGAGAAATGAGTGCTTTCAATCGCTGAAGCATCTCTCCGACCCCTTTGCTTCTCATCTTAAAGTTCTTCCTACTGAGGTCCCACCACTAGGCACATCCCTTGTGGATGGAAAGTCCTCTGAATACTGAAATTGAGTTGTCAGGCAATGAACTGCACCTGACAGACCAGTGGTTCTCAACCTTTGGGTCTTGATCTCTCTAGGGGTTGAATGACCCTTTCTCAGGGGGTCACCTAAGACCATCAGAAAACACAGATACTTACAATTCATCACAGCAACGAAATTACAGTTATAAAGTAATAACAAACTTAATGTTATGGTTGGGGGTCTCCATGACCTGAGGAACTGTATTAAGGAGTTACAGCATTAGGAAGGCTGAGAAACATTGATGGAGACCCTTGAAAATATCACTCCAAAAGAAGTGCCCCTTTGAAACACCATTCTACTTACGGCTCCGCCCCTCCGCCCTAGCCACACCCCTGTCCCGGCTCCGCCCCTCTGCCCTAGCCACACCCCCGTCCCAGGCACCTTTGTTCTACTTTATCTTCTAACAGAATAGACCAGTTTAAGGAACCAAATAGCGGCACTATCTTCTCTGGATGTCTTCCTCTCCATATAATTACTTTGAGATTCGCAGATGTAAATGCAAGTCTCTGTTGCTAAAACTTATCTAAGGCCGTATTGACCCTGGTCACGCTCTTTCTAGCCTGTTGCTAAAATTCTTCCCTTGGGAGAGACCATGTTTACCCCACCAACTAGCAAGCCCAGGTATGATCGCGCCGAAGTTGACCCTGGAGAACTGGTGAATTTATTAAGCTTACTTACAGAGCAGTGAATGGGCAGTCATCAGCATGACCTAGGTGGCCTTTATAGCAGCCACATTGGAAGGCTTATATCCAGCGTCAACAATGACCATCAACCAGTCACGCATGTAGCCCTCCATAGTCTTTCAAAGCTGATGTCCATCTAAGGCCCTCACCCCGAGGCCATGTGCAATTAGGGCAGAATTGCTTACAACTGGTTGGTGGGAGTGGCTGGGTACTCAGTCGAGGAAACCATGACCCTCCCACGGCTCCTTGTCTGAGGAAAGGTCACTAGCCCAGCTGTGATGATTTTTAGCAAGCAGGCCCAGCTGAACTCGGGAGCATGGCCGCACTCTGACTCTGAGAACAGCTTTACAGAAGACTCTCATTTCCCCACTCCCCTTCCCGCGGGTTGTTTAAAACCAACCTGTTTATGAACCTGTTTTCACCTTGGGGTTATAATGAACAAAGGAGTGTTTTAGGTACTTCTTGATTGCTGCGAAGACACCATGACCAAGGCAACTTACATAAGAGAGCCTTTAATCAGGGGCTTGTTTACAGTTTCGCAAATCCATAGACATCGTGGCAAGGAGCATGGTGGCTAGCAGGCGGGCATGGCGCTGGAGCAGTAGGGAGAGCTTACACCCTGATCTGGGGGAGGAGAGAGAGAGAGAGAGAGAGAGAGAGAGAGAGAGAGAGAGAGACCAGGCCTGTGAAGTTTTGAAACTTCAAAGCTTGACCCATTGATACACCTCCTCCCACAAGGCCACATCCCTAAATCCTTCCCAGACAGTTCCCCCAACTAGGACCAAACTTTCGGATACATGAGCCATTTGGGGTCCTTCTCATTCAGACCTCCATGAGGCACTAAGAATATTTACGTACGAGATTTTGTTTTATGCAAACTTCAATTTTTAGAAGATTTTTTTTTATGAGTGTTTTGCCTTCACACACGTGTATCATGTGCATGCCTGGCACCTTCAGAAGAGGGTGTCTGATGCCCTGGAACTGGAATTATGGATGGTAGTGAGCCCTGATGTGAGGACGGGAACCCAACCTGGGAACAGCCCTGCGAGTGCTTTCTTTTGAGTAAATATCTTGTAGTGGGGTGACTGGATCACACTGCACTGTGTTTAGCTTTTTAAGGAACTGCCAAACTCTGTTAATACAAAGTGGAGGCGCTGGGTAACACCCCCGCAGTGGGGGCAGGGAAAGCGGCAAGGCTCTGCTCTGTTACCTACAGCCGAGGCACTCTCCTCAGTTGTAGGGACCTGGACTCAGGCCAAACAGGGATTTGTGGCTTCGGGGTAATATTTTAGGACTAGCCAGTGTGAAGCAGAGTTTGGGTTTTATTAAAGAGAGAGGCTGAGGAAGAAAGTCACACCCGGACATGGGTACAGGCTTCTCAAACAAGAGGGTGTGTGTGTGTGTGTGTGTGTGTGACAGGAGCGGCTCTACCATTGCACTTGGGCCGATGCCTCTGGATTATTCGTAGGCGTGTGAGGCAGAGCAGGGGACAGAACCCTGGAAGATATGTCCTGCCTAACCCACAGCGAGTCCTCCAAGTCAGTACTGGATCTGCTGGTTAACCTTATACATTTATTCATTCACGTAACATCCGTTAATTCTGTTTACTACCATGCACTGTGGCAGGCATCGGGGAAATATTCTCTGTCCTCAGGATTCCCACACTGTGCCCTGGGAAGCAGTGTTCGGGTGAGCACCTGCTAGCTGGGTAGGACACAGGCTGAACGGGAGCGGGTGTGTGTGTGGGGTGTGTGTGTGTGGGGGGGGGGGCGAGCAGAGAGGACAGTGTTCCAGGCTGGTGCACAAGGACTCGTGGTTGCAGCAGAGCAAGGGACAAGAGGAGCGGTGTCCAGAACTGTGGGACATGCAGCCAGGCACCAGCTCATGCAGCCAGTGTTGTTTGGTTTGGCTTCAAAGACTAAAAGGAGGTCCTGCAGAGTTGCAGACAGAGAACTAGGGTTTCCGGTTCCCAAATATGGGTGAGTTTTCATAAGGGCCAGGGATATTTGCCCACCAGGGGGAGCACCTGAGATGCGCAGTCGGCCCCTGCCTTCCTGCCTGCCGATTCTTAGTCTTAAACCCAGGCTCCTCTCAGCCTCTGCCAGCCCCAAGGCCAGAACCAGATAAGACAAGCCGGAAGGGAATTGAGGGTGGAGAACAGGAAAATGGCGATTCTTTCTTTACCTGTTTACGAAGTATGGCTGCCTGAGCTGAGTAGTTCCAGATGCCGCTATTAGCAGATCCTAACAATAGCGCCATCTTCCTGTACTCTGGAGGACGGATCATAAGGCCTCCTAAATGCTAGGATTCCCTGGTCAGCATCCATGTGTTCCTCCTTTGGCTCTTGATTCTCATTTTGAATATTGGCCGTGTGATTTGTCCTTAACTTGCTTAATCCAATGGTTGATAGTACGCTTTGGATGGCAGTGAGACCTTCTAAGGTCTACACTGGCCACTCCTCCCCACGGAATCTCTGGGTCCTGAACGTAACAGTTTTATTGCCAGTTCCATATACGCAGGGACAAAACAAACATTGTGGAAGCAGAGATGCTGGGAAAATCACGGCTGGGGCATCACACCTCTGTGCTTGCTTGTCTGTTAGGCTTCCATTGCTGTGAAGGGACACCATCACCACAGCAATGCTTATAAGAGCAAGCATTTTAATGTGGCCTCGTACATTTAGAGGTTTAGTTCGCTATCATCATGACAACGAGCATAGTGGCACGCAGGCAGACATGAGGCCAGAGAGCCACTGAGAGAGAGAGAGAGATGAGAGTTCTACGTCTGGATCTGAGAGTTCTACATCTGGATCTGCAGGCAGCAGGAAGAGAGAGACCCTGGACCTGGCTTGAGCATCTGAAACCCCAAAACCCAACTCCAGTGACACACTTCCTTGAACAAGGACATACTTACTCAACCAAGGACACACCTCCTAATAGTGCCACTTCCAGGTGACATTCAAACATACGAGCCTCTGGGGGCCATTCCTATACAAACCACCACAGTGGTATTTTTAAAAATCATGTGTGTGCACGAGCGCATGTGTGTGTGTGTGTGTGTGTATGTGTGTGTCTGTGTCTGTGTGAGTCATGGCTTTTGTGTGGAAGTCAGAGAATAGGTCTGGCACAGGTCTCTCTTCTCACCTTATTTGAGGCAGGGTGTCTTCTCTTCCACCTCCCTCTGGGGACATGCTACCGGTCACACTTTCATGCTACCTGATGCAGTTTCTGGAGAGTCAAACTCAGGTCCTTATGTTTGAATGGCAAGGGTTTTATCCACCGAACCATCACCCCAACTTGACATCCAGTGTTTTGTTTATAGTAAGGACCTGATTGACAGTCCCAGGGTGAGACCTTTCCCCAGTGAAGTCACCCTGGATTTTTCTGTAGGTCTTTATAAGAAACAAGTTCCGCTGAGCGGTGGTGGCGCACGCCTTTAATCCCAGCGCTTGGGAGGCAGAGGCAGGCGGATTTCTGAGTTCGAGGCTAGCCTGGTCTACAGAGTGAGTTCCAGGATAGCCAGGGCTACACAGAGAAACCCTGCCTCGAAAAACCAAAAAAAAAAACAAAAAAACAAAAAAAAAAGAACCAAGTTCCTTCCTCCCTCTCCTGTGTCTGAGCACACGTAGGATGCTAAGAGAAGTCTCCCCACCCCAACCCCCAGCCTTATTTGTTTCCTCTCTAGTATTCTGTACACTCTCCAGATACTCCATGAGGTGTGTATTCACTTGTGTAACATGGACATATTACTCGGGAGTGGAGACTTTCTACTGTGGTGGTAGCTACACCATTTGGGATCCAATAGGCCAGATTAAGTCTTTGCTAAGATAATGAGTTAATACTCATAGACATATCCATTTGTTTCTTATATTAAATTCTTGTCCTGATCATGTCTAGTAGAACTCGCCTGTCCCTGGGATCTTGGGGTTTGTGTGAGAAAGGCCAGGTTGCTATGTGGAGGTGGGAAAGTCTTCCTCAGCCCAGAAAGTCCTTGGAATCCCAGTGAGACAGTGCAACGTGGGGCAGGAGGATGCAGTACAGGGAGCACCTCCAGGGCTAACCGCATCACCAGTTCCTCTCCACACTAAATCCCTTGGCAGTTGCTGGAGTGGTGTCCGACCTTGCTGACCAGGCGTGATCAGGCTGGCCAATGGTATCCCACCTGTCTGAGCATGCCGCCTAGTCTCCAGTGTGACAGAACAGTCACATACAGTCGTCCTGATTGTGGGTCTTCAGCCAGAGGCCTGTACCCTGCTGTATCACACCTAGACGCACCTGTGGGGGTACACGTGGATGAGAGATGGTTCTCTACCCTCTACCTGAGCAGACATGACACCATCAAACAGAACCGTGAGGGACAAACTGGGAGGAACACGAGTTTCTACTGAAGGAAACGAACACCCTCTAACCCTCACCCCTAGACCAGACCTTGGATTTTGTAAAGGAGAGAAGATAAACTACCAGAGACCCTTGAACTGGGTGCGCTGCTGCTGCTGCCGCCGCCGCCGCCGCCACCGGAGTGAGTGGGTAGGAGACTTCAGCCTGACATCTTTGCTCAAGCCTTATTTTCGATGATGAACCACAGTGCCAAAGAGAAGGAAGCAGACAGGAAGTCTTAACTGCCATGTGGGGGAGGGTCCTGGTGCAGGCAGCACCCAGGGACCTCCTGAAAGCCACGTTGACAATCAAGATTAATCATTACCCGCCTCCCCATGGAAATGAAACACAACACTCCCTTGCCTTCTCTCTCCCCTCCTAAGCCATGTCTCTTCCTGGCAACAATCCAAGTTTTGGGTCCCCTCATGGCTAAGTATTGCTTTCTGTTCTTTCCTCAGACTCTCTCTCTCTCTCTCTCTCTCTCTCTCTCTCTCTCTCTCTCTCTCCTTCCTTCCTTCCTTCCTTCTTTGTCAAAGAAAATCTGACTTTTATTTACTGCTTTATAAGTTTTGCCTACAGAAAAATATTGTAAATATTTTAAAAAGCAATAACATTTTACGTTCATGCCCCTAAACAACGTACGATGGCAGCTGAAGGCCTCATTGAAGTTAGGAGACCTCGTGACTCCTTTGGCTCTAAGGAGGAGGGGTTTACAAAATTTCACCAAGGTAGTATCAGAAATTTCACACTGAGAACGATCTGGCCAAGGGATGCTCTAAGGGCAGCACCTCCAGTAGGCTTCCCCCATCACAGCTAAGCAGCATCTTGCAGGTCGGCTTTGGAGACAGCCTTCGACCACCCTTGGGTCCCACACAGCTCATAACTGCCAGTTCCAGGGGATCCAACGCCCTCTTATTGCCTCCACTCAAGGCTACATTCTCTAACACACACACACACACACAGAGGAAAAACCTCTAGCCTCGTTTTTTTTCTGGTCTTCAGATTCAAGCATCCAACGTCCTACTTGCCATGCTCCAGTGACATTTGAAATTGGAGAAACTAGAACTCTTAAGCTCCTCCCATCCACCTCATCTGGTCTTTCCTTGGCCCCCTGTCTTAGGAAGTCGCAACACAGCCCACTTGGATGCTTATGTCAGAAATTTAGACCCTCTCTGTTCTCCTCCTCCATTGCTCCCACCCCCAGCCGACACATTAATAAGTCCCATTGACTCTATCTCTGTGATGTGCCCTGAATGCAGTCACTGCGTGTTGCCACTGAACTCTGGGCACATGAACCCAGATGCCATCTCTTTCCTGGGTCCACCAGCACCCTTGCTGCGGGGACTCCCTGCCTCTCTTTAGCAGCAGCAAGCTCATTATGCAGCTGAACCATTTTCTGTTACAGAAAAGGCAAGAGACCATGCAAAGCTCCTGGGGTCATATTAGGATACTGACATTAGCTGCCGTGGAGGGATACGGGAAGATGAATTGAACTAATTTGAATCCCTCACTGGGATCCCCTGCCACACGTACCCCAAGGATGGCTAGGAACACACTTCAACACGCTGGGAAACATCTCAGTGCACACACGCCTTGGGCAGGAAATTGACCCAGTGCCCACTGGCTGCCTCCAGTGCGTGACTCTTCAAGTCCCCTCCATTTCAGACTTGAAACTGAAGCAACGGTTCTGTGAAGAGCCCGCTCTCGGCTCTTAGAAGTGGGATCTGTGGTTTGGACCGTGCCCTGCTGCACAGCGGCTCCTCATGCTGGTGTCCTGGTTTCTAGAGGCTTCCATGGCCTCACAGGCAGAGCCCCAGGACTTTTAACCTCACATGACCTCTTACATCACAGGAAGTAGGAAGCTGGAGGGCCCAGCCTGCACTTCAGGAAAAATGCAGGAGGCCACTTCTTGTGCCTCTACCCCTCTGGCCCAGGGCCCTTGTTTTCCTTTCCAACACTTTCCACATTCCACTGTAACTGAGTACCCTCAATTCAGGGCAGAGCTGCAGCTCAGAGAGCCATAGACCTCTTGGGCTCTGTATTTTAAAGATCCTTTGAGGGAAGGGTGGCGAGACAGCTCAGTAGTTAAGAACATGTGTTGCTTTGGCAGAGGGCCCGAGTTCAGTTCCCAGCATCACAGTGGCTCTTAACCACCTGTAACTCCAGCTCCAGGGACCCCAATGATTTCTGTGGGCACCAGGTATGCATGTGGTGTGCATACATACGTACATGCATCCATGTAGGCAAACACTAATATACATGGAATAAAATAAAAATATTTTTAAAAAGAAGATCCTTTGGAAACTGTAGACCACTCCCCTCCCAGGTCATACCTAGTCACCTTGTACAGGGTGGGATACTGACCTATGACCTCTGGGGTGGGTGTGGTTGGTTGTGGTGCCTCATTCTGCCTCACTGCTGGGGTGTGGGAACTTACTCTCTGCTGCCATCGGGTGCTAAACTTGTGGGAAACACCAGTGCATGGCTCAGGGTGGGAGAGTGCATTCAGGCTGGGAGCCTCAGCCTGAATGAGAAATAGCATAGGCTGAGGTCGAAGTTGGGGTTCCCTGACTCCTGGACACCCAGTCACTGCTGGAAGTCTTGGGGAGTGGGGAATGGAAGGGGCCTGTGGGCTGAGGAGGAGCCTGGGGGAGGGGGAGGGGGAACTCTGGCTGAGCTCATCAGAAATTGTCCTTAGCATAGCTATGATTGTCTGGGATCACAGAGGGACCTTCTGTGGGAGACTTAGACTGCAGCTCGGCAGACAAAGTCTTTCTCCATGCCCCTCAAGGTGGTTCTTCATGAGAGAGACAGTCCTTGTTTCCGAACTGTCCAGCATGGAAAATGGGTGCAGACCACCTCCTCAGGGTGGCCAAAGATTAAATACCTTTTGTAGGAAGGAATGTCCAGGAAGGGAAGCTTAGTAGCTAAACCCTCAGGGCCTCTAGATACCTCATTAACATGGAGAACTCTGTTCTGGGCTACGTGACCTTTGGTTACGTCCCTTTGTGGGAATGTTGTCGAATGTTCTGGGCTAGGAATCTTGGTAGGGAGCAGGGAGACACCTACTGGCTCAGATGGGTGCCTGGCTGCCAAGGTCTCTGTACCCACTCAACCTGACCAGGATTCCTGGCATGGTCCACTGCCCCACAGTGGGTGAGATGGGGTTTCTTTGAGTACCCACCATCTTGATATCTAGGCCAGAGAGTCAGAGCCATCTCCTCTCTCTCTCTCTCTCTCTCTCTCTCTCTCTCTCTCTCTCTCTCTCTCTCTCTCTCTTTCTCTCTCTCTCTCTCGTTTGTCTTGCCTGCACTGTGTGCCCAGTAACAAGAACTGTACCTGTGGTGGGGTCAACAAAAAGATACTGGGTACAGATGGTTTAACAACTGTCAGCTGTCCTGGGTATAAGGCTGGACAGAAAGATGGAAACCGGAAAAAGTGCAGGGGAGAGACAACCGCTCGCTACAGAGTCTGGCTAAAGCCCTTTGCTAGCTTAAAGTCAAGAATTCCAGCATAATTAACACTAATTGCTGTGAAGCCTGTCTACGCAGAGATGCTATTACTTTTGTGGAAATATTTCAAATAAAGATGTTAAAGTAAAATTGATCCCTGCCGGAGGCCCGAGGCTGTGCGACCTTAGAGTTTAACCTTAGTTCTTTCTCAGCTGTCAGTTTGCAAATGCCTTCCTTGAATCTCACAAACAAGATTATGAACTTTGTCCACAGTCAAAATGTGTCTTAACTCCACTGCAAGTGGCTACAGAGAGCTTTCCTTCAGCCCTGCAACCCATGGACTCTACCTTATCAGCGAAATATGAAACGTCAGTGATTGGCCCGCAAAGGAAGCTTACACAAAAATTCCTTCAGGGAGGAGGTTTGTTATGTTGCCAGGCCCTCAAGGTCACTGTCACCCACAACAGTTGGAGGAATTCTTTTCAGAGACCTCCATTCAGGTAAAGCGGGATCCTTGACATCACCTCAGAAAGGAATATCAGGTCAAACTGATGTGAATCAAAATGGGAGTTCATTAAAACACACTCAAACACATTTAAGAACCAGGTGAATAAATCAAGAGTTGCTCTTGATTTATTCAAGGAAGGGCATGTGTGTGTGTGTGTGTGTGTGTATGTGTAAATATGTGTGTGCATGTGTGTATGTGTGCAAGTGTGTGTATGTCTATATGTGTGCATGTATGTGTATATGTGTGTGCATGTGTGTGCATGTGTGTGTCTGTGTGAGTGTGCATGTGTATGTATGCATTATGTTTGTGTGCCTCTGTATGTATGTATGTATGTATGTATGTATGTATGTGTATGTGTATGCATCTGTGTATATGTGTGTGAAAGTGTGTGTATGTCTATGTATGTCCATGTATATGTGTGTGCATGTGTGTATGTGTGTATGCAAGTGTGTGTCTGTGTGAGTGTGCATGTGTATGTATATGTGCGTGCAAGTGTGTGTATATCTAAGTATGTTTGTGTATGTGTATATGTGTGTGCATATGTATGTATGTATGTATGTATGTATGTATGTATGTATATGTGTGCCTGTGTATGTATGTCTGTGTGTGTGTGTGTGTGTGTTTATGTGTGTCAAGGGATGGTTATAGTGAGATGATATGCAGAGCTCTTGGTCACATTGGACTTCACTGCAAAAAAAAATCATCCTGTCTGTGAGATGCCCACAAAATACCAGGAGAGGAGTGAGGCCACACCTGAAGCCATACACATTTGTGGCTCCTCAACATCCTTATTTGAAAATATTTCTACATAAAAGATATATTATCTCTATGCTGATAACTTCCACGGTAGTTAGGATTATTATTGCTGTGCTGAAACACCATGGCCAGCATCAGGTTGGGGAGGAAAGGGGTTATTTGGCTTACATTTCCACATTGTAGTTCATCATTGAAAGAAGTCAGGACAGGAACTCACACAGGACAGGAACCTGGAGGCAGGAGCTGATGCAGAGGCCACGGACAGGTGATGCTTACTGGCTTGCTCCTCGAGGCTTTTTCTGCCTTCCTTCTTAAAGAAGCCAGGACCACCAGCCCGGGGATGGCTCCATTCACAATGGGCTAAGCCCTCCCCTATTGATCACCAATTGAGAAAATGACTTACAGTGGGATCTCATGGAGGTATTTTTTTCAAGTGAAGCTCCTTTCTCTCTGACGACTCTAACTGTGTCAAGTTGACATAAAACTAGTCAGCTTACACAGCAAATGTTAACTGCTGTAGAATCTTTGATTATTAGCTGAAGAGACACTTTAATCAGACTCCAGACTGGGGATTTCTTTTCCCTCCTCATGTCTCCATAATTTTCCATTCTGCTTCAACATCATAAGTAGTTATACACTTGTGGATCTTTTTCAAAGGTTTTTTTTAGGAACACAGAATAAAGCATCCTTGTTCTTCACCTTTCTGACTACCCCAGAGGACTCCCCACCTGGCGACCCTGTGATCTGACCCTGTGATCTGACCTTGCAATCATTTCTTGGGTATCATCTTAGTAATCTGCAAAACTGAAGGGAGATTAGTAATATGACTTACATTGTAGAGACCAGCATTACTAAGTCAGAGCCTGGACCGTGACAGTCCCAACCAGCCACACTTGGCAGACAGTCCTTAATAAGTCGATTAAAATAGTGATAGTAACAGAAAAGGGGGCGGGGCTGGAGAGACAACTCAGTGGTTAAGCCAGCTTCAGTTCCCAGAACCTACATGGTGACTCACAACCATCCAAAACTCCAGTTGCAAGGAATCAGGCACCAGGCACACTTGTGATACACTTCCATGCAAGCAAAACACCCAAGTACCTAAAGCGAAAATAAAGATTTGTTTAATGTGACCATATTGGGCAGAGGAATCAAAGAGGCCCACCCCACCCTCCAAAGGCCATAGTCCTACTTACTTTTCTATCGCTATGACAGACACTCTGGCCAAAAACAACTTCGAAGGAAAGGGTTCATTTGACTTACACTTCTGGGTCACAGGACATTATTGAGGATAAGAACTCAGGGCAAGGACCTGGATGTAGGAATGGTAGAGGAATGCTGCTGCCGCCTGGCTCATGGGAAGATAGCTTTACACACACACACACACACACACACACACACACACACACACACACACACACACACGTGTGAAGCTCCAGGGATGGCACTGAACACGGTGGACTGAGCCCTTCCATGTCAACCCTCAATCAAGAAAATCTCTCATAGACATGGCCAATCTGATCAAGGCAACCTTCATTTGAGATTTCCTCTGCCCAGGAGGCTCTAAAAAACTAAGATATCCATCTCCATCTCCGGGATACTGGTATAAGGTTTAAAGGGTTTAAAGGGTTTAAAGTTATATTTAGTTAGTTAGTTAGTTAGTTAGTTAGTTATATATTTATTGTGTGTGGGTATGTATGGTGTGTGCATGTATGTGTGTGGTATATGTGTATATGTGTATGTGTTTGTGGTGTGTGTATGTATAGTGTGTATGTATGTATGTGTGGTGTGTATGTGTAATGTGTATATGTGTGTGTAGTGAGTGTGAGTGTGTATGTATGTGTGTGGTATGTGGTATGTGTATGTGGTGTATGTATGTAGTGTATATATGTGTGTGTAGTGTGTGTGTGGTTTCTGTGTAGTATGTATATAATGTGTGTATATGTATATAATGTGTGTATATGTGTATGAATGTGTGGTGTATGTCTATGTGTGTGACTGTGTGTGTGACTGTGTGTGTGACTATATCTGTTTCTGTGTGACTGTATGTGTGTGTGTGACTGTGTGTGTGTGTGTGTGTGTGTGTGTGTGTGTGAGTGAGTGTGGTGTGGTGTGTGTGTGTGTGTGGTTTCTGTGTAGTATGTGTATAATGTGTGTATGTGTGTATAGTGTGTGTGAATGTGTGGTGTGTGTGTTTCTGTGTGTGACTGTGTGTGTGTGTACGTATGTATGTGTGACTATATCTGTTTCTGTGTGACTCTGTGTGTGTGTGTGTGTGTGTGTGTGTGTGTGTGTTTTGCACCTTGGTTCTCTCCTCGTATCATCTGGGTTCCGTAGACAAACCCAAGGTTGTCAAACTTAGCAGCACCTGTCTACCTGCTGAGCCATCTCTGGCCCACGGCTAAGGTTTAAACAGAGGGCAAAAGGTGTGTATAAGTGAATAGCCATCCTGGTCAAGGTGTGGTCCTGCCTGTCCACCACTGACCCACTCTTAGTTCAGTAACTCCGGCAGGGTGGCATGATGGGTTATCTGTCTCTTCCCGGGAGACAGACTCTCCTCTTCTAGCTGGCACCAGGCGTGGGGCTTTTTGTTTTTGTTTTTGTTTTTTTCTCTCTATCAACATGAAATCCCTGGGGGGAATTCCAGTTCCTTGGGGTCCATCGATTCGAACTGAGATACACAAGAGAGGAACACAAGGCAAGCCAGGAAGAAGGTGTGCGTGCCCGGCTAGGACAATAATCCTGCCCCTTCCTCCAGAGACACGCTTTCCCGGCTCCACAGGCTAGGGAAATCCCAACACTTTCCAGAAATGGGTGTCGAGACTCTAGAAACTGATACATTAAATGGAGAGGAAAACAAACAACTCAGATGGGTTTTTATCTCTGTGGCAGCTGTTGGTGGACTAGACATCTGGGGCTTGGCCTGGGCCACAGCTCATTAAAATCACAGAGTGAAGGGCGACCCTCCAAGAATGTTGCTTTTTGCATATTTACATAATGATACCCGTGCAGCTACCCCTGACCTTATCAGGAAGCAGAATTCACGCTGGCTTTCCAGATGTGCTGGCAGAGGACAGTCTGCTTCCTGCTCCTTGGGACTAGGAGCCTGGGGAACTGGGTTGGGAAGAGCCAGGATCCTCTCTCTCTACAGGCTTTCCTGCCACCTTAGCTGATGTGTTTCTCCAACCCTGGTAGTGGTTCTCAGGCTTTCTGCATCTCAGTGGGTTTCCTGAAACTATGGGAAATTTCTGATCCAGGAGGCCTGACCTGGGGCCCCCAGAGTTTGCTTCTAACAAGCCCTGGGAGGTGCTGTCGGTCCCATGACTACCCTTGAGCATGCCTAATTATTCTAGGACGGACTTTCTGAACCTGTTGAGACTTTGACCCTTGACTGTGTAGCTCCGGGGACCGTGACGTCAGTGCCACATGTTACAGTGCAAGAGTCTGTGATTCCATCCCAAAGCGGTGGCTTCAGAGTCTTCGTGTTCCCAGCTTTTAAGAGGCAGCGAACTGGAGAGTGTGTGAAAGATGCTGAGCTGGGCATTGTGGTGATGAGGACAGGAAATAGAAACTGGTGAGGTAGCTTTAGGGACAGGGATCTCCGTTCTCGTCCTTGGCCATAAGCGGCAAGTATTTAGGGGTTCTGTGATATTCCCTTTTCTTACAGCTTCTTTTACACAGTCTGCACACAGACCCCTAGAGGTTGGACCAACCGGACTGACAGAGTCATGCTCACCACTACTCGTGCCTCAAGGCAGACAATCCTTGTTAACCCCTCAAGGGCCTTTAAACAGTGGCCCTCAGCAGCAAACCATCTTTGGAACACACTGTTACTCTAGGATCACCGCTGTCTCCTCTGAAGCTATAATACACTTGCCGTAAAGCTCACCGCCCTAGTGACTTTTCTGTCACTATGATAAACACCAGGACTGAAAACAACTTGGGGAGAAAAGGGTCTATCTCAGGTACACTTCGAGGCTGCAGTCAGTCACTGAGGGAAATCAGGGCAGGAACTCACGACAAGAACCTAGAGCAGGAACTGGAGCAGAGACTGGAGGAGCCCTGTTTATGGCTGGCTCTCCCTTGATTCATGCTCAGCTAGCTTTCTTATACAGCTTAGGCACATGAGCCTAGAGATGGTACCACCCAGAGTGGCTGGGCTCTCCCACACCAGTTGTCACCTAACACAGGCAAAGTGATCGAGGCAACTCGAACTGAGGTTCCTTCTTCCAAGGTTGACAGTGGGAACTAATCAGTTCACTCACCCTCTGTGAAATCCATTTATCATCTTAATGAGAAAAAGGACCGGAAAGGCCCTCCTGTGGCTTTGGTCCCTATTGGTTCTCTAGGACTTTAGCACCTCAAGGAGAGAGAAAGCTTTTGTTTCTCTTTGTGATCTGCTCCCCTCCCCCTTCTCTCTCTGCTCAGCAGCACAAGCCTATAGTTCTAGAACTTAGGAAATGGAGGCAGGAATGTTGTGTTTTATAAAAAGATAAGGGGAGAAGGAATGTTTGGTGGATGTGCAGTCAGACTTGGGGGAAGGGGGTGCCTCCACTGGCCCATGTTGAGGCATCCCTTCCCCTAAGGGACCAGCCACATAATGGTATAGTATAGAATAGACTTTATTTAGGGCATAGAGAGGGGAGTTGAGAGGGCTGTAGAGATAAAGGCACAGAGAGAGAGGGGGTAGGGAGAGGAAGAGAGAGAGAGAGAGAGAGAGAGGCAGGCCATGAGCATGTGGAGAGAGAGGGGGTAGGGGAATGGGGAGAGAGGGGGAAGGGACTTTAGGATGGGGGGGCAAGAAAACAAGAGGGCAAGAGAGAGTAGAGGGGGCCAGCAGCCCCTTTTACAGTGAGTCAGGCACACCTGGCTGTTGCCAGGAAGCTGTGGGACAGAGCTTAGACAAAATGCTAACAAGGAGTGTCAAGAGGAGTTCAAGGCCAGCCTATTCACAGGAAACACAAGACCCTGGTTTGCTTGGTTTGGTCTGGTTTTGCGCCTGGTTGGTTGGTTTTAGCTTGGGTTCTTTTTTGTTTTTGTTATTTGGCTTCTGCTTGTCTGTTGTTCGTTTGCTTTTAGTTTGTCTTTTGTTTTGGCTTTGTTTGTTTGAGACTGGGTTTCTCTGTGTAGCCAATCTGTAGACCAGGCTGACCTGGAGCTCATAGAGATATGCCTCTGCCTCCATAGAGCTGGGCTTAAAGGCATGTGCCACCACCACCACCAGGCTCCTCTCTTTCTCTTCTTTGTTTCTTCTTCTTCTTCTTCTTCTTCTTCTTCTTCTTCTTCTTCTTCTTCTTCTTCTTCTTCTTCCTCTTCCTCTTCCTCTTCCTCTTCCTCTTCCTCTTCCTCTTCCTCTTCTTCTTCTTCTTCTTCTTCTTCTTCTTCCTCCTCCTCCTCCTCCTCCTCCTCCTCCTCTTCCTCCTCCTCTTCTTCTTCTTCTTCTTCTCCTCCTCCTCCTTCTTTTCTTCTTCTCCTTCTCCTCCTCCTCCTGGCTTCTTCATACAAATGAACCTGGAGCATAAGTGGACAGAAGAGAACCTAGAAATTGGCACTTGTAACAAAGGCCCTCCAGAGCCATATTAGAGAATCATCGTTCTGCACAGTAAAATCACCAGGGGCAGAGCTGTACTAGTTACTTCACAGAAAGCATGTTCCTTATCTTGCCACTCTGAAAAGTAGAGATTCTCTGAGAGGGGGCTGGTTGAATTCTCTACTTAAGGCCTGTCTCTCAGATGGACCACAGCATAAGCAGAACTCTTACTGGAATGAGCAGTTCCTGTCAAGGGTCACTGGCCTTAGTGGTAGAACTAGTCCCTTGTGGCTATTGGTCAGAGGGTCAGTGTCCCCAATGACTGTCAGCTGGGGACTGCTTGCTCTCACTCCAGGCTGTCCATGTCCTTCTCACCTTTGTGACCCTCCACAGTGCCTTGGAGTTCTTTCTGATGTCTCCAGCCAGATGATCCCCCTGGTGCCACCAGGGGTCCATCATTAACAGCCAAAAGTTCTTCCTATTTAATGACTTTTATCTTTATTGTGAAACATAATTGAGCACAATAATGAAAGATGACAGCTGGGGACATAGCTCGGTGGTACACTATCTATTTGTCTTGCACAAAGTCCTGGGTTTCTGATCCCTAGCATGGGTGCACAATATGCTATACATAGACACATTTTCCTCAAAACCCAAATTTAGAAGGAGATCCTAATATCATTTCACTATGGCTGCCACTGGTAGAATGATAGACAATTTCACTTTTTCTTTCTGCTTCCTATATTTTCTAACACATTTACAAGAAGAAAGTGTAAAGTTGGTAAAAAGAGAGAGAGAGAAGAAAAAAAACAACTTATCTTCAAAAAGGAAGAGCTCCAACGAGATCTAACTCTATACAATGTTTGAAAAGATAGGAAATTAACACCAATTTAAGTGGTGTGCTATAGATGTACCCACAGCTATGCAGATCAAAGGGACGATGAGACAGGCTGCTAGTGAGAGGTAAGACAGCAGAGGGTGGGGGGGCTGGTGAGGACTTCATTGCACAAGGAAACAATTCAAGATCACATCAGCTCCCTGAGACTCTGCATCTCCCACAGCAGAAGAACAAACTCAGATGGAAGCCAAGGGATATCTCGAACAATGCACACTATTTTATGCATTTCAATAACTAAAAGATGACCTATATGCATGGGCACGGGGGTGGGGGGAGTGGTCCTCACCTTTCACCTTGTCAGAACAGGGCTTGTGTGGTTTTTGGTTTTCTGCTGCATAGGCCGGGTTAACTATCATGCAAGCATCTGATGTCTCCACCCCTCCATCTGCTCACTGGAGCTCCCGGGTTATCTGTGTCACAACTTTCGTCTGGGCTCTGGGGATTCAAACCCAGGTCCTCATGACTGGCTAGTAAAGGCTTTATCCACTGAGCTATTGTAAAAAAACTAACTCACTGAGGCCGGTTTTCAGCGATGAATCCCAGGTGAGCCGGAGGCACTGGGCTGCTGTCTTCCTTAGCTAGCGGCTGGGGCTTGCCGGCCAGCATACGTTTTAGTTTATCTTAGGGTTGAAAAGTTACAGACTATCGGCTACGTAATTTCAACTCTTGTATCAGAAAAGGTAGGGGGAGCTTGAGCCAGGATGGGATACATTTTAGTTTATTTTAGGATTAAAAAGTTACAGACTATTGGCTACATAATTTCAATTCTTGTATCAGAAAAGGGAGGGGGAGCTTGAGCGAGGACAATGGAGAAGTTGGGGTAGAGACTGTGCTAGACGAGGGGGAAAGATCATATATATATGAATATGAATAACTCAGCCAATAAGGAATTTGAGGGGCAGGGAAATGCAGTTGGAAATATATAAAAACCTCTGTTGTGCACCAAATCTTGGTAACAGCCATTTTGCCTATTGCCCTGGCTTCCACGGACATGGAATAGGTCTGCTTCATCTCCTCTATGCTGAGCCTCCAGCGCTCTTATTTTGAAGTGAGGATCATTGATTTTCATGTCACTTCCCCAGCCCCCAAAGTATTTTTCTGAAGTTAAACATCTGTCTTAGAAAGATAACAAACTTTACAGATGTTACTTTAAATCAGTCACTGGTATAAATTCTGTGATTTCCACGAAAGGGAGTTGGCTATTGATGAATGTACTCTCCTGTGGGAGAATCGTTTCAAGTATGTTACAGATAAACCACTTACGACATGACCTCACATCACCTAATTGTCCAGAATTTCCAGTTGGTATACATTGAAATAGTCCTGACTTCTCAGACAAGGTCTTCCATGTCACTGGGATCTGCAGGGTCCCTCAGGTTCTCTTACTACTATGGGTATGCCATGGTGTCATCTGAAGACGGAGGTAGAGTCTCTTTCCTGCTGCAGGTGAAGACCCTGGGTTGTGATGAACTCCTTATCCGTGTTTGCGCATGCCCGCTGCGTAGAGCGGCGAGGTCAAAGCTTGCTCACCACTTAGGAAGCGAGAGAGTGATTTATATTAGTCAAGCCAATGTAAAACTCATTTAAACTGAGAATGGAGGCACGCAACTGTAATCTCAGCACCAGAAGGATTTACCTAGCATCCTGTATCTCTCTCCTTCCCCATCAGGACAGTAGCTGTGCCTCTGCTCAGCCGGAAACAGTAGGACTTTGCCCTCACCCTACATCCTGAAAATTCGGGGATGCGGCGCGCACACTCACACGGCTTTCTTGAACCTCAGTTAGTTCAGTGCTGATCTCAAGAAGCTGTGAGGACCCAGAGGCACCACTGACTGGAAGGAAGAGGGCTTTCCCATCTGTTCATGCAAAACCTCATTTCTGCCCAAATGAGGGTGTTTGCCCAAATGAGAGCATCTAATCAGAAGTCCTTCCTCTCTGCGGCTCCCAAATCTCAGAACTTTCTGCAAATAAAACTCAGAGGAGAGGGTGGGAGGCTAGACGGGGAGGGTTCTGGGAATGTGTAAAAACTCTTTAAGTAGGTAACCACACTCCTCCACAGGATTCGAAAGTCAAATCGCCCCAGGGACCAGCAGGGTGGATGTTGGGGTATCCCTTACATGAGCAGGGAGGGGGTGGCTTAAGAAAGAATGGTATCACTGAGAAGTGCATCATGGAACCCCACCTTCCGTTAGCCCTCCCCTCTCATATACAGCAGCAGCTCTCAAGAGCATGTGTAGCTGGAGGTGGGGGCAGGAGGGAGCAGTGCTAAACCCCAGGTGGCAGTCCTGGGGTGCTTTCCCTTCCTTCTGCAGAGTGTTAATAGGCTCATTACCACAGACCTAGGGTCCCTGCCTTGTTTTGTTCATTTCTACTCCATGATGGTCACAGGATGGTCACTTACATCACCAATGACAGGTGCAGTTGTTCAGGTCTGAAGTTCTATCTCAGGCCTCTTGGGCCCTAGTGTGGTGTGGGTGTGAAAGGGAGAGGGAGTGCGTGCATGCATGTATTGGTGTGTGTGTGTGTGTGTGTGTGTGTGTGTGTACGAACATGCATTTATGCATGTGTGTGATCCCAGGGCCCCTTCCAATTCGGTCTTTATCTTGGCTCTCTGGAGTGAGTGACTTTCTGCCCTTGCCAGGCACGGATGGCCTGAATCGGCCCCATTTGACTTCTGCGGGTGGGGCACTGGGCCCATCCTTCATTCCAGAGCTGTCTTTCCTGGCTCTGAAACAATTCTGAGCACATTGTTCCATGCAGGTCCTCAAAGCCCAGCGTTGGACCTCAGTGCCAGCACAGAGGTGCCTCCCTCTGTTTCCTATGGCATTGGTATGTTGCTAGGTGCTGTGGCTGGGGCTGTTCATAATCCCAGACCCTCAGTGGTGTGGCAGCAAATTATAGCCAAGCATGTATGGCAGAGACCTAGCCTGCTGGGGAAGGGGGCTCTCAGGAGACTGGGTTCCCCTTTGCCTGTGCCCTGCTTGCTGAGGGCTGACTCCCATGATTCATTTGGTCCTGGTGCAGAGAGAGAGAGAGAGAGAGAGCAGAGACGTCCACAGTGTGGGCTTTGGAGCTGGCTCCTACCCAGGGTGATGTGGGATACTGGTTTCCTATTCTCATCATCCATTTCTGTAGCGGTGGGTGCGATCCCCATTGTAGCTCCCTACACACAGCCTTGTGGATGAAAGCTAATGCATACAAGTCTTCAGCTCAGCACTGTGGACCCTCTTCAACCAACAGAAAGGCCGTCTGCTCTGTTGGCCAAGGAGAGCAGATTTAGGCAGATTTCTGGCCCCAGATGGTGAGGGCCTTTGCTTTCCTCTCTGTAATCCCAGAAGGTCCTGTGCTCCCAGAAGCCAGCAACAAGAGGCAGAGCGGCCTTCTGCTTCATCCTCGAGTCTCCCTTGATTAAGGCTCAGGAGACAGGATTCAGGTGAGACCTGGGCAACCTCTATCCTATTTGGGTTGCTCTCGGTCTTGGATGGGACACAACCCCAGGAAAGCCCCAGGAGACCTCCAGAGGGCAGCACACATTAAAGTTTAGCCTGAGACTTTAGGAGAACCAGTATGTGGGTGGAGTGCTGAAAGGGCGCCATCTTAATTCCCCACAGAGGGCTGGGAAGGGAGGCTGCCTGTGGTTTTGAGCCACAGGAAGACTCCAGGGAGAGTTAGAGAAGAGTGGAATCCCTCAGTGGAAGAACTGAGGCAGAGATGCAGAGAAGGCAAACGGAGAAAAGGTGGGGGGAAAACCTTAAAGCTGAGCTGGCATTTGGCATTTTTAAGGAATCCTCCTGTGGGAGGTGTTCTTTTAAATATTTTTCAAACATTTGTTTTATTATTTTCTGTGTGTGTTTTTTGCCTGCGTGTATGTATGTGCACCATATGTGTCCCTGGTGCCCATGGAGGTCATCAGAGGACACCAGATTCCCTATGCAACTGGAATTACAGACGGTTGTGAGGCACCACGTAGGAGGTGGAAAACCAAACTAGGTCCCTTAGAGGAGCACCAGTGCTCTAGACTGCTGACCACCTCTCCAACACAGAGCTTTATTTAAAATATAAGGGGTTTTAAGAATTAGGGAAGTCATTCCTTTTGGTTCTGCTGGAGTCTTGGGCGTTGTGTGTACTCAGAGTGAAGCAACAGGGGCCTGACATCCGACATGAGCAAGGTCATCACAGTGCAGAGTAGGGGACTGCCCAGGCGCCGGACCAGCAGGCCTGAGCTCGTCAAGGAAAGCAGTGGGACTAGATGCACACACAAGTCTGTCCGTCTCCCTGAGCCCCAAGCCACAACCTTCACTCTGCAGTCGGTCATCTCAGCTCCTCTCAGGACCTCCCACTTCTGGATATAGTGGCTGTTCTAGGCTATTAATTCCTCTCACCCCATGATGGTTTATATATGCTCTGCCCAGGGAGTGGCACTGTTAGAAGGTGTGACCCTGTTGGAGTAGGTGTGTCACTGTGGGTGTGGGCTTTAAGACCCTCACCCTAGCTGTCTGGAAGTTAGTCTCCTCATAGCAGCCTTCAGATGAAGATGTAGAACTCAGCTCTGCCTGCACCATGCCTGCCTGGATGCTGCCATGTTCCCGCCTTGATGATAATGGACTGAACCTCTGAACCTATAAGCCAGCCCCAATTAACTGTTGTCTTTATAAGAGTTGACTTGGTCATGGTATCTTTTCACAGCGGTAAAACCCTAACTAAGACACCTTCACTTCCTCAGGTTCCTTTGTTACTGGACGCAGAGGTACAGTGCTGAGTTTTGGTATTCCCATTTGTCACCACTAGTGCCATTAGCTGAGTGAACATTCTCTTCTCCAGCGACAGGGAAGGGTAATGACATCTGTTACCCAGGACCTAAGATGAGTGTGTGTGACCCTCAAAAGTTATCTGTGCACATGAGAAATGAGTGGGTCTTTTTGAAAAAGGGATTTCTTTTAGTTGTGTGCCTGTACATGGGAGTATGTATATGTCCCACGGAGGACAGAAGAGGGCATCAGACCCCCTGGAGCTGGAGTTATGGGTGGTTGTGAACTGCAGGGCATAGGTGCTGGCAACCCAACTCAGGTACTTTCCAGGACCAGCATGCCCTTCTAAGCAGAGTCATCTATCCATCCCCCTAGATGATCAATTTTAATGGACTGATATAGGATCTATCTTCTTCTAGACTCAAAGCTATGGAAGGAGCCTTCCCACCTTGTAAATCACCTTAGTCCCAGAATTGACAGGTGCTATGCTTTAACAGTGTGTGTGTGTGTGTGTGTGTGTGTGTGTGTGTGTGTGTGTGTGTGTTGTATCCATGAAATAGAGAAGACTCCATTGGATGGAGTGAGCCCCCCCACAGCAGAGCAGGGGATGAATGAATATAACTGTCCCATTCTCTAGGGAAGCAGGCCGCCTTCGGGAAAGACCCAAGTGAAGGATGGACCAAGGATCACAGGCATCCTAGAAGGCACGATAAGGTTGCAACACTGTACAAAACTCTACAGAATATGTCTTACCTTACCCTCATATCCACAAACACCCAGGAAGCAAGTCACCACCTGTTACATAGAAGGCCTTTGACGTTAAGTCACTACCACAGTCACAGAAACCTGTACTGGCTGGTTTTGTGTGTCAGCTTGACACAGGCTGAGGTTATCACAGAGAAAGGAGCTTCAGTTGAGGAAATGCCTCCATGAGATCCAGCTGTAAGGCATTTTCTCAATTAGTGATCAAGGAGGGGGAGGGCCCATTGTGGGTAGTGCCATCCCTGGGCTGGTAGTCTTGGGTTCTATAAGAAAGCAAGCTGAGCAAGCCAGGGGAAGCAAGCCAGTAAGTAACATCCCTCCATGGCCTCTGCATCAGCTCCTGCTTCCTGACCTGCTTGAGTTCCTGTCCTGACTTCCTTTGATGACGAACAGCAGTGTGGAAATGTAAGCTGAATAAACCCTTTCCTCCCCAACTTGCTTCCTGGTCATGATGTTTGTGCAGGAATAGAAACCCTAACTAAGACAGACCCCAGAGTGCTGGGCACAGTCTAGATGCCATAGGTTGAGGGAGCAGGAGAGAGACTTGCAAATGGCTTAGCCCAGGTGGCAGAGCCTGGAAAGACTAGTTCTCCTGTCGGGTGTTGGTCTCTGGGAGCCAGGAGACAGGTTCAAGCCTCAGTTTGGCTATCTTTTTTTTTTTTTTTTTGCTTGTTGTTACCAATATTCTCCCTTCCTTCAATGTCCCTCTCATCGCTTGTATGACAGTCTGTGTTGGCAAGACTAAGCTGTCAAAAGACCAACCCAAGATGGCATCTCATTCCCAGAAGGAAGGAGTTTCAGGGTAATAAAAGGATATAGCATTGGGTCATATGAAAAGTGAGGACTTGGGCTTAGGTTCACAGTGTCATAAGCTGTGTGGGCATCCAAGGGTCACTAGCTGAAACTATTGCAAATGACCACCTCAGGGGTCCTTGCTGAACAGCTCTTGGGAAGACTTTGGGGGATGAAGCAGCTTGCAGGCAGGCGCTAAGGAGCAGAACCCATCCCCAGTACGCAGCTAGCACACAGGTATTTGTTTGGTTTTATTATTACAAATGCACCATGGTTCCGTCACACTCAGGGAATCTGGATTCTACATGTTCTTCACACCCTTTCCTTTCTACCTGGGCAGGGCCATATAGAAGCGTCCAAACCATGTGTGGATACAAGACATATTTGACAGAAACAGTTCAACTCATAGCTTATAGTGATGCCATTTCCCCAGTGGTACAAGAGCTTTACAGAACCATACCAGGGCTTTCCAGAATGCTGGACTGCTTGATTCACATTTGTAAGCTCCAAGATGCTGTAACTCTCTTTTTCCAGGCCCTTGGCACAGTTGGGAAATTCCCTGCTTTGAAGAGGTCCTTTCTGGAAGTCAGTGCCCAGTTATGACCTGCCGCATCTGTGTATTCAATGGGTTAACAACCACATTTGGAAGGATCAAAAGCTAAAAAGAACCTTTCTCCCTTAACCCCTTCCCTACCCACCCAAGGCTCAGATCTCAATATGGTGCAGCCCATGTATGTTGAAGTGTGATATTTGGTTTCAAAAACATTCAGTGGTCTCTTTGGCAAACTGAGAGAAACTGGCGGGAAGCTGCTGCAGGCCTCTCCTCCTCAGTCCTTCCTGCTAAGGCTTCATCCTCTCCAGTAATCGCTGATAGACGGGGACTGAAAAATGAGATGCATGAAAGCCAGTGAGATGCAGGTGTCCCGCTGTCTGTCTGGGACTCTTAGTCTTTTTGTCTTGGTACTAGGGAAATGAACCCAGAGTGGCGTGCATGCCAGGCAAAGCAATAGCCATGCCCTATTCCCACTTCTTATTTGTGAGGTCTCACTAGATTGATCAGGCTTGAACAAATTCCATAACCTATCCAGGCCTCAACTTGCAATCCTCCTGCCTCAGATCACCAAGGAGTTGGGACTGTGTACCATCAGGCCCAGCTTCGGAATCTCATGGATAGAAGTCTCTGCCATGTTTCCCCTGTTCATGTACAGAGCGGGGGCTTTGGGGGCTTGTAGAATTTTCTCATCTCACAGCTTGGAGTGATAGCCTCAGTGTGGTTGCCTGCCAAGCCTTGTGCAGTCTTCCCAGGCTCCCTGAGCCCAAAGTCACACCCACCCTGAGAGGCTATTACTCTGCTATTTTCATGTTACAGAGAAGAAAATTAGTATTTTCTGTGTCTGACCCCAGTTTACCCTGCTACTCTGGCCTGGAGGCCAGGCCTGTTTTCCTATGCGCCATGTTTTTATCTGTACACAACAGATTGCGGGCTTGGGTCTGCTGGCGATGGATGGGGACTCACTAACCCAGGTGGAACTGTAAAGTCAGACACTTACCAAGTCGCACAGACCTCTGGATAGCCTAAGGAACAAATACACACAAGAGTAGGTCAGGATTTCTTTTCTTTTGTTTTTTTTTTCTCTTCCCTCCTCCTATGTCTTCCCCCTTTCTCCTTCCCTTCCCCTGACTTGTCTGGAACTTGACATGTAGACCAAGTTGGCCTGGAACTTGACATGTAGACCAAGCTGGCCTGGAACTTGACATGTAGACCAAGCTGGCCTGGAACTTGACATGTAGACCAGGCTGGCCTGGACCTTGACATGTAGACCAAGCTGGCCTGGACCTTGACATGTAGACCAAGCTGGCCTGGAACTTGTGACAGTTATCTGGAGCGGGACTGTAGCTGTGTTGTGCCTGTCTGAGGTGTCAGGTTTCTTAGTACATATTGTCACAGACCCTGCATATGAAGGGGCTTTGCGCTTTACCATGCCCACTTAAAACAAATGCTGAGGTGGAGGAGAGAAGGGGGAAAACTTGAACCCATAGGCTCCAAAGAGTACCCTCAGGGAGTAGCCCTTGGCTATGCAAGCCAGTTTTCAAATGGGAACTTATGTAGACGGTAGACATCCCTGGGGGACCCCAAGCTAAGCCTGTTCACTGAGACCAGAGCTGAGAGCTGAAGTGTCTCCCAAGAGTAGGCGTTCAGCCCTTCTGGAGGAGATCTCTGTTCAGAAGTGGATTGCCCGTGTTACTGCTCCAGCCTCCGGGGTCAGGACTCTATCCTCAAACCTCTTCCTTAGAAACCAAAGCTTTTAGTAAGTTCTGACGGGCTTCACCTGACCCAACTCCACACACACCGAAGGAACCACACACGGCAGAAGATAAGTTAGCCTTGGGAAACAGAAGGCTAATTTGGAAGCCAGCCAGGTGGCTACAGCATGGACTCAGGGTGGACGGCCCCCATTGGCGAGGTGGATCCCAGGGCCGCCTTCCAAAGCTGTGACTCACTGGCGGAGAGGAACACGTACCCTGGAATACGCTGACGCCTGTTTGAAGATTTCAAGGGCAGAGTCTGCCAGCTCCTCTCCTCGTTCTTGTGGCCGGTTGGCTGGAGAGAAAGAAAAACCCACGGTCTTGCCACCAGCATCTCAATGGACACACAGCCATGAATGTCTGCCACCAGTGTCCCCATGTCCACACATAACATCTGGGCCTTTGCTGCCACCAGCATCCACACAAATATTCATACTGGGTAATGTCAGAGTTGGGATAAGACAGCAGGCAGCTCAGTAAGAAGTACGCCTCAGGTGCTGTAGCATATCGGCTTAAAGTCACAGTTCCTGATTCACTTTTCAGTCAGTGACCAGGAGCCACATTCCTGGGCGCCATTCAGTTAGGACCACATAGTAGGACCTCACCTGGCGGCTGCAGAACAGTGTTGATGGCATAGACCACGCCATTCGTGGCCATGATGTCGGTTTCGGCGACAGGTTCCTTATTGACACTCACTACGTTGTTTTTCTGGGAGAAGAGACAACCGCTGTTAAATGCAGAGCCCACTCACTCCATCTCCGCTGACCATGCGCCCATTCCGTGAATAAGTGGCAGGGTTTTTCTGGTGAGCAGATGCCCTTGCCTTCTGCCGACTCAGCACAGTGCAATTAGCAGGATTCTTACCCTCACCGCAATGGGGTGTGGGTGTGGGTGGGGGTGGGGAGAATATCTCTTAACAGAAATAGAGCTGAGGTGCAAGACCTCAGACCTTCAGTAACCTTAAGTTAAACAGATCTCTCCCAGTCTCCCCACCACCACCATATGTCTTCCCATACTCCCCTGGGAACTGGTGAGCAAGGGACAGCAAAGATTCAGAGAAAGGAACAGAGAACCACGGTCAGCTCCTATCCACATGGGGCCCTGCTGAGACAAGCTGGTTCTTTCCAGGTAGGAATCTTCTGAACACAGCTCTAAAGATGAGTGGTACCCAGTGAGAGATGCTCCCAGAGCAGCGTCAGCATGGGAGGACCTCTTAAGATACAGCTCACGCAAGAGCTCCATGAGTGACTGGGTTTGGGACTGGAGCTGGGGGAGAGGAGAGGGGACTGCTCTCTCGAGATGAGTAAGTACTTCCCACTTTCTAAAGGGCTTCTACACAATCCATATCACTGACCGAGCTGACTTCCAGTTTGTCCCCTTGGAGAGACTTCAGCCGCACCAGGGACCCAATGCCTCCGCTAACTAGGATTTCATCACCGATGTGGTACTTCAGGATGTTGGTAAGTTCCTTGGCATTTGCTGTAAGGTTGTGGAGGGAGGAGACACTGTTAAGTACAAGGCAAGGTGATGGGACAAGAGAAGACACCTGTGGTTTCTCTAGAACAGGATGACTGAACAAGCAGAAATGCTCACTGAGTACCTACTGTGTATATAGCCCAGGACCCACTATATGCTACCGGCGAGCAGATGACCATGACTGTGACATGGCCCTGTAGTCAGCAGGTGGGTTAAGCAGGGCTTCATGGTGGCTAAGAAGGAGTTAATCCATACTCCTCTTTGCGTATGAGTCATGTTTCCATGAGCTAAATATTTGCCTGGAAAGCCAGGGACCTTTCCAGCATCAGCATCTGGGAGCCTTCATCATTTGACGTGGTTCCTGCAGACTATACCACAGAAGTGAAATATTTACACATTATGCCCTCAAGTGCATTTTCGGCTGGAGAGAGCTATTTCCTTGAGGGAGAAATTGAAAGACTGAACAGCTGTGCTTTTGAGGAGTCTATGAGGTCAGGGCTGAGGCAGTTCCCTGAACAGCACCCCTCCCCCCACACACCTTCCTTTGTGCACAGCACAACATTCCTTCCAGGCCACAACCATTTCTCTGCCAACTGGGGCAGGTATCGATGCCTTTCCTGATGAAAGGTAGTACCTAAACCTGCCAGCTACCCCCTGGTTTCTTATCTTCCCCTAGCCAGCCAAAAGCGTATATCCCCAGGGCTTAAGCGGCTATTCCCAGGACCGTGAAACTCAGAGGCAAATTTAAAGCATTTTTGAAAGTTCATCTGGTCATCTACACATCTATAGAGAGCTAAGGGATACAGCCACGGATACCAAGGAACTCCTTGGCATCTACACCGAAACTGGTAAAAGATCTCTTCCCACAAAAATATGGCCCACAGCATGGTGCAGAGAGACACCAATGCCCTGGATCTAGGGCCTCCTGTTCAGGTCTTCAACACCAGGGTCATCCTTCCTCCCCCAGGTGCCATTTTGTCTACCCATGGGTATTTGGGGGGCTGTTTGGGGAACTTTCTCCATACCCCTCCTCCACTCTCATGAAACTGGAAAACGAGGGAGTTTGAGCCGGCACAAGCCACCTGGGGAATATTCTATTCTTACAAGGCTGAGAGAGGTGGGGAAGTTTATGTTCAGCGTGAACTTCTCCCCTCTTCTTAGGAACCTGCATCAGCACCACAGACACAGGGATTTGCTTGGCCATAAAGAAAATTAAACAGGGCACAAATTTAGCTCCTTGCTGACTGCAACCTGAGCCTTCTATCCTGCTGGAAAAGATGCATAAGCCATTTTTGCTCCAGGGCTGGCCACACTGCTTCCTCCTCCCTCCTGTCTTTGTCCCCTAGCTTGCCTTTCTGGGAGGGTGCTTATGCCTATGCTGCCCAGCTAAAGCCCATCCCCCATCCCCCCTCACTGTCACAGCCACTATTGATGGAGCATGAGTGCCAAATTCTATTTACACACAGTGAGCGGGGGACTCTCACCAACCTCAATTTTTTTAAATGGGGAAACTGAGGCTCAGCGGCTCACCCAGAGCTCACTCACATTCTTAGCCACTACCCTCAGCTAAGTTCCCCAGGGAAGGCTTCTTTTTTTTTTTAAATCTCTGAGGACATTTAATGCAAGTGAGTGGTTTCTTTATCACAGATCCCCGGTAGAAAGCACACCTTAGGGACTGGACTGATTATCGTTGGCCTAATTTCCTTTTGCCTGGCACTAGGCCCAAGGAATCAAAATGGTATCACCTCTGCCCTAAAGTTAACTGACCCAAGGAAGGAAGGAAGCAAGAAGGAAGGAAGGAAAAAAGGAAGGAAGGAAGCAAGGAAGAAGGAAGGAAGGAAGGAAGGAAGAAAAGAAGGAAGGAAGGAAGAAGGAAGGAAGGAGGAAGAAAGGAAGAAAGAAGGAAGGAAGAAAGGAAGGAAGAAGGAAGGAAGGAAGAAGGAAGGAAGGAAGAAGGAAGAAAGGAAGAAAGGAAGGAAGAAGGAAGGAAGGAAGAGAGGAAGGAAGAAGGAAGGAATGAAGAAGGAAGAAAAGAAGAAAGGAAGGAAGAAGGAAGGAAGGAGGTGTGCGATACTCAGGACCTCCTATGACTGTAAATGACTCTGGCTGTTTTCTGTGTCCATTGTCTAAGGTAACCCTGGTTCTTCACTCCACCCCATTTTCCATCATTGTCACCGTTTGCTGTTGCCTTAATCCTGCCCACATGTCTACAGTACGGCCTCAACACCAAGTCCCTTTGTAAGACATCACTTGTCTCCTGCTATTGCCCGGAGAGACTGTCTTTTCAGAACAGTGGAGAGACTGTCTTTTCAGAACAGTGGGGATATCTGCTTCATTTATTCTTTACCCAAGAGTTTGTTCAGTTCTTCCGGAGGCATGGCTTGGAATGCTTCATTTGTGGGAGCGAAAACGGTGTAGACCCCTTCCCGGTTGAGGGTCTCCATCAGTCCTGCAGACTGGATGGCGGCCACCAGCATGCTGCAGACAAAACACAAAGAAAATGATAAGTCGCTCTCCGTGCCCTCTCCATGCAGAGGGAAGGTCTGTTGTCATCTCTTCACTAGGCATCAATGTCATACGCAGGACAAATGGCCGGAGGGAATGAAGGGAGAGAAAAAGTGAGAATTGGTATGGCCGACCCAGAGACCATCGGAGTCAGGAGTCAGTGTCTGCTGAGCGTGGGACCCTGGGAGGCAGTGGTCCAGCCTCTTAGTCCATGGGCAGGTGACTCAAGTGGGTACTATGGAAACACGTGGCTTGACAGCACTCATTAGAGAACTAGCAAGTTGGAAGTAGAGGGATCAGGGTAAGAAAGCAAAGTGACCTGGTGGCTTTAGTTGATGCAGAAAGAGAAAGATGTGGTGGGTCCTTATAGCCATTTAGCTCCCTGGGGACTTTCTGGTATGAGTGATATCCTCGTGTAATTAAGATGCTCACCCCCCTTTTCCTAGAGTATGAGGATTGTATCACTAGCAGGAGCCCTGTTTCCCAACTTAAGGCATTAAGGACACCCTCAACTTCTCTACAATCCAACCATAGATGGTCACACCAGTGTGTCATTAGCATTAGGTCACCCCCTGGAAAGTAGGATAAAAGAGCTGAGGCCCAGCATGACCACTTGGCAGAAGCTTGACCCTGGGACGAGATTGGTTACCTAAAACGATTGTCCCCCTTCAGGACATCCATAACAGTCCCCATTGGGGGTGTCAGCATCCGGTCCATGGTGAACAGGGTCCCATACCGTCCCCTCTTGTCATGGGCAGCAATGCAGCTGTTTTCAATGCAGAGGCTCTGCACAAAAGAGGGGCAAAGAAAGGGAGATGGTAGGTAGATAGTTATCCTCTCAGGCAGGGGCCTCCAGAATTGTTCAGGGCCAGTGGTGATGACATCACACACAGAGGTTTCCTCAGGGAAGGGTGGGCAGAGGGACTCTGATAAAATTACACAGGAACTCTAAGACTAGGTGAGTCTCACAAGAGGTCCATTGACAGAGATCAAATAGGCAGACTAGTTGACTGGCTGATTTAACCCGTGATGATTTAACCCATGACTGGTTGACTGTATCAGCCATAGGACATCTTCAACCAAATGGTCCTGTTTAGTCCCAGACCCAGAGCAACACCATATTGACCATACTAATTAATATGGGAAGGTCTTGGACCAAGGAGAGCTGAGCTTCATAGGGCAAGTCTAGAAAGACTCCAAGTTTCTGCCCCACTTCCCTCTGTTCTCCCTGCTGAGTTAGGGCTCAGCCCTAGTCTCCACCTGCAGGAAAGGAAGTGTCACCCAGCATCCTGCATACTTTCCAGAAACTGCTTCCCCTTTATTGAGAGCCAGTTCTTACATAAGCTCCTGGCTCTTGAGCACTTTAAACACACACACACACACACACACACACACACACACACACACACACACACATACACCAAAGAAGGGGTGTGAATCAGGACCTAGAACTTACATTTCGATAAACAAAGACTCTCAGTTTTTTGCCACCCAGCGTGTCCAGTGTCTGTCCGGAGTACAAATTTTTGGAGGCCAACTGTCCTTTGACCAGGTGGTTCAGAAGCAAAGTCTTCATTTGGGCATCAATATGAGGGACACCATCTGCAATCGAAGGGATTGACAGATCCATAGAGATAGGCTCCTGAGATAAGGCGTGTGATAAGAGACACGTGTGGAAGAGAGCCCATCCCTCCTGGATTTGGAAATGGAGACGGAAAGTTAGAGTGGCTGTCAAAAGAAGATGTTAACATTCATCATCTATTAGAGAAATAAATACGTGCAGCTATTGAGCGTGCTTGTCATTTTGCCCTCAGAGGGAGGAGCCTTTCTCCACGTCCCCATGACAGCACCTCAGCTGACCCCTGCCCATATACACTAGTGTTGACCCTGAAAACACAAAGCCGAGGCCTGCTCCAAAATCCTGGCAGAGACGAAGTATTGAGCTCTAAGGAAAAGATTCCCCCAATGTATTCTTGGCTGTTTCGGATAAACAACGGGTAGTCCAAAGTTTCTGATAGAATCACATCTGCTTTGGACTATGGTAGGCAAAAGGTTCCAAGGCTGTTGTAAATCAGGGCAGGGCTGTAGGGTTAGGGCAGCTGTCCCAGAGGCAATAGAACAGCAGGGTGCTTTCCCCGTGTTACCTTTGAACACAGAATTCAGAGGGGCCAGGAAGGTCAATTGTTCTTTTCCAGAGAGATGTGTGCTGAGGCCGGCTTTACTGAGGAGGTCGACGGCAGTGGAGACGTCAGATTCCGCAGCCAGCTCAAGCAGTGTCTTGGCTACAGGAAGAAGAAATGGAGTTCAAAGGGTAACAGGCGGTGGGAATATATCCTGGTCCAGAGTGGGACAGGCATCTGCACGAACTTCATCTTGTTAGTCTCCACCCTTCTAAACACAAAGGAGCCAACCACGTCCCTGCCATCATCCCGCTGTCCCCCCAGACCCCAGGTTGGCTTGGCCAGGACCTGTTTGACTTTGGGGAGGAGCCAACATGGCCTGTGTGGCTCCTTTGGAAGATACTCCCTTAGGAAGAGATTGCTCTCTTTCCGGGGAGATTTCTTCTTTCAGGCTGAATAGAAACTAAAGTCCATCCCATCATCTTTTCTGGGTTGGTGGCCTTAAGGGGTCTGAGGAAAGCAAATGCTATGACGTCAGCAATGGCCCTTTGTGCCCAACCACAGCATGCAAAACCAGAAAGGGTTCTAAGGTGATTACCTCAAGATAGTGTCCCGTGCCTAGACCCTATACTGGAAGTATAAGACTTCATATTTCCTACAGCCTTCGTGTTCACAGAAGGTACAGGGCTGTATGCTGCACCAAGGGCAGGACGTGGCCCGAAAGACTGCTGAATACCCATGTTCCTGTCACCAGTGCTCCAGAAAGGACAGGAAGCTGTGCAGGACAGAGGCCCCCAAGGCCTACTTACCTGAATCTGGGATGAGCAGCTCATCAATGAAATGAATGACACCGTTGGTGGCCAGGGTGTCTTTGTTGGAGATGACAGCCTTCCCGTTGATGGTGAGCATGTCCCCACTGCAGCCCACCTCCAGTGTGGTGCCCTCCAGGGTCTCCATGGACATCCCAGAGACAATGGCCTCAGCACACATGGCCGACTTCAGGATGTGGTTGTTCAGCAGGTCTGGGGCAGAAGAGGACCCAGGTCTAGAGCCTGCTGTGGCCAGACGCAGGGGCCAGCAACCAGCCTGCCCATGACTGAGAATATTGCTGGATACCTACCACAAGACCCACATTCCCATCTCTTGCCCTACCACCGGCTAAAAACACTGGGACGCTGCAGTCAGACTGCCCGAGTTTGAATCCCATGACTGCTGACAAGCTGTGGGATCCCAGGTGTGATGGTTTGTATATGCTTGTCCCAGGGAGTGGCACTATTAGGTGTGGCCTTGTTGGAGGAAGTGAGTCACTGTAGGGTTGAGTTTAGAGATCTTCCTCTTAGATGCCTGAAGATGCCCAGTCTGTTCCTGGTTTCCTTTGGGTAAAGGTGTAGAACCCTCAGCTCCTCCTGCACCATGCCTGCCTGGATGTTGCCATGCTTCTGCCTTGATGACAATGGACTAAACCTCTGAACCTGTAAGCCAGCCCCAAGTAAATGTCTTTTATAAAACTTGCATTGGTCATTGGTGTCTGTTCACAGCAGTAAACCCAAACTAATACACCAAGCCAGCCACTTAGCCTCCTCAACCTGAAATGTAAACCTCTCCTCAACAGAGGAACTCCAGCCATTAGCTCATGAGCACTGGGCTTCGGGGTGAATTCTCCTAAAGGGCCAGGGAGAAGGGGAAAGCTCCAGTAGACCCATTGTAGGTCTTTGAAGTCTTAGGCCTTTGTAAACCATTGATGAGGCAGGAAATAATATAAACTGCCCTGGAGGATAGCTATGCAATCCTTTTTGCTCAAAGGAGGGGCCTGCCCTGTGCTGCTATAACTACAGACTTGAAGGTAGAAGGTTGGGTTGCTCACTCATATGTCTGGGTACTACTTTGGAGGTGTCTACTGGGGCACTCAGAAGCTGAGGCCTTCCCACCCGCACCCTAGCAGGCTCTCAGACATTCATGACCTCTGTACAGAGGAAGCAGCCAGGTCCAGTCAAGGACACGCCCCACCCCCACCCTGAGCTCACAGGTTCCCAGACTGCCTCTCTCCAATGTCGACAAGGTCCTTTGTCTCAGCTAATGGAACCAAAACTGCCCTGTCACAGTTAGGAGGAAGCTCCGAGACTGGCAGAGGCCTCAGGGTGCTACAAAGCCTCTAAAAACCAATACTGACCCGACTCGGCCAGTAGAGAATGGACAGACTGTGAGGCCAAGCCTGGTGGTAAGCTTCAGGCTAGCCTGGGCATATAGTGAGCCCTGACTTAAAACAACAAGACCACCTGATAGGAATGAAGAAATAAACTGAACTCATGGAGTGAAGTAGGGACCACACAGGGGCGGAGAAGGACAGGACCAGAAGCCAGGCTTCAAATGCGATATGGCATCCTGGGGCTGCTTCCTGCCTGTCTGCCAACCACCTAGAGACAGAACAGGGCACTGTTGATGCAAACCCCAACCCTCTTCCTTCAGGACTGTAGCTATAGCAGCAGAAGGCAGTCCTCTGCTGTGAGCAAAGTCAGCATTGCTTAGAAGAAGCAGATAATCAAAAGTCCTCTCATAAAGAGTTCTGCTATCGGTGAATATAAAAAAATGTGCTCTGTAC
Source organism: Tokudaia tokunoshimensis (assembly GCA_036184795.1). Classification (NCBI taxonomy): domain Eukaryota; kingdom Metazoa; phylum Chordata; class Mammalia; order Rodentia; family Muridae; genus Tokudaia; species Tokudaia tokunoshimensis. The sequence goes on from BTHU01000022.1 coordinate 8,439,538, forward strand.
AAAAGATCTTTTAATGCATGCTGTAGTTTGGATGCATATGTTAAGGACTTGTCCCCACCCCTAGGGTGGTGCTATTGGAAGGCGGTGACAATATTAAAAGGCAGAGCTCGTGTGGGGCCTTTAGGTCATGTAGTGCCCATCCCCCCAAAGCCACAGGTTTGAAAGCCACGGGGCCAAGTGATCATGAAATAACACATCTTAAGACCGTGAACCAAAGGAAACCTCTTCTCTTCCTGACACCCAGGATGCTGGCCTTGAACCCTCAAGCACAATCCTGTCCCAGTCTCCCAAGCTACTGGGACTACAGGTGTGCGCCACCACGCCCGGCCACCTTTTTTCTTCCTAATCTGGTTATTTCAGGTACATGTGCCGTGATGCAGCCCACACCTCTTCCAGGAAGCTTCCTAGTCCTTGAGGCTACAGACTCCAACCCTGCCCACCCCATCAGTGAACCCACTGGACCATTTCAACGGCCTGTTTTGAAGTCTATTGACCCCCAGGCTTCAACTTCCTGGAAGACACACTGTGGGGCCCCGGCTCCCAGCCTGGAACGGGCATTTTTGAAGGACCACTCTCATCCTGGCACAGATGCCATCTGGGCTTTCTGAAGTGTCTCCTTCTTCCCATGTCTGGGAAGGGTCTCTGTAACCCATCAGGCATCTTACATGGTAGACTGCCAATGTAGGTTTAAACGAAGTTACACCTAGTGACATTTAGGAGGAAGAATGTAAGTGGGGTGCACTGTACAGGCTCTAGGGGTTTATTAGGCAGCTTGGTTCTAGCGATCCTTCAGAAGTCCTAGAATTAAATGGGGTGAGGTGAAAGAAGGGTGGGTCCCCTCCTAATCTACCTTCCATGCTTAACTCAGGAGCTGAAAGACAGAACCAGCAATGGAAATCAACTGACCATTAATTCCTATTATTTTTGGTTACCCATGAGGCCTCTGGCCAGACACAGGAAGATATAAGAGGTCACCATAATGATTCCTTTTGAAGGATGCCATCACCAGCCACCCACACCCGATTCTTCCAAGCTCCTGAAGCCTCACATGTCCACCTGACTGTTTTGGTCACTCCAGTTTTGCTTCCTTGGTTTGCCCAGGGTCATGGGGACTCCTAGCACTGACTCTGCTTGGCTTCTACAGAGATGCAGCTATTGAGCATAACACAAACCAGGGTTGTAGTGGGCATCCTGAAACTTGTGGCATTAGCGTAGGCCAGTGCTCTCGTGGGCTGCTCCAAGAAGACAGCAGGGAGCTGAGGGTGCTCACCTTTCAGGGCCTCCGGGTCACCCAGGATCCGGTTCAAGGTCTCAGCGGGAATCTTCTCAAAGGCCTCGTTGGTTGGGGCCAAGAGTGTGAACTGGCCGTCACTCTCCAGCACGGTGTTCAGTCCAGATGCAGCCACGGCGGCCTGCGTAGGGAAGGGAGGATAAGCCTTCCTAGGCTCATCTGGCAAGATGCACACACCCTGGCTATGCCTCCCCAGGGGACACGAGACACTTAGAGGAATCCCAAGTGAGAGAGAAGCACGGACTCTACACGGGCCCTGGCCAGTGTTCCATCCTTCACATGTAGATGACTTCACTCCTCCCTAACTCTGGGCCTCTACCCCTGTAGCTCCGCCTGCCTCTCTTCCTCTTTCTTTTCTTCTCAGACTCCTATTTCTTCAAACTTTTATCAAAATGCCACTCCTCTTGGCACAGGTCCCCAGATTCACCCTGACTGTCATGTCTCCCAGCTGTAATCCCACGGCTAGCAGAGATCCCTTATGAATGATTATATACACTGTATGGAGAACAAATCTTTACAGTGTAAAGATCACATGACTCAGGATTACACAGGGCCTAGAACAATATCCGAAGAGACCAAGGTGCTTCTCACTGCTCCCCGACAGAGAGGCTCCTCCTGGTTAGTAAGACTTGCAGGATACTCAGCCCATAGGCTCCCTCCATGCTTCCCTGCAGTAGCAGAGCTTCTGCAGTGGGGTGGAGCAGTGTAGGCTCTTCTCATCCTTCAGGCCCCTCTACCCAAAGCATCTTTTCCAAAGAAGTCCCTGGCCATCGCTCCTGGGTACACTGGCCAGTCCTCCTGGTCTACACTGACCAGTCCTCCTGGGTACACTGGGCAGCCCTCCTGGGTACACTGGGCAGCCCTCCTGGGTACACTGGTCATTGCTCCTGGGTACACTGGCCCAGGCCTCCTGGTCTACACTGGTCAGTTCTCCTGGTCTACACTGGCCACCATTCTTTTGCTCACTCCCCCAAGCTCATCTTGCTATCCTGCCTTGCACAAGTCTCATCTGTCTCCCCAGAAAGAATGGTAGCCACTTTGTTCACTCTGACCTCTGGCACCTAGACTTGGGGAGTGATGGGGTTTAAGAAGCATGTGTTGGAAGGGAAAGAAAAAATGGGTATTAGGGAGTACCAAAGCAAAAGCAAAAGGAGAAAAAATTTCTCCTATCAATTTCAACTGTAAAGGGAAGTTTGTGCTGTCAGCTTTGGGGTAACATTCCCTTGCAGATCCAAAGAAAGGCACCTCAAAAGCCAGACGCCCCGAGAGTCCCTGAGCCAGCCAAGAGCACTCTCCAAATGCCACAGACCCCTCTGTGCCCATGCAGGAGTGTTTGTCTCTGTGTTGGAGATCTCCAGGGTGGGGCTGCTCATTCCCTCTGTGTACTTTGTGGTTAGGAAGTCCTCCTTGAATCAGACAAAACCCTGACACGGCAGCCTGTGTCTACTTCCTTCTGTGTGGCCAGTGCCAACAGGAACCGCTTGCCTTTCCAGTTGTTGGACACAGGCCTTTGGCCTGAGGATGGTCAGCACCCAGCTCCAGAATCAGAGCCTACACTCCTGAGTCTACACAGGCAGCTTCTCTGCTAGGTCTGTGTTCCAAGGAAACACGGGTATGAGGTCCCCGCGCTGGGACCTGTGGTCTCAGAAGTACCGTGCTAACTGACAAGGCATTTGTTATGGTGTTCTGTGTGGGAAGGAACTTCAGAAAGGAGGCCCTCACACTGCTGGACTTCACCGTTTAGCCCCAAGGCTCAGAGGACTCTGTCTCTGTTGTGCAGCTGCTGGATTATCCAGAAAAGCCAAGGAAAGGAAAGCTTTATAACAGGGGCATTTCTCAGGGTCTGTCCAGCCCGGTGCTCCTTAGTGTCTTCTCCACATAACCACACTTGGGACATCCTCATGTCCTCCCACAGAAGACCCCCTGCCAGGCACCTTCTGGGAAGCCATGTGTCCCCAGCCCGGGCCTCTATTCAACAGTCCCTTACCCGAAGTGTCTCAAAGGTGTCCTCGATCTCAATGATCTGTTGGATGTTGTTGGTAACAGTGGAAATGACCTTATCAATGAGATGGACCACGCCGTTGGTCGCATGGTGGTCAGCCTTCAGCAGCCGGGCGCAGTTAACAGTTACAATCTGCCAGAGAAGAGGCAAGGTTGAGTGGGTAAGACAAGAGGCTTCCAGGAGCGGGGACGGCGGGACCGCAGCTAGGAGCAGTATGTCTGTAGAGAACGCCCAGGAGGCAAGGGCTTGCCTATAGTTTATCGAATCACAGGACAGAACCCTAGGAAGTGACACCCCAGATGGACCCATTGTGGACAGAGGACAGTGCCGGGTAACTGGAGGTGCCCTTACCCCGTTGGGATAGTGATGAATCTGGATGTTGGAATTCTGGTACATGGAGGTGAGGGCCATGCCATGCTTGAGCTCATCGGTCAGGACCCGTCTGTCCACCATGTGGTAGCGGAGGGCATTGAGCAGTTCAATGTTGACGTTGCTCACCAGGGAGTCCAGCACTTCCTAGAAAGAAAGGCCATGACAGTTAAGAGGCAACATCCCTGTGTTCAAGGGAGAGGCCCCTGCCCCAAGTGGACCTAGATCTCTCATCCCTCTTCTACGAAGGAGTCTTCCTTGAGTGAGCATCTGTGGGAGGTTGGGGGCACTGGAAGGCACCTGGGGAGGCCTGCATTCACTTTCCCTACGGAGGTGGGGGGCATGTTAAGGGAAAGAATGTCTAACACAGCAGAAGGTCACTACAGAATCCCACTGTGTGCCCAGGCCTCAGGGGAAAGGCAGTTCCCAGCAATCCCCTGAGCAGAAGGCTCCTCTCACCGCAGGCAAGGAAGCCCAGGCCTCGTTGCTAGGGGCAAAAATGGTGAAGCTGCCGGGTCCCTCCATCTCAGGCCTCAGCTTTTCTGTGCGGTCTGTGTACAGTTGTGTGGTGGTCGATCCCACAACTCCCATGGTCTCGTACAGATTCGAGAGTGGAAGAGCTGCAGGGGCAGAGGACAGAGGGACAGGCGTGAGTCCGTCCCAGACACATGCCTGCCCTCCATTCTTTGTCAAGGAATGACAGTGGGCACAACTGCAGAGAAAGGGAGGGGGAAGTGGGTGGGAACCCAGATGGCTGTTGGGAGCCCGTGCTTAGAAGTCGCATGCACGCCTCTTGGAACCGCAGGAGGCAAACGCCTCCCCGTGTGGAGTAGCCTGATGGGTAATCTCTAAATGTCTAATTATTTTAAGCACAGCAGAGGACAGCAGTTTTTTTTGTTTGTTTGTTTTGTTTTGTTTTCCTTTTGCTCCTGTGCATTTAGATAAAGTGGGTGGAAAGAAGACAGAAGAGCCTTGAGTCTTCCAGGTTTCTGTGTATTTTCCAGGATCTGATCTCCTAGATGACAACCAGAAGGGCTTTCTAAGATGGACTCATTATATAGCTTCAGGCTGGCCTTTAACTCCTGGAGATCTTCCTGACTCAGCTCCCTGAGAGCTGGGATAACAGATGTGTGCCGCCACACGGAGACTAACATTCATATTTAAATAATGGGAAACTGTCACCTCCAAGTTAAGTCCCTAATCTAGACCAACATCTTATTCCACTTTATTTCTTCAACCACCCTTCTGCTTGGTTCAGCAATGCCATGGCCCTGGCAATAATAACCATGTCTTCATAATCAACAACACTAAATCAGATTGTGTTGCCATTTAAATGTCTGTTCAGATCTGAATCTTAAGACTACCTTGAATGTCAAAACACGAAGTCTGCTTAGCTGTGGGCCGCACTAAAGGTGCTGGTAAAATTCACAGGTCTCACACCATCTTTGGCGCACTGTGGCCATTTGTGGGCCCTTGGTTGCCTATGGGTAAGTTCATCTAGCCTGCTGCCTATTCCTTGGGCTGTACTCCAGAGGACAGAGACCATGTTCTCCTGACTGAGCACCAGCAGGGCTAATGGCAATTTGACCGGCTAATAGGCTAGCCTTGTTGGATGCTCTGAGAATCAGCACCAGAACCCATGACAAGACCAGAGCCTGCAGCCACTGGAAGAGGCCTGGCAGACTGGCCTTTTCTCCACCCATTGGATGAGGGTCATGGGTAACACGGAAGACGGACTCTTTCATCTTCCGTCCTCTGTCACCTCATGGCTCCAGTGATCACATGGGAAGGACAACTCAACCTCACGCTCCCACCAGGCTGTGACTCTATTCCCTTTTGCATGGCTCTTCTTCTTCTTCTTCTTCTTCTTCTTCTTCTTCTTCTTCTTCTTCTTCTTCTTCTTCTTCCCCTCCCCCTCCCTTCCATCTCCTGCTTCCTCTTCCTTTTCCTCTTCCTCCTCTTCTTCCCACTCCCCTTCTTCTTCCTCCTCCTCCCCTTCCTCTCCTCCTCCTCCTTCTTCTTTTTCCTCCTCTTCCTCCTCCTCTTCTTCCCCCTCCCCTTCTTCCTCCTTCTCTTCCTCCTCCTCTTCTTCCCCCTCTCCTTCCCCTCCCCCTTCCCCTCCTCCCCTCCCCCTCCTCTTCCTTCCCTCTTCCTCCTCCTCTTCCCCTCCTCTTCCCCCTCCTCTTCCTCTTCTTCCCCCCTCTTTCTTCCTCCCCTTCCCCTCCTCCTCCTCCTCCTCCTCCCCTTCTCTCTCCTCCTCCTCCTCCTCCTCCTTCTTTCTTCCCTTGCCCTTCTCTCCCACCTACCCACAGGCAGCGACAAGCTCACTCACCTGCTGGGCAGCCTTTCTCTCCTGGGACCTTCTCATACCCAGGACAGCACTCATAGCTGATGACTCTGTAAAGAGAGACACGGGGATGTCAGACAGCATCCTTTCCTATGCTCTCCACAGGGCAGACATGCCACCAGGAGGACAGAAGGCGGGCAACAGGCATAGCATCCTTCCCTGGGTCCGTCCTGAGGGACACAGTGGTCAGGAGCTTCTCACCCCCCAGCCTTGTAGAAGGCTTCTTGACGGCTGCCAGGACCACCAGCCAACCAACTGGGAGCCAGGCAGAGTCAGCACACTCCATAACACAGTCAGGAACTAACTCCCCAGTGCCAGTCTCCAACAGCCATGCACAGGAAACCCCATAGATAGTGTTGCAGGGAAGGAACAAGGAAAACTGGAGAGCCCCGTGTTGTTTCTAGCTCTGAGCTTACCTCATCCCCCCACCCCGTGACTCCATCCCTTCACTGGGTCTCTGCAACCCCCTGTGTAAAATGCCCCTGTGCAGGGTGGAGGCTCTCTCTGTCTCTCTCCTGCTAGTTCAGTATTTGATTTAATAACCTGAAAGTCAGAGTAAGGCGGTCATTGTGTTCTCTCGGTTTTTACAAACCAGATTTCAAATGGAAACTGAGTACCTCTTAATGGAGACACCTGTTTTGCTATTTATTCACATTAAAAACTTACTTAAAACATGTTTATGGTTTCAAACTTAATTTACCTTAGCGGTTATTTACAAACTACCCCCCAGCCTCCCTCGTCTTCAACCTTCCCATTGTCCTTCTGGGGGACATCAATGCTGCCAATCTGTGAGATCCTCCGCATTTGAAAGGGCACAAGATGTGCAGGACCCTTTAAAATCACTTGTTGAGAAAACTAAAGGTTGTCTGCTCTCCTCCCTCCAAGGAGCCCATCATGGGACACTGTGTGGACACCACAAGACAAGCTTCAGTCAGCCGGGTACGCTGTGGAAGCCTCAAAGTCAGGAGTTTCAAGTAACATTGCAGCAAAAGGAGCCCAGAGGGCCCCCCCCCCGCCACTGGTGCCCTGGTCCCCCGCCGCCCCTCCCCCAAGGCCTGGAGCCAAATGCGAACAACCTGGTCGGTCTCCCCCCTCTTTCTTTCTCATAGAAGAGACTTGCAGTCTTGCTCTTACAGGGATGACATCATCAGAAAAGAGGCAGGCAGTTGGGGAAGAAATGCGGCTCTGGGGTAGGGGGATGTGTGGACGGAGGAGGCTGCCGGCTGTACAGGACCGTGTCTGGGTCTTGTGAATTCATTTGGAATTGGTTCAGGAAAAACTTAGCTAAGTGAAGATGAAGCCTGGTTTGTCTGGTACCTAGGGGATGCCTCAGGTTCTCAGACCACCAGGGAAGTACAGGTGTCATATGGCTAGACATGCCACCCCCTCCTACACAGACACAGACATACACACAGACACACACACACACACACACACACACACACACCGCCCAAGATGGAGGAACAACAAGCTATACATTCTTCCATGCTGGGCTTTCTCCACCTACCGGCTTCCTCATCTGCAGCCTACCTCCTGTCTACTCTTTTTCTTGAATCCCAGTGCTTAAAGAACTGAACAGGCTGTGATGTCAGGCCTGACATTGACCAACCCACAATGCAGCAAGATGACTCTTAACTGTATCTTCTCTGCTCCTGAGGAACTTGCTGGGGCAGAGTGGTTTCGGGGTGCCATCCATGTGAGGAGGCTCAACTTGGGATCCCTCGGTGACTACTGGGGTACCCTGGTGTACTGGGTGGTTTTGTGTGTCAACTTGACACAAGCTGGAGTTATCACAGAGAAAGGAGCCTCCCTTGAGGAAATGCCTCCATGAGATCCAGCTGTAAGGCATTTTCTCAATTAGTGATCAAGGGAGGAGGGCCCCTTGTGGGTGGTGCCATCCCTGGGCTGGTAGTCTTGGGTTCTATAAGAAAGCAGGCTGAGCAAGCCAGGGGAAGCAAACCAGTAAGGAACATCCCTCCATGGCCTCTGCATCAGCTCCTGCTTCCTGACCTGCTTGAGTTCCTGTCCTGACTTCCTTTGGTGATGAACAGCAATGTGGAAGTGTAAGCTGAATAAACCCTTTCCTCCCCAACTTGCTTCCTGGTCATGATGTTTGTGCAAGAATAGAAACCCTGACTAAGACACCTGGGGAACCCACTTCTTTCTGTGGTCTCCGTTTTCTAGCCCACAGAGTAGAGCATTTTTAGACCGGCTGGTCTATGATGTTCCTTCAGACTCAATGTTATCGTTCCAGTCAGCTTGGGAGAAATTGAAGATCAAAGACACATGCTCGAAGGAGACCACCCTGGGCTTAGGATGGCAGAGACCACCAACTGCCATCCTAAGCCCAGGGAGCTCCCCAAACTGTAAGCCCATAGCACTCTGACCAAGCCCCACCGCCGCCCCATACACCTACACAGGATTACAGGATTCCTCTGATAAATACCGAGCCTGGTTGGTAAGATGGTTCAGCAGGCACATGCTGTCAAACCTGATGACCTGAGTTCAATCCTCTCGGCTTATATGGAAGAGAGAACAGATGCCCACAGGCTGTCCTCTTATCTCTGCATGAGTACTTTCATATATATGTGCAAACACACACACGCACACACACACACACACACACACACACACACACACACACTATAGGTGCCTCTCCTTGCATGCCCACAGTTACCAAATGCCCCTTCACAGGGAGGACCAGGCTCCTCCTGGTTTCTGCATCTTGTCTCATGAGCTAGATTCTGATTAAAGGCTCCCAGCTTCGACTTGGCCACACTCAGTGCAGGATGTAAAAACCTCAGGTCAGAAAAGGCACATACTCCAAGAGAATGAATTACCAATTAACCTTGTTGCCTGAAATGAGGGAAGGTGCCTGATCTACAAAAGGGATGTAAAAAGATAATGTTAACATAAGGTCAAAGTGTGGGGGTGCTGAGATGCTCTTCTCGACATCTATCTGATGTTTTCACTTGGATTGGACGGCGAGAAATCTCACTGACTTATCCCCAAAATTTATTTTCCACTAAGTTACCATAAACTTAAAACATTAACTCTCCCAAATGCAGCCCAGGTCTGGCTGCAGTTCTGCCTAAGGGCAAGAGACTAACAAGACTCCAGGAGGAAGTGGAGTAAGGAGTGGGGACTGAGTTTAGCATCCTGAGATCTGAGGCTCTCGTGTCACGCTGCCCGAGGCGAACCACATACTCAAAGCACGTAAATATAGGCATGCCCCAGCCTCAAGCGATCATTTTCTGCATGCCTTTCCTAGGACAGAAGCTAAACTAGTTCTTGAAGTCTTCAGCAGAGAATCAGCCATCTAACCAACTATGCCCCAGTAACGTCCTCTGTCCCTGAAGCTGTCAGAGCCTTTCGAGGCATGAGATGTCCTCAGAACATGGGTTTATGGTGGTTTCCATTTGGACGGGAGCGTCCTTTGGTGACTGCCGCTTACTGGTCACACACCCCAGATCCTGTGCCCATTGTCTGATGAGAGATTTGGGTACTTAGCCTCACACTGTCTTTGCAATGGCCACCAGACTTGGAGTGAGCCACCAGGAGGGGATGGTGACTCTCATCCCCAAGGGCATCTCTGATTCCAAGCGGATTTGTTTCTAGGACCCTGGCTACAGATCTGGGCTGAAAGGAGACCTGGGACAGTCTACCTGGACCTTGGCTTGCTCCCTTGGGTCCCTGTGGCATTGTTGACCCTATATGCCAGGCTTGATTCTCCTGGGGGAAGCCCAGAGTGACCACACCTTTCCATTTCTCAATGGCTGGCTCTCAGTAGGCTGTGCAGGTTTCTGGAGCCTCAGTATTGCTATCTGCAAATGGCTTTTAAAAAAAAAAATCCCACACTACTCCGTCAGAGAATGACTATGGAGGCTGAATTGGCAAACAAACAGGAAGCCCTTCAATGTGGGATGGCGTCTAAGTACTCAGTTTGGAACTTCTAAAACAAACAGACAAAAATAACCCTCTCCCCCACCCCGAGGAAATGTTGAAATGGAAGTTCAGTTATCATCTAATATAACGAACATAACTTCATCAACAGCAAAACTCTACATGAGACCACTGATCAAATCCCATCGTGCTAGCTGTAAATGCAGCAGCGAGGGCTGTTATTAGTTTCCGATGGCTTGCTGTGACAAATTGCCGCAAACCCCGTGGCTTAAAATATTACAAATTTATTGTGTTACAGTTTTGAAGGTTAGAGTCAAAATCAGCCTCACGGGCCTAATATCAACGCCGTGTTCCTTTTAATCCCCTCCCCGCCCTTCGGCGTCTGGAGACCGCTGTATTCCTGAACCTATGGTGGTTTCACCATAGCTTTGGGTTTGAGCAGCGCACCCTCTTCTCTCTGACTCTGACTATATCGTACCCCCCTTCACAAGGACCCTTAGGATGCCATTGGACTCACCTCAGGTTGACACCTCAGTCACTTCTGTGATGTAAGGGAATGTATTTACAGGTTTCAGACTAGGATATGGGCACCTTTGGGGGATCATTACCCCACACAGTACACGGGCCCATGAATGTTCTCAAGTGAACAAAATTCCCTCACCAGCTAAGCAGGCTTCTAGTTTACAGAATGGTCTAGAGCTAGCATTTTTAGAAAGTGCCGCCTCAGAGTTTGGTGCATGCTCAGTCTCTATTATCTTAGAGCGGGTTATGGAGGGGGACAGATCATATGCTCAGGTGTCTGGGGACAGTGCAGACAGCTCTGACCACCCTCTTCTGGGACCAAGGGATGCATGGGAAGGAAGAAAAGGGTGGCTTCCATCTTTGTGCCAGAATGACATCTACAAGAAGTAGACCCCCAAGCTGATGGGACAGTACCACCATGCCCCAGTATTTCTTCTAGGCTCTTCCCCACAGTTACCTGGCAACAGCCAGGTATGTCTGATTCAGTATAAAAGGGGCTGCTTGCCTCCTCCTTACTCTCTTGCTCTCTTACTCTCTTACCCTCTTCCCTCTCTGTCCCTCCCTCTTCCTCTGTCCACCTGTTCAAGCCCAGCCTCTAGTTCTCCTCCTCCTCCTCCTCCTCCTTCTCCTCCTTCTTCCTCTCTCTCTCTCTCTCTCTGCCTTTCTCTGTCTCTACCACCCCCTTAACTCCCCTCCCCATGCCCTAAATAAACTCTATTCCATACTATACCCATCATCCATTGGCCCGCAGAGACACCCCTCCCCCCAGCCACCCCCCACCCCCCCACCCCGCACCATACCTCGCTCTACCAAACATATCCCTTCCTCTCTTTCCTTTTTTTTATAAAACACAACAGCACTAAGGAACTCCTGCTATGTAGCTGAAGGACAAAGCAATAACAGCTGCTGAAGAAACAAGGAGTTTCTGTCCAGTTCATCTTGGCTCAAGAAAATGGCTTCTCACCTGTGAATCATGTTGCCAGGGGAACCATGTAAAGAGGCTGTTGGGATGGACTGCTATGACATCCATGTGCCAGCTCCACACTGGTCCTTCATACCATGTTCAGGATGCTATAGCTCCAGCCATGGCTGCAACATCTCAGTAATGTCAGCTTCAAATGGATGCTGAACAGACCTCCATCTTCCCCCTCCCCATCCTCACCTAAGAGGCCTGCCAAGAAGCAGCCGCAGGGCTTCTCTCTTAAGCCACACATAAAACTTTACAGTTCCCTACCAAACCAGGGACTGAAATCACAGAGTGGGCTGCTGTCTGTCACCCCTGAGTCTCTCTGTCTGATTAGCTACGGGGTGCTCTACAGCTCTAAAGTGAAAACCGAAGTGACTTTCTAAGTCACAGAATTCACTCAACCCATGCAATAGGGCTCCTCTGCCAACCGTGTCCTGCAAACCACCCAACAGGGCTCCTCTGCCAACCATGTCCTGTAGTAAATCAGCACAACACAGTTCGGTGCTTTAACACACAGCGCCAGAGTCCCAGATTCTTCTCTCCCTGGAAACGCAGACAGCTACTGTTGGAAGACCCAAGTGGCCTCACTGCTAAGGACTATGCTGAGTGTAACAGGGTCACCCCCTATGCTCCAGAAGACTGCATCCAGGGACTCACACACAGACAAGGGGTCCCAGGCTCCAGACATACTAGGCCTGTTCCCATCTCTCTGGTGACCTCACATGACATGATCTTTACCCCCATGCTTGGTGTTTGTCACCTATTTTCAGGATCAAAATTTCCTTCTGGTCTCAGGTCCCTTGAGACCAGACCCTTCTTGCTCTCATCCCAGTGCATCCCTCTGACGCAGCTCCCCTGACATCTCCCTGAGAAAATGCCAGTGCCCGTGCTGGCTTGTCAAGACGGTCCTCTGATCCAGCCACTACATGCCAAGCACCAGTCTTCATCCAACAAGTCACCTCTAGGGACCCAGTCTCCTGGGATAACATTAATTCCAGCCTGTACACCCCTCTACCTAGCACTTAACTACAGTCAGAAGGCAGCTCCCTTGGAGACCTCCCCGCTATGCACACCGCTGTCCTGTGAAGTTCTAAGTCCTTAAGGACAACAGAGACGAGCTCTATCTCCTTTTCTCCTCTCTTTGTCCCCTGGGTCTCTTCCAAGTCAGCTCCACCTCCAAGGCCGCACAGGATGTTCCGTCGGGGATCATAAAGTTTTTTTATCGGTTCGTGTTTTCTTCTGCTCACTTCCTCTTTTTTTTTTTTTCTCGAGGCTTGCCAAAGCAGCCACTACATTCTCGAGTTGGATGTGAGTATCTTTTCCTCTTGGCTTTGTGAGCTAGGTCAAAGTCTGGATGGCCTTAACCTTGACTCACCCCACTACAAACAGCTTTCTCCCACCCACAACCTCATACATCTTCCTCTTCCTGCGCTCAGCGGGGTGGGAGGACTGTCCCGTTACCTCACCGTGCTCTCAAAACCAAACTCAGGTTAGAGGAGAGGAGTTAATCAGCTACTATCTGTCAACACACACCTCTGCGCCTTGGGCCTCATCCTGGCACACAGAGAAGAGATGCAGGTAGGAAGAGTCCATAAGCCAACACAGCTAGCTCACGGTTAACATCGTGTGCCGTCAAGTCACCGTAGAGTTCCTCGGTCAAATGCTATGACATAGGCCCATCTGAAACAGGACAGCAAATGCCACCCCGTGGTCAGCTGACTCACAGGAGCTCTGTAAAACCTGAGGCTCTGACATGAAACTCTGCCGCTTGGCACCGGGACATTGGGTATCTTCCAAGAAACAATTACACGGGGCCTGACCTGACTTCGTGTCTAATTAAGCAATTCGTGTTTGAGTAGATTATGTATACCTATGAGTAGACCCATCGGTACTGGGAGGTGTTGGTTTTGAGAACTCGGTGTCCAGCAAGAATGTTCTGTATAGAATTTGCATAATCTCTCTCTCTCTCTCTCTCTCTCTCTCTCTCTCTCTCGTTCTAAACAGCAAAATTTTCTGCTGAGCGTCTGTTCACTGAACCTGGGAGGTGCCCCAGCTCACACAACTCTTAGAGGCTGGGCTGTCCAATGGGTGGGAGCCGCTGCCATGACTGTGCAGAGACTCCGAGAGGGCTACGGGCCTCACTCCTGATCTGCTCTATGAGACCAGGATCAACAGCTGCCTAATAATCTGAGCCGCACACTCTGTGTTCCTTTCCACGGGTGTGTTCAGGGGACAGTGCTGGCCTCCTCTCAGTGGGAGACGGTTGCTTGAAAGCATGAGGCACGCAGTTTTAAAAATCTCTCACGCTGGGATAAGTTCAGGGAAATCTTCCCATTTTGCAGAAAAGAGGAAACTTAGCCCCACAGCCCCCACCACAAGTGGCTCGGGGGGGGTTGCCTGGCACAGCTTCCCTTCTGCTGCTCTGAGATCTGTTGATTGGCAGCGCTGAAGCTGATCAGGTTTCTCAGAGTTCTGTTAGAACATGCATTCAACCAGGGAGCCAGGCAGTGAGGGCAGAGGCCACCTCCCTCCACAAAGAGAGGCACCCACAAGGCCTACTGTGACCACCAGGCTCTGTGGGTGTGCCCTTCCGTCTGTATGTGTGGCCTACATGTGATATTCTGGGGTTGTAGTTAGAATGCACAGGCACCATAGTCCTCTGATGAATGTTACTCAGTTCACACCTCATTAGGATAGCAGGTCCTCTTGCTGTGCCCATTTCACACACAAAGCAACTGAAGACACAAAAAGATGAACTATCCCCAAGTAAGTGGTGGAGCCAGGGTTTGAGCCTGGGTTTGACTTTGTTATGCTGCTTCCTGGTGTGCAAATTCCTAGGCACCCAGACTTTCTGAAGTGTTTACTTTGGTGCTTGCTGAGCAAGGGTGACCTTTGGGATAAGTTCACCAACAGCTTTTCATTCCCAGAATGCTTCTCTGAACAGTTGTATCATCCAGTGAGAGAAACACGCATGCACACATGCCGTACACACATGCACACATGCCGTACACACGTGCACACATGCACACTCAACACAGCATGCTTCCTGCAACCCCAAACTGCCCTGATCAATGTGACCAAGTCTTGTCTCTTGTCAGCAGCCCTAAAAATCTAAAACCAAGTCAAACAGCTTCTCAAAATGCCACGCCCCACACACATTCCCTGACATGTTTGTCCATGTGTCTTCTCATTTCCTTAGTCAGTCAGTCTGGCCTTTTCTGGAGCTGGCCAGCCCAGGGCTCCTCCTTCGATATTCTCTCTCTCTCTCTCTCTCTCTCTCTCTCTCTCTCTCTCTCTCTCTCTCTCTTTCTCTCTCTCTCTCTCACACACACACACACACACAAAATGTGTGACCTCCTTGGCAGCTCTTTTTCACACACACACACAGTATTGTGTGTGATCTCCTTGGCAGCTCTCTTTCATAAACGCAGTATGAACTCCTTGGCAGCTGGCTCAAACACACACACACACACACACACACACACACACACACACAATGTGTGACCTCCTTGGTAGCTCTTTTTCACACACACAGTATGGCCTCCTTGGCAGCTGACTCACACGCACACACATACACACATGTATGCATGCACACACGGTGTGGGCTCTTTGGCAGCTGGTATACACACATACACAAATACACACACACACACACACACACACACACACACACACACACAGTAGGCCTTCCTTGGAGGTCTTTGGTGGCTACTCACGTTGACTTGCCGCAGATCTTCCTCTGGTACCACTGCTTGCAGTTGGTGAAGTATTTCTTGTTGGTGCCAATGACCTTCTGCACTGCACATACATTGGGGCTGGAAACAAAAGCGACAGTGTTAGTGAGATGGCCAGCCATCAGCCCACACCGAGGTCTAGAGAGAGGAGAGACGGCCATTTTGATGTTTTGGGGTAAACTTCGGCAAGATTATTGTACATCCTCCCCATAAAATCTTCTCCTCAGATAAATTCCTCAAGTCTATCTTACACGATTCTCTGGCACGGGCAAATAGTAAGTGTAAGTGAAAAGACCTTAAAAGTTTAGGCACCGGTTACGGGATTAAGAAAATGAGTAAACTCCAAGCGATGTTGCTGGGACCCGCCAGCTCCTCTCTCTGTACCTGCCCTGAGCAGACTTGGCATCCCAGTGTGTGCCAGAGGTCAAGAGAGGAGGGGCTGCCAGCACTTCTCAGCCAGCTCCACAGACATGCTCTGCGTGTCTAGACCAGCTGTTTGGCTCCTGGGACGACACACTGGGAGTATCCACCCTGTAAACTAGGGTGCGTGGCCAGCGGCTGTCAGGACTGACAGGGAGAACCCTCCTCCTTCATTCCGCACGGCCCATGGCTCAGAGCTGCTTCCTACTTCCTCAGGACACTTCCTTCTTTATTCTAACCTGGGGTGCAGGCCTTACTTTGTGCTGGGTACCAAAAAGACCCTACTATGACTGATTTGCCAAGGATGGTCCCTCTCTCCAGCTACCCTCAAGAATCATAAAGATAAAGAGTTCTTGGTCTGGATAGAGTCAGGCTGAAATAGGCTCGTTAGAAACGGTTGATAACGATTTAGTTAAAAATGTCTCCAATGAGTCTGGAAAAGCAGAAGCAAACATCCTGGGTTTGTGCTGAGAAGGCTTTTCTGGAGCTGGAGAGCACTGCGTAAGCAGAGTAGTGCTCAGGCCAGGTGACGTGGGGACTTCTTTGGAGCTTCGGGGGAAAGGGAGCTGCCATGCTGTGTGGTGACAAAGGTGAGGCCCTCCCAGAGCAGGCAGCAGTAGGCTTCGGACTGAATCGTAAGTCAGGAAAGGAAAGAAAACAGATTCAGAGAGTTCATGAGACGTCCATGGTCAGCAACTCTGGGTGCGTTCAAATGTGGGCCGGTTCTTCTATAGCGATTCTCAACACCTTAAAGATGCAACGCAGAGGCAGGCAGGAGGGTTGCTCTGAGTTCAAGGCTTACCTGGGCTACACGGTGAGTTGAAGTCACTCTGGACTAGCTAGTTAGCTAGTAAACTAACTAACTGTGGTCCATAGAATCCTATGAGGAGCATGGTTGTTTGGGGTGATTTGTGGCTACCCCCTCATCATTTGGGCAAGTGTCCCCAGTGATTATTGATTGGGTGGTTGTTCATGCTGACCCTTTATCTCTCCCTCATTTCCTTTCCATAGGAAGCATACGTCTGCTTTCTGTTGTTGTTTGACAGACCACAGTGAGCAGAGCAGGCATGATATTAGGAAAGCCATCCTGACAGAAGACAACTGGTAAAGGCTGGATCAGCCGACCTTAGCTGGGTGTCACCAGGTACTTAGAGGATCTGCAGCCGGAGATCCACGCGTTTCACTCGAGGTCCTTGAATAACCCCTGGAGAGCTCCCACGGGCCACACTCCAGCCCCCAATCATCCTCACTGCTGTGCGATCCCAGAAGTCTCCCGTCCAGCCAATCAGGAAGTAATTACTGTGGACGAATTCCCTGCAGCCCTCCATGGGCGGCCGGCGGCTCTTCCGCCAGTCTCTGTGGATTTGGCTCCAGCATTCCTCGACTGTGTATAGTTTCCACTGCTCCTGCCCCCGTGACAGGAGCAGAAGCTAGGGGTGGAGGTAAGCTGTGTCCACAGGAAATCTATGCTGAAATGTACTCAAGATGAGCAGGCCATTCCTGGGCCTCTGCCCCGAGACTGGCAACTGGCAACTCTGCTGCATCTGAAAACCAAGTACTTCTAGAAGTTTCTTTCATCGAGTTTCTTTTGATGCTGTTCAAAAACGTGGGCCTCTTTCACTTGCTTTGTGTTGATGTCCCCCCTCCCCCCGATTGTCACACAGACACGACCAGCAGCCAGCAGACCACCCAGCAACCCCTAGGCTCCCACCAGCTTTCTGTGTTTGCATCCTAAGCACCAGTTTTGCCCTCTGTAAAACAGGAACTTGGCAGTGGTTGGAGGCAGTGGCATGAGGAGGTGAAGGCAGCAAGGTCACAAATGCACTACTGCCCAGTGGCTAGGTACAGTGTCCTTTCCCTCCCTCTCGGGACACCCTGCACTTCCCCAAACTTCCCCTTTCTCCAGCTCTCACTTTGAATAAAGGGCTGGAACTGGAACAAGGTTATCCATCTGCACAAGGTACCACACCCAAGTGCGCAAGGCCAGGCAGTCCCGTGGTTTTTCAGGGACAGTTAGGTCAGAGTAAACGCAACTATGTAACAATTCCTGTAACCATTTGCCGTGGCTTGTGTGCCCTGGGGAATCCAGACTTCCCTTAGTGAAGGACGCTGTTGTGGTCTTTCTTCTATTTATTTTGAGGTGGGGGAGGGTCTCCTTTTATACTGCCCACCTCTTCTTGCCCCCGCCTCAGGAGTAGTTGGGACGAAAGGTATACACCCCATGCTCAGCACAGGTCATCTCCTGATCGAACAGCCTATTGTAGAGTGTTTGCTCCAAGTTTTCCAACTGAGGACAAGAAGCGCAGGGGACACCTCCAAGAAGTGAATGGAAGTCATTCGCTCATTTTGTGTTTGGTTGGAAGCGCACGCCACAGCGAGCTTCCCACAACATTTGGAAGGCTGGTTCACTTATTCCATGCGGGTCATCAGGCTTGGCAGCCCAAGTCTTAGCTGAGCCACCTCACTGGTCCACATCTGGTTTTCAAAAGCGCCAGTTTTCCTGACCAGAGTCCTGGGCTCTGAAGGGAAGGAGGCTGGCCTCAGAGACAGATCTTACATGATGTCTTTAGAGACCTTTCACTGTGGCTGTGACATTGCAGCTCTGGGTTACAATGCTGCAGGGTGACCTGTGGCGATCTTAGTGGTTAAGAGGAAGGAGGGATAGGACTGAACGCAAAATGCAAGAAAGGCAGTGGGGCCAAAGGTGAACCGGGCAGGGGCGAGAAATGCTCCAGTTGTCCAAGCTCAGTTTGGAGGCTTCGGATCTGCGTTCTTCCCATCTGCCCTCTCAACCCTTCATGCGCACCGCCTAAGTTAAAAAATGACCCCAGGACCTTTTCCACTGCCCGCCTCCTTTCCAGAGGGTGTGAGGTTGAGGAATGGCCTGGCTTGGCTCTGTTCTGCCTCGGACCAATCCTGCACCCGGCAGCTTGTTTTCCTCTAAGCACGGAGCATCTGGGACGCTACAAGAGACCCCGAAAGCCACCTGCAGAAGAAAGGTAACTGCTCCCTAAAATTAGCATCCTTTACCCAAGTTCAGAGCACACCCAGTTGCTGGGGGCACAGCTTTGTGTGGGTCTACAAAGACAATCCTCTCAAGCCACATGGTTTGTTTTGTCTTTAGATCTGAGTAGAGATCTGGGTAGTCTCTCGGAGAGCTGGGCATAGCCTGGGATGTGAATGCCTGACCACGGGCACCTGGGCCTCCCCAGAAGCCATTACTCTACTATTTCCTTTTTCTCTAGTTTAAATGATGCTGATGCTCCCAGGTAGACTGGACGTGCAGCAAAGCCGGGCTGTGTTTGAAGCAGGCATGACCTGGTTGTGTGTAAAGACACCGTACCAGGCTCTTCACCAAGGCAAAGCCTTGGCCATAGTGTATCTTTGAAAGCCCACACATCTGCAGTGTCTCAGAGAAATACCCAAAGCACCCCAATGGCCCATGTTTACAAAGCTGGCTGTTGCTTTAAGACAGATTCCAGCCCTGACTCCAGGGCATACTGCAGGACAAACTGGTACCCTCTCAAGACTCAGTTTCCCAATCTGTCTAGCATGCATAAAGGTTGGTGAAGCCTCCTGCTCTACATCTGTGGCCAGAAAGCACTGTTGGTGTTGAGTGTTTGGGTGCAGAGCAATACCACGTGCATAGGAGCGGTAGGCACCTAGGGTCCTGCCACCAGGTATGACCAGTCTCACTCCTGGAATCACTGGACAGTGACCTGTTGGGGTTTCCCCTCTATGGTGGGTACCTTCTCAGGGTGATGGAGAGTCTGCGTTGAGAGCTGTCAACGCCCCCTTCTACCTAGAGCCAAGAAAGGAGACTGAAAGTCCCCTAGGCTGTTTCTTGCACTTTTGTCTGACTCTGTGGTCACTGGTCAGTGCCCCCAACCCTTTCGCCACAAAGTATTCCACTGTGTCCCCTCATCTCATCAAGCCACAGTCCCTCCCTCCACGCAGGTTTGGTCTTTTCATGCAATGGCTGATTTTCCTTTGGGCTTTGTCCCTTGCACCCCCGGACAGGTATAGCGTCCCCAGCTGAGCGCACTGGCAACTCAGCGACCGGTCCCGTGCTTGCACCTCCCACCACAGAGCGGCTGGGACTTACCCGTGCTGGCGGCCCCGGAGCCGGCTATGCTGCAGCACCAGCTGGTAGGGTGACTTGGCGGGGCCCGCCAGGGTCCCGGCGGGGCCCACAGACAGTGCCATAGCGAGAGTCAGCAGCCGCCGCACGAGGAGCGCCATGGAGCTGGATCACACGCGGACCCACGACGAAAGCAGGCGCGGGCGGCGCGGGCGGCGCGGGCGAAGTGAGAGCAGCGGGGCAGCGCGCGCTGGGTTTAGTAGCCCGAGGGAGGGAGCAACCGAGGGAGGGGAAGGGCAGCGGGCGCCTCCCAGACCACGCCACTACTCAGCACCCGAGCCCTCCAGCACCGCCCAGCTCACACACACACACACACACACACACACACACACACACACACACCCTCCCACTTCTCCCACTTCGCACAAAGTGCGGGTCCAAAGGAAAGCGTCCTCAAGTTTCACTTTAGGTGTTCATGTCTGGAACCCAAAGATACCTCCCTACCAGACTGCAGGAAGCCAGAGGGTCTGTGCTGACTCTCACAAGCTTAGGCCTGTCAGACTGGCCTCTGTCAGTACAGCTGACACTCTGTAGATGAGGAGCAAATCCTCCTGTTGACAGAAGGTAGAGAAGCGGGGAAGGGCGGGGCTCACACCTTGGCATTCAGGAATCCCTCACCCGGCTTCAGTAAAGATCTGTGATTGCCAGGTAGATGCTTCAGAGACAGACCAGCTAAGAGCCATGCCCTGGATGAGCAGAAAATATGCCAGCGGTCACATGGTAGGGAGATGAGAACTCGCCCTAGCATCTATTAATCACCCTCCCCTTACCTGGTTCTATTAGCCCCAGGGATGAGCTCCCAGTACCGGGGGAGCATGGACCTAGCAAAGATGCCTTAGGAGTCTGGAGTAGGCACCTGGCCCAGACAGAGTCTGGTAGTGGCTGCTTTTAGATCTGAAGGCTGAACAGGATTTGGCTGGGTAAAAGGAAGATGGCTTGAGAGGATCTGAGCTATCCAGTTGACCAAAGCATGCTGGGTGGAGAATAAGGCAGAAGACAGCCGTGTCTTGGGGCTCCAAGCTCAGAATCCTGCCAGTGATAGGGAAGCAGGCAAATGGCCCAGTTGGTGTCCTGAGCAGACAGCAGGATGCCTTGAGAGAGCAGGAGGGGACCACATAGGAGCTTGAGCCACTGTGGTGGAAGTGGAGAAGGGATGGAGGTATGTCTTGAGGGAACATATGAGCTACAGGTGCCCGTTTACCTTGATTACCCACGGGCGTGGGCTGCTAATGCCCAGGAGGAGCATTGGTGCAGCCCAGGGCTGATTGGTGTTTCGGTAAAGATCTGACCTGAATGGGGGTGGTGTCATGCCACGCGATGGAGTCCTAGGCTGAATAAAAATGGGAGGAAAGAGAATAAGGTGTACGTGCACATCCCCGCGCTCTGCCTGGTGACCCAGAGAGATGTGAGCGAGCAGCCTCCTGCTAACCCGCCTTCCCGGCCACACAGACTGCATTCTCGGAACTGTGAACCGAGACAAAGCCTCCTTTCTGTGAACTGCTTCTTGTCAAGCCTCGTCCCTGCAGTGAGAAAAGCCACTAGTACCCTATGTGCTGTGGGGGGGACAGAGATGCAAGGGGACACGTAAGGCGTTCAAGGTCTGGACACCGTGAGGGCTGCTGCTGCTTTTCGTAAGAAGGGCATGGAGATGGATGTCCTCTGCCAGGGATGCATGAGTAGCTTGGGACCTGATGCGTTTGAAGTACACGATTCATCTCAGTGGAATGTCCATAGACAGTCCAATCCAGGGCTCGAGGGAGGGGTAAAAGGTGGAGATCCAGACCTGGAAGCCATTCCTTAGTGACGGGACACAGAGCAAGGGGCAATTCCGTGATCTGCTGCAGGGGAGGTGCAAGCAGAGAGTGGTCCCTCAAAGGATGCTAGAGACGGGAGAGGCAGTGGGAGGAAGGAGGAACAGAGAGGAAAGCTGCACACAGAACTGCATCTGCTCTGCTAGAGAGCAAGCTGCATCTCTGGATCCGATGAGCGATGAACGCCTGGTCCAGGGTGCTGGAAAACACCCACAGAGAGTCAAGTCAGGCCCCATCCCAGAAAGCTTCCCCATCCCAGGGCCAGGAGAAGCGCTGTGCTAACTCAGGGAAGAGTCTGGGAGGCACACTTTCCACCTTCTGGTCCAGCACCCCCATCTCCTGGGAGATGGAGGGGGTCTGAGCGAGGCTTGTTAGTGATCTCACCCATCCTCACTCCCCTCTCCATAAAACTAACATTCAATGAGTCGAGTTTTTCCATGAGCTCAGTGAAGAGATCACAGTAATGCTTCAGTTACTGTTTAGATATTTTTAAAAATTCCACCACAAGCTCCACGGTGCCCCAAACCATAAAAGGCAGTAATGTAAACATACCCCCCATGGTAGTAGCTGCTTCTTCAAAGACGGTGATGTTACTGGGTGGGGAGGCCTTCCAGCCCCGTGACCTGGAGCCACCGGGGCAGAACACAGACCTTTCATTTGAGAAGCTTTTTATTCTTTCTTTCTACGTTAGAAAAATCTAAACAAGAGAAAATGAGGCTTGTTTGGAACAATAATTACTAGACCTTTACAAGGTACTTTAGAAAAATAGCTGCTTTGTGTTTAGTGGCCCAATCAAGCTCACCAAGAGCTATTTGAAAACAACTTCAGACTGCAGACAGTAGCCCTTCAGCAGCAAAAGGCAAGCCAGTGTTTCCAATGAGCTGTTTTGCATGGGATCCCGTGTTTATGGATGAGAGGGTGGGCGTCAGGCCAGCTCAGGCCATGCTCCTCCCACCCCCAAGTGCCCAGTGATGCTGGAGCATCAACGGAAATGGTCAAAGCCTTTCCAGAGGACACCCAGCCCCTCCAGCCTGCCCTGTGTGCAACCCAGAAGGAACAGGAAGGCATGTTTGGCATGAGCTTTCCAGTTAAAGGAGCATGTTGTTTCCTTTGTCACACGGTGCTGTGCTCCCGTTCATGTGAGGTACATAGGCAGGAGGAAACAGCCCTGTTTGCTACAGTTGTGGACTGACCGCGGAGCTGGGTGGGAGCTGACTTGCCAGCGCTCTCCCACAGACTTCCCACTCCAGGTGTGATGTGTGGAAAGCAGCAAGCACACCACTGGAAAACGCCTTAGAAATGCCGCCCTCTGCAGACCCTCAGAGTCAGGCTTCACACTTGACAGGGTCCCTTAGTGAGGTTCCCTAGAAACCGTGGCTTCTGGGCTCATGTTAGATGGGTAACCTTCAGGTGAGGATAAGATATGAGTCAAACGATTGACCCCAAAGGAATACACCAGAAGATTTACCCTAGGAAATCTTGGCTTGTGCCGAGGCTAGCTCCCAATGTGGATGATCAATCATCAAGGTGTGACCACCAAGTGGCTTTTCCTCTGGGTCTTCTTGTTGATAGTGACCTCTACACACTGAACAGGGACAGAAAATTGGACTCCAAGTCATCTTCTTCCCTCCACCCCATCCTCGCCTACTTCCAAGGCTCCAAGGGAGGCTAGGACAGACCAAGATTTGTGACAGTTGGATCTTAAGGCAAAGCCACAGCTTTGGACTTCCCAGCTGATGGAAACAGCAGATGTCACAGCCCTGAAGCAGTGCTAGGCGCCCAGGTTTTGCCCCGAATGGCACAAGGCTCCAGGTTTGCTCTGCTCAATGACTTGCTGTTCTCTCCGGTCTCCAAACACTGCTTTTCTTCATGAGAGTTTGCCACATGCTACTTGCTGGTTAGAACCCAAATCTGTTTTCCAGGGAAATTGATTTTTTTCATAAGAGAGCTTCATTGATTTGGCTGAGCTGAAATCTTTGAGAAGAACCCAGGGCGTTCTTGGGGTTGCTTTAACTGCCTAACCTCAAATAACTCTGCAGAGGGATGCCCAAGGTCGGTGGTTGGCTGGCTTGTGGGACCAGGCTTAACCACACCATTCCGTGGCTTCCCTGGCTGTGTATATTTTCCTCCAGGGCGGACAATGGACCAGAGAGCTGGACAGCACCAGGTGGATGTGCATTCTGCAGTCAGGAACTCACACGTCTTTTTGACATCCTTGCTGACGGCACCATTCAAGGTTGGAAACCCGGCATTCGGGTTTGCCTCTCCTCTGATTCTGTATGTCCTTCATTACCAAAACAAATGCTCTTTCCAAACCTTCCTTCAAAGTTTCTTATCCCTCTCTAACCCTTGTGCACCCAGATTTTCTGTTACTCCTCCTCTTATCGACCCACAGACAGCTCCAGAACTCCATCTCCTACCCTAGCCCCTCGTCCATCTTTCTCGGCATCTCCTCTCTATCCCAACCCACCAAACACGTCTCTCCTAGACATTCCTGACAGCTACTATGGAAGGAAGTTTATGGAAGAAAAATCCAGACTGCTCTGTTGATATTTTTCTTTCAATGTACAAAAAAATGAACCCAGATTTATTGGCAAATATGAGGAAAAGACTAGATAGGTGGAGAATCCATCCATAGTACCTATAGAAAAAAGACCTCATAGTGTATGTCCCTCCTTTTATGCACGTGACACCCAAGTCCCCTTCAGAATGACTCCCCTTGATTTCCCTAATCAGCTTGCCAGGAGTACACAGGGACAGCCATGCAGGGCACACCTGCTTGTCTCCTCCCCTCACACAGCTTCACAGGCCCAACAGCTCCCCCACGTTCCTCTTTGCCTTGTGCACATATATTGACACTTCCATAACCAATATTATCTTTAACAAGTTTTGCTCAGGCAAATTACTTAACTTTTCTGGACTGGAGCCTTTCATCTGGCCTCCTTTCCTGGATTTACCCATTTAAGGAGCCTCTCATTTTGAGAGTGAAAGTCTGTCTTGACAGGCAGCCTGTGTGTTTATCCCGTGGTCCTTTTATATGCCCCATTATAAGACACCATGGAAACATCTTGATATTTATGGTCCACTGGTAGGCTGCCCTGCTGGGTTTTGAACGGTCTTATAGAAATCATTCTTGCTTTTACCAATTCAGATGTCTGGGAGGGGAGAGAGAGAGAGAGAGAGAGAGAGAGAGAGAGAGAGAGAGAGAGAGAGAGGCAGAGAGACAGAGAGACTTCTTTGAGAGCGGCCACTAGGGATGTCTAGGACAACACAGACATGTGTGGCTTCTGGGTCAGGCTACAACTCTGAAGGGCTCAAAGGAACATTATTCCTGCACCTCCTGAAAACATCCCATACAAGCACGAAAGAGTGAGAGTTCCAGACAGGTGTTCCCAAAGTCCCAGTGCTGACTCTCTGGCTGGACCTCAAAACCAAGAGGAAGTAACTTCCTCAGTTGCAATGTTGTGCCAAAAATCGAAGGGAAAAGGCAAAGGGAGAAGGGGCAAAGGTGACTGCTGGTCCTGCAGCATCCACTCTTACAACTGAGTCAGAAACCTGTAAGGATACTCTTCTCCTGGTGCCAGCCCACCGCTCCGCAGAACACCCTAGACATCTGAGCCCAGGCCGGAGAAGGAGGTTTGTGGAGGTCAGAAGGATGAGGTGAGACTGACAAGATTCTGTCACCACTTCTCAACATTCTGAAATATGGCATTGCCCAGAGAAGCACTTTTGCCCAGCCATGAAAGAACAGAAATCCCAGACAGAGGACCACGTGATACTAAGCTTAGACTGCTCCTAACCCTCCGTTAACTCCACCCATTAAGGCACTGG
This sequence comes from Tokudaia tokunoshimensis, assembly GCA_036184795.1. Classification (NCBI taxonomy): domain Eukaryota; kingdom Metazoa; phylum Chordata; class Mammalia; order Rodentia; family Muridae; genus Tokudaia; species Tokudaia tokunoshimensis. The sequence goes on from BTHU01000022.1 coordinate 8,464,876, forward strand.
GACCAGCCAGGAAGACAGGAGCCAAGGCTGTGTTCAGTTAGAGACACCAAGTCTGAGAATGATGTCAGGAAGGATCCGAAGAGGAACATCAGAAAGCATGTGCACACATGGAGTGCTGACCTGTCCGTGGGTTGCCCAAGTCATGAAGCTGTCCACCTTTGAGAGAATCCTATGGACCGAGTACTGCTGTCTTCACTACTCCACATACGATGAAGTCAAGGCTGGGAGGCTCAAAGGAACTCACGAGCGTGGTGACAAAGCCAGTAAAGCAGAGTCAACATATGAAGAGAGAAGCCCCACCCCCAGCCTGCTGTCCCCCAAACCACATGCAAGCCGTGGCCTGGAGGGAGTAGGGGAACCCCCAAGTGTGTGAGATCCTGAGTGAATGAATGTATGACAGGTACCCATTGTCAAGGTCCTATAGCATCAGATCTTTGGGGACAATGGGAAAGTTCCTCTCTCCCCCATGAGGCTCACGGGGATGGAAAAGCCTTCCTTGTGGCTCCAAGTGTGAATGTTCACAGTGTGTGCAGAAAGTGTCCACTATAGCCTTCCCTCTCCAGATGCTTATGCCTGAAGACTGCTCCCTACAGAGATGGCTCCTACATGTGTAGACCTTCCTCTAATTTCAACTGTATGCAATAACCCTGTCTGTGTGCTCAACTGTATACAACAAGCTCACCAAGATTCCAGAACACTGCTGTTTCTCCATCAGAGAGCCCCATCTACGTGATCCCAGGTTTCCTGTATGTTTGTCTTTTCTTCTTTCCGTCAATGTCCCAGTCAGGTCTATTCCCGGAGGAGTTGTTCAAAGATGTACCCCTCTCCATGGAGGGTAGGTAAGTAGCTTCTGAAACCCTACCTTTCTCTTTGCATAAAGATTCAGTCAGCAACACCGCCCCCTGCCCCCCCCCCCCAGCCCCCAGCTTCCCAAATCCTCTCTAGGAAAGAGGCAACATGGGTAAGGAAAGTGGTATCCCAGTGTTCTCCAGAGTGCAGAGGGCACTGGGCCAGAATTCAGATTCACCTCAAAGCCCAGGTCCTTTGAATTAGTATTACTTGCCTGGCTTCAGAGGCAGGTAGAGCTCACATAGCAAGTTCCAGGCCTGGCAGAGTTACACAGTGAGACCCCGTCTCAAACAATGACAGAGCTCACCAGCAGACTGTCTCCACGCCTCGCATAAAAGAACAGGTCTTGTCTATGACTTGGTAAGTCTCTCTGGGATGGTGCTTTGCGGGCTCACCAGAGGTGATTCTAGTCAGCCAGCTGTTGGTCCCCTGGCTGTGACTCTCTGCTCTCTCCAGACAACCCTATTTCAGGTACTAATTCTGAGGAAGCATTTAGAATTTCAACAAAAATTAAAAACCACAACTGAGCAGGATGGGGGTGCAGGCTGGTGGTGGAGGGCTTGTGGAGCGCTTGCCGTGCAAGCCCAAAGCCTGGGGTTCAAATCCTAGACGTGCAGCAAGGAGGCAGATACTCATTTGAGCACAAAGGGGACCTTCATTTTTAGGTCTGAAGTACATCCCTGGCATCTGCATGGACACCTAGGTAACTTACAACTAGTATTTCACTTTCTGAATACTGGGGTCTCTTGGAGGGGATATTTCCTAGTCCTCACATTGGGGATCTAGGTCCCAGGCCGAACTTTATTGCCTCAGCCTGTAAGGGATTCTTTTAGGTTTTTATTTATTTATTTATTTATTTATTTATTTATTTATTTATTTATGCGCATGTGCTTGTCACAGGCTACATGTCCAGGTGAGAGGACAACTTCCAAGAGTCTTTCTCTCTTTTTACCATGTCAGTTCCAAGGATGGAAGTCAGGTGGGACTCAGGCCTTCAGGCCTGGTGGTGAGTGCTTTTACCCACGGAGCAATCTCCCCGGCCCTCAGGGATTCCTTGGCAGCAAGCAGTCAGCCTGCTTCCATTCTTCTGCTCAGACTGTCTGGACCCCTCCTTAACCTTCTACACTTGAAGCAATTCCTCCGTCTGACGGTGGCAAGGCAGAGCTGTTTTTTCCTGATGCAGCTCCCTCTGGAAATGGACTCTAGCCGTGAAGCAGTCACCATTTCTATAAAGCACCAGCAAGTCAGGTGAAATAAGAAGTGGAGTGTTGCAGTGAACGGTGGCAGGGCACACTGAAAGAACGGACTTTAAACACTTTGTTTCATTACTGGTCAAATATACGTTCCACGCGTGCAAATTAGTTAAACTAGTAGCGGAAAGAAAGAACTTTAAATACTTTGTTTCATTACTGATCAATTATATGTTCCGAGTATGGGGATTAGTTAAACCAGTAGCATTGTTTAACATCTAGGACATCAAAGTCTTGCAACAACAAAAGTTACTTCCTTTCTAATGCAGTAGCCACATTAGGGGCTGAGTCGATCCTGTTATTAGTCAGTCCTTTGGGGGAAAAAAAAAGATGTTCTGGCAGCTTTCAGAAGTCAGCACACTCCAGAAAGTAGGTCTTGATGGGGTCTTCCATCTGTCTGAGCTCTCTCCACAGTTAGCCTGTGGTGGGCTGCACGCGGCTTCCAGACAGGACTGAGTCATGACTGGCGGGAGGTGCTCAGCCCATAGGGAGCCAGACGCACACGCGGTGAAATCAGCGCCTAATACAAGGTTCTACGCAAAGGCAGCTCCTGAGGGAAGTACCAACCACACGCCACACCATACAGCTGGTGTGGGCAGGGAGGGGGGCAGGGGTCCCAGACTCTTCCCAGAAGAGGTGATTCATCATCTGAATGAGAGGGAAGCTGTGTCAGCAAGGTAGCCTGCAACTCCTCAGGCAGAAACTGTAGACGACTGTTCGACTGTTCGGCTGGCTTTCTGGTTCCTGTTAGTACTTGATAATCTGGGAGACGCGGGAGAGCACAAAGAAGTCACATTTAAATGCACTGATTCCAACTGGCCAAATAATGCCGTCCTGATTTTTTTTTTACACTAAATCATCTTTGACCTCCCTCTCCATGACATAGCATATTCTCAACACGGTGAGACTTGATTCATTCAGTCTTCTCAAAGGTTGATCACCTCATTCTTCTTTGGGCCACTTCTCCAAAAGCAAGAAGTCCCAAAGTAGGCCCTAAGAATTGTGGGTCCTCCTGTCATCTGCAGAAGCACCAACCAGCACCGTGTGTCAGTGATATTTGGACTTCTGCTGAACTTTCTGGTTGCTTGCAGTTTCAAGGAGGCAAGGAAGGGCAACTAATGGCAGCCTTTATGGTCTGCAAACACCAGGCTTTCTCTCTGTGACCAAATCCAATAAGTGCAGATTCTACTGATCCTTTGGGACAATGCAGCAGAGTCTGCCAAGATTGAGAAGGACACGGGTCCCAAGGCTGGCCTCACTAAGGCTTGGCATGGTGATTAAAGTACAGTATGATGTGCATCCTCAAAAAAGTGTTTATTTAGATGCAAAGCTCACTGAAGTCCCCTCCCCCCAAAATAATGATGCTGCGCCATTGTGAGTTATTTTTCTTTAATCTCTATACTTACTCTGAAGACCCAAGTTATCACTTCTAACCAGAGAGTTAAATAGAAAGGGAGGCAGCAGGGTCATGAGACCCAGGCTTTCATGCTCTCTCTTTCTAATCGGTTCCAGATGTGGGGACTGGCAAAGTGTCAGCTCTGGGACAATAACGAATGGAAGTCCTTTCCTCAGCTAGCAGCAAGCGGCTACTGGTCCCAGCAGCATGGCTTATGTGTTTTTATTTCAGAGGTTTCACTTGGCTGGAGGCATTGGCCCATGTTGAATGTTTACCTGGCAAGGACCTCAGAGTAGATGATAGCAAGCCACAAAGACCATAGTCTAAGATGTCTCCTCCAAAAGAAGTCCACGGAATGCTTCTAAGTGGTCCTAAGCAAGGGCTGCAACAGAGGCTAGATTTGGGATAGAAACCTCTTATCACAGAAATGGCACCCTGGAAACCATTAGCTCAGGACCCAGTCCTTCCTTTAGATGAAATGCTTGTCTGCTCTGTGGTCCAGGAGGGAGGAAGCAAGAGAGGGTTATTTCCAACTGTGGGATGCTCACAGAAGCCAACCACATGCACGAGACAGAATCAAGTGACTGGGGCCACAGACAGGCACGCAAAAGGACCTAGAAGGGACAGTTAGGCCTGTTTCCATGAAAGAGATCCTATGGATGTGGTTGAATCTGGCTTGATTCAAGTGGTTGACCTCCCTCTTTGAGGCAAGGTCAGCCTTGATCACCTTGGCTCTGACCCAGATTCTTCACGAGTGGCTTGAAGTCTTGAGGCCAAGTTAGCTGAGCACAGCTTCCCATGTTGAGCGTGAGTTCTCCCCTGGGTGTCACAGTCTCCTCTGTGTTCTCAGTCATTCAGCAACTTCTTTTGCCACAAACCACAGGGAGATTCAGCACCGAGGGTCAGAAACTGAAGGGAAAAACAAAAACAAAAACAAAAAACACAGATTGGTTTGAGTTAAGTGTGACCTTCTTCAGCAGAGGAATGGGAAGTTAGGTGGCCAGGATGGTACCGCCAACCCTCTGGGGCCAACCATGAGATTCTGATGGTTTGGTAGCATAAGAATTAGCTTTGTGCTCTCGGAAACACAAGGAGTACTGGCTTGTGGCTTTCCAGGAACATGCCACAAATAGAAGATTCTGGAAGGTCACAGGAGATCTTCATTTTGGGTCTTAAAAAGAATGATGTCCAGCCCCAGTTGACTTTGACTTGTTGGTGAATAGGACTGTTTCCCTGAGTCTGTGAATTTTGTGGATTTAAAGAGACTACCCTGAAGCGTATGAGGCAGAGAGAAAGAGGGGGGAAGGGAGGGGTTGGCAAGGGGGAAAGGTCACTTTGGGGCAGCAAGAAAAGCTGAGGCTGTCAGCTGAGTGACTAGATCTGACTTGCTAGGACCAAGCGAGTATGAACGGACAATCCTGCCTTCTCATCTCCACTGATGACTCTTCTCTTCTGTAGTCTGGGACAGCAGATGCAGGCTGAGACAAGTCACGTCATTACACTTTCCATTACCAGCCCGGAGCCCCAGCCCAGGAATCAGTGGCCATACATTCTTCTTGCGTGCTCCCAAATAAATCCTGATTTTGGAGCCACATGTGAACATAAATTTCAGAATATTGCCTCCCAGGGATTCATGCCTTAGGATCCAGCAGGTAGGATACTGGTAGCCCCTGTCTCGTTAGACTGGGTTCCATGTAGTTCTACATAAGCCCAGAGAAGATACAAGGAAAGCCCAAGAGTTTGAAAGAGGCCTCCCTCTTAAACTTAGCAACCAACAAATGGTTACTGACACGTTAGCTGTGGTGCTGTGTAGTCGAGCAACTAAGATAGTAAACATGAAACCAGAAGATTCTCTATGTTTGCCAGAGGCATGCTATTGTCTAGGAAGATAGGGAAATAGGTGACACCAAGTTCAAGACCAGTAACTTGAATCTCTACAGCTAACCATAACCTGGTAGGCCTGGAAGGCTCTCTTCTGGCCTTCTTCCATTGGCCCTGTTGGTCTACTGTCACCATGGCAACCAGTGGCATGCCTGTCCTCCTTACTAGATCACCAGATTGATGAGGGTAGGGGAATGCCTGCCCTATTCCCAGAATTCATCACCAGCCCACTTTTTATTCATGAACTACCTGGCATGATGGGCAGGGAGAGCCACTGTGGCCTACAGTCTTGGGAGAAGGTATGTCTTGAGATTTTCTTTGAGTAAGTTTGAAGCCTAGCTGCACCATGTTTCCACTCCCCATGAGAGGTCCATGGGAACAATCTGGGAGCCATAGCTGTTAGCAAAAGAGGGAGGCTGTTCATTTAAATGGATCCCCCTCCCAAGCCAGGAAGGTTTCCAAGGTGCCAACTACGCTAGTGATTCTTACCATTCAGTGGAGTGGGCTACAAGCCAGGCCACTTCTTGGGATATCTCATCTGATCTTTCTGACGACCTTGCTGAAAAGACACGTGTCTTCATTTTTGCAGATGAGGGGCTGAGCCTCAGAAAGGGCGGGACTTGGCCAGCACTGTGCAGGGACTGAGCCAAGAGTCTTAGCCAGGGCTGTTTGGCTCAAAGTCAGCAATCTTCAAATACATTGTTTATAAACCTCCTCAAAGAATTGACCTTCTTATACATTTTAAAGCTTATATGTAAAGATTTTTTATTATATATTTATTATTATATATTTAAATCATGGCCTAAAAATGTTAGAGCATTATGTTGAATGTGGACATAACTTTTTTTTTGTCAAAATATTGGAGATGTAAATTTGGTTCATGTAATTAGGAAAAAGATCTCTTCTCTATTTTGAGTCTGTCCCTTCTCAGACTTGGGCGAGTGATTGCTCTCATATACATGAACGTTCTCTATAATCAGAAGGAACAATGGAACCCACGGGCTGTGGGGAGGGTTGGATAAGTCACATGGTCATGGCTTAGCACAATGACACACAGCGTGGTACATGTGGGCCACTATTGAGTGATCTCAGTGTGCCACAGCCTGTGCTGTCTGTCACACTAGCCCAGACTTCTTCGGGTGAGAACAGCAGGACTCCAATTTAATCCTATTAAATAGGCTATTTGAGCCTATCACTACCTGCCTTAGCCTAGATCCAGGGAGAAAGACAAGTCTATGTGTCTTACTAGAGACCACTTGGATAGAACCAGGCACACACTTTGCTTCCTTCTTGTTGGGTCTCGGAGCCTGTGCTGTCTCATTGCTTTGATGGGGATCTGGCACAATGCTTATGGTGTGCAGCTTACAAGGAAGCCTTGCTTTCATTAAGGTGAAAAGAGAAACGGGGAAAGATGTACCATTTAAGAGGAGGGGTGCTCTAGGCAAGCCCACGGAGGATCTGGAAATTAGTTGTGGTGAGGCTACGTATATGCCCTGAAAGATCTTCCTGTAGCCCCTCAGAGGGTGGTATATTGTTGTAGAGTCTCCATTTGTCCTTGAAGGATTGGGACCACATGTGACTGAAATAGCCTTCTCTCAGCTGAGGCCAGCATCCCAAGACATACCCAACGGTTTTCTCACTTTGTCCTCTCTAGATCAGTTAGATTGTACTCAGCAGCTGCAGGGTTGCAGACTCTCTCTCTCTCTCTCTCTCTCTCTCTCTCTCTCTCTCTCTCTCTCTCTCTTTCTCTTTTCTTTTTTTTTTTAAGATTTATTTATTTATTTCATGTATGTGAGTACACTGTCTCTGTCTTCAGACACACCAGAAGAGGGCATCAGATACCCATTACGGATGGTTGTGAGTCACCATGTGGTTCCTGGGAATTGAACTCAGGACCTCTGGAAGAGCAGCCAGTGCTCTTAACCGCTGAGCCATCTCTCCAGCAGACTCTTGCTATCTCAACAATGGTCTACAGCCCAGAACGGTAGCATCTCTGGTTCACTCTGGAGCCACCCTGCCCTTTGGATTGGATTGATTATTGAATTGATTGATTATTGGTTATTGAATCCTTAATAGCTGTGTGGTGGTCTTCATTTCAGAGTTGCTGATGCTTGGGAACTTTAAGATGCCCAACACCCTGCAGTCTACAGTTGCACTTGCTTATTGGGATGCGTACACGGTGTGGTATCAGACACAGCTGGCTACCTTATCTATTACCTGGAATGTGAATCATTTCTTGGTGTTGGTGTTCTGCTTGGTGATGAACCCCGTCTCCCTTATGCATGGAACAGTTGATTTCTAGTCGGTGGTGGGAACTTAGGGGGTGGAGTCAAGCAGGAGGAAGCAGACCCCAAGGAACAAACTTTCAAAGTTAGACCTGATCTCCAGCCCCTTCCCCACTCCTGCATCTTGTCCTCCTGAGACAAGGTGTGGCCTCTGTTGCATGCTCCAGTCAGTCACTGCCACACGCTATGTTTTGCCTTATTGTGAGCTCGGAATCATCAGTCAAGGGCTTTGGACTGAGACCCCTAAAATCAGGATTCCCAAATAAATTCTCCCTCCCTTGCTGCTTATCCCAGGTCATTCTGTCACAACGATGAAAATCTGACTAGCCCAGTTGGTAACACCAAAGGAAATGTCTGCTAGCTGGCTACTTTGAGACTACCCTTAACTCTTGACCACAGTTGCCCTGCTATGTCATAGAACAGTAGCAGTCACCTCGTCCACCTGACTCCACCTCTGGACCTATTAGCCTTCCTCTCTCAGGCCTTTCTCCTCACGGTCCTCCGGGCTTTTGGAAACTACAGTTCTACTCTCTATTCCCACGAGATCCATATTTTAGCTTTGGTGTATAGCCGAGTGCACGCAGCACTTGTCTGCCTGCAGGCACCCTTGGGGTTTGTTTGGTTTGGAAGTTCTCCGGTGACTCTAGTGTGCAGTCAGGCTGAGAACCACAGACACTCGTAGGCCGCCACTCCCCCACGTATCTTAATGCCCCTGAGCACCAGGCGGCCTCTAACCCTTTCCCACCCACGGCGTGGCCTTTGCTCTCCCCGCCCTAGATTTCCCTCAAACGTCCCCCCCCCGGCTTTCCAACCCATCCGAGTGACTCACTCACTCGTGCCTCCACACCCACCCTCGATCCGCCATCTTCCTTCCCCACCTTGACCAAACTTGCTCACTTTTTAAGAGCACCCATAGGACTTCTTCACAGCACAGCATCTAGCTTTTTCCTCACAAGGCCCTTCTGCCTTCTCCTTTCTTTCCTTGCACGCCTCCTTCCCACTGGACTGGGGACAGAGAGGGCAGAGTGAAGCCCCGTTGACTCTGCTGATCCCGAAACCCCCACGCCTGGCTGTGCACACGGCAGCTGCTATGGATACCCCTCACCCTGTTCCTCATCCCGGTAGAAGGCAGACCTAGCATGGCTGGGAAGCCTGGGAACAGCAGGCTGGGCCTGAACAGACCTTGACACTCTGCGGGAAGAGATGACACCCACCAGGGAGTGCCCTGCTGGCCTCACAGCGTGCTAACCGGTTTCTCATTAAAGCTGTTATGGTACCATGTTCGCTACAAGCTCCAGGCCCCGGATTCAATTCCCAGCCTTAATAGGGGTAGGGGACAGCTCTTTAAAAATCACTATTCTAAAAGGAGTAGGCAAACCTGACATTAGACAAATTGCTCTCCTTCCTGAAACATAAACGTTCCTGTCATGTATATCAGTCAGCACAGAATTCGGGCCTCTCCCTTCTAAATAATAGCTTTACCCTTCGGTAGGGCAAGATGGGTTTTTTTCCCCCACAACTGGCAGAAACTGACCACCAGAGTTCAAAGGAAACATCCTCCATCCTTCCAGTCACTGCCTGCAGCCCACTCTGGCAGCTTTTATTTTAGCTTCGAGACAAACTCATGACAAAAATCCTTTTAATACAGAGGCTCACATCGGGGCTTGGAGTCCGGCTCTGTTTTCCTTCGCACTGTGGACATCATCTCACAGCTCACCCTCATACAAAGCTAGGCAGCGCGCAGATATTTAATGTCAGAAGCAGCTCAGGGAGGGGACCTCACCCAACCATCACCGGCATCCATGTTCCATCAACAGGTACCCGCTCCTAACACTTGACGTGCCAGGCCACTCTGCAGACAGGGTCAGCATACAGAGTCGCGCCAATCACCACGTACAAGACGATTCTTGAAGATCAGATTTGGGACCTGTGGGTTGTAGGGGACTGGTAGATCCATTCGCTAATTAGCATCTCTCTCCTATTCTTAGGCACTGGAGAGGTGTGAGAAGGTGCTTTCCTCTGGAGCACAGTAGCCAATGAGAGTGGATCTCTAACTTGTAGAAGTGAGTCGGCCTCCCTCCTCTCCTGGGTGTGCAGCCAGAACTCCATAGGCCCCAATTAGAACAGGGGCGGCTTATCTAAAGTGATTACAAGCCCCAAGCCCAACCTCCCAAGTGTTAGGCTTGGAACAGGCTGCAGGAGTTGCTGGGAGGCCCACGGGGGACCTTTAGGAATATGCAGCCGTGTGTCACTCTTGGCTGATAGCTAGCTAGCACTCAGGGCTGTGCCTGGGATCCCCAGAGCAAGTGAAGCTGGCCTCCTGCGGGAGCCAGACGGCCTTATAGACTGTCTCTAACTTTCACTGTGTCTGTAACTCAACAGAACTTCACCCCCAAGGAGAAGAGAAAGTGGGGCTTTCTGAGCCAAACAGAGAAACCTGTTTGCACATGCCCACACATTCCAGATAGGAGACAGCGGTGACCTGTCTACATTAAGAATGTCCCTCATTCAAAACTAAGCCTCTAAAAAAAAGCTAACTAAGGACTCAGAAGTTGGTGGTTTGAGCTCAACTTTCTGATGTGGAAGGTTAAAGGAGCTGACTCAGCCAGCGTGGTGCTCAGCCTGCAAGCCTGAGGATCTGAGTTCAAATCCTCAGCGTCCAAGTAAAAATGTTGAGTGTAGCAAAATGCACCTGCGACCCTCATCACTGGCGGAGGTCAGATGGGCAGACAGGAGCATCTCTGCAATTTTCGGGCCAGCTAGTCTATCCAATCAGTGAGCTCCAGGCAGAATTGATATCAAAAAATAAGATGGCGATACCCGGCATTGATCTCTGGCATCCACACGCATAAGCGCATAGGTGTGCACACACATGAACATGCGCACTCACGCACGCACGCACACATTTTCTGATGAGAGCTGCAGTTTTGACATTTATCCAGAAAGGCATGAATCAGACACACTAAGAGGAGGAAACAACTTACCAAATATCAGCATTAATTTCCAAGATTCCATTGCATTACACAACACCCTACTTCCTCAGCAAACATGAGCAAACACTTGTCTGAAACACGGGCTGTATAAAACTACAGCAGAAGCCAGGCAGTGGCGGCAGATGCCTTTAATCCCAGCACTTGGGAGGCAGAGGCAGACAGATTTCTGAGTTCGAGGCCAGCCTGGTCTACAGAGTGAGTTCCAGGACAGCCAGGGCTACACAGAGAAACCCTGTCTTGAAAAAAATTAAACAAACAAACAACTATAGCAGAGACTAATACATGCTTACGTGTAAGTGTGTGCTCTCGTGTACAAAGCAAGGCATATGGCATTGCCCTCACAGTGAGAGAGTGCTCCAGTCCCCCAATTTCACTGGAGATTGGAGGAAGCTTTTCTCAAGTTCATTTTTGGTATTGAAGCCCACGGTCTGATGATGTAGTTTGTTTTTAAACCTTTGACTACAAAACATTCAGAGTAAAATCCCTCCCCTGTTAGCTTTGGAGGATGACCACCCACCTCAAGGTCCTCCTTTGCCCATGAACACAGGCTGTCTCCAACGCACACGTTCAGGACACACATGTGAATGCTTAGACATTCGCCTCCCGATAGCTATCAGCGTGCATGGCTTTCCCATCCCACACAAAAACAGATTCAAAAGATTATCAGATAAGAAATATTTCAAAGCTTAGAACAAAATCCTCTTCTTGTACTCCCAAACTGCCTTATCAGAAGGATTTGTCAAGTGCTTTGGGCTGGGTTCTCAAACTCCCAGGCGTATTTGTGGGGAGAAGTCCTGGTGGCTTTGCCTTTACAGTTCTGGAGGGTTTCGTGGAGGGGAGAGAAAAAGAGAGTATACGAGGATGTTGCTGATGGTGGATTAGAAAGTAATTTATCAAAGTAAAGAAAACACACAGTAGGAAACCACTGTTTGCTGCTAAGGTCTCACATGAGCTGTGTTCACTAAGATGTGAGTGTGGGTTTCCTCATCAATGAAAAAAAAAAAACATGGAGTCAAATCTGGACTTGCCAGAGATTCAGAGGGAAGAAAACGATTTTCTCTCATCTTGATTTCTCTGTAGGAGAAGCTTTATGGTGGTGATTTTAACCGAGACAAAAATCAGTGGTTAAAATAATGTACTTTAAACCAAATGCTACTCAATGCATGTGGTGTGACACACGTCGGTGACACTGCTCGTGATGGCCTTTGCTATCGATGCGCCCACCTGAGGAGTCTCACTTCTGCCAGGCTGGTGACCAGAGCAGCTGTGTTTCTGAAGGGAACATAGCAGGGTCAGGAAACCTCAGAGGGAGGAGCCAGGGAGACTTCATGAGTCAGGAAGACTTCATCAGCAGAGAGACTTCACTGCTCTGACTGGCACTGCAGCTCTGTGTGTGAAAGCCAGTTTTCCTCCCTTCCCTTCCCTCCCCTTCCCTCCCTTCCTCTCCTCCTCCACTCTCCTTTCTTATCTTCCTCTTTTTCCTTCCTTTCTACTCTTCTCCTTTCTTCCCTTCCCTCCTCTCCCTTCCCCTTCTAAGATTCTTTCCCCTCCTCTTCCTCCCCTCCCCTTCCTTCCCTCCCCTTCCTCCCCTCCCCTTTCTCCCTTCCCTGCCCACCTTTCCTTTCCCCTTCTCTCCATTAGCCTTCCCTGTTCTCCCTCTTTCCCTAACCTTCCCTCCTCTCCTCCCCTCCTCTCTGACATCCTCTCTACTCCCCTTCTTCTCCCCTCCCCTCTCCTTTCCTCCCCTCCCTCCCCTCCCCTTTCCTCCCCTCCTGTTTCCTCCCCTCCCTCCTTTCCCCCTTCTTCCCCTCCCTCCCTTCTCCTTCTTCCCCTCCCTCCCCTCCCCTTCTTCCCCTCCCTCCCCTCCCCCTCTCTGGTCCATCACACATGCAGAGTTCCATCTCCACCCTAGCACTCTTAGCAGCCAGATCACAAAATAAAAAAGAAATGGGTGACATTTAGTCCTAACTATATATTTAATTGAAGCCAGTGCATTTAAAAATATTACTTTGATATAAATTAAAAATTTTTTAAAAAAAAATTATATAGTCTCCAGTTCTTTTCCTTTTCATATCAAATATTTAAAAATCATGTAAATTAGACAAGTTATACTTCAGGCACTAACTATCCCCTGTGCATTTCTGGAAGTTTTCACATTTTATAAAAATACAGACAGTAAGTACTAGGAGGAAGGAGCAGAAATGAAGCCAAGATGTGTGCCTTGTGGTTTAAGGGCCACTTTGGCAAGGTTAAGCCTTCAGAAGCACAGCGGGCTGGAGCCGCTGCCGTGAGCTCACCAACCAACCGACTGACTGTGAGCTCACCGACCGACCGACCGTGAGCTACCGCTCAGGAGTGTGTGCAGAGACCCCTCTCCTAAATCTCAAGGAGCAACAATAAAATATCAGAGTTGCTTCAAAGTCCATCTAAGTAGATGGATGGTTTTTTTCAATGGCACCTCCTTAAAAATGGACTAGCTAGTCTGCATGTATAAGGCTTGTCACACTGTGAGGGTGACAGAGGGAGGAGAGACAAGTGACAATCCAGCAGAAAGATGCCAGTGGCCGTGGGCCTCATCCACGTGAGCAAACCGGGGCCAGAGCACAGTCATTCCGAGCGTCACGCATCTGGAATGAGGACACAAGGCCAGCACATCAGTCATGAGCCGGAAAGGACGTCAATCAGGAGTTGGAATGGCCTCTTGGCCTTCTGCGACAATGATCTGGAACCTTTCGAGGAGCCAGGGACAGTTTAGGACAGAGCTGGACAACAGTGACCAACACAATCAGAACTCAGACGGTGGGGCGTGATGCCTGGGCCTCTACAGACTGTGTAGCCTGGGGTCAATGCATCTGGAGCTCTTCCTCACAGGAGGGAGCTAAGAAGACCCTGCAGTAGCAAGCGGGCACCATTCTGAGACCATGAGGTCAGGGAGAGAAACGCCTCACTGGCCTACTGAGGAGATCTTTCAGCAGGTCAGTCTTCCTGGTGGTCAGCTAAGGTTACATCCGTGGGTCTTGAGAAAATGGCATAGAGAAGAACCCTGACATTCCTCAGAGCATCTGGGGGACCCTGGATAAAGCTTAACATGCATACAGAGCAGAGAACCCCATGAAGATGTTCCACGATGGAGATGGGAGGACTGGACTTGGCTCATTTGAGGCCTTGGCTTGGGTCACCCTGTTCAGACTGCAGTAATAATCAGCCGTGGTGTAGGGCTTCCAAAGGCAAGGGCGGTGACTCTATTCGGGAGAAGTTTCTCCTAGGACAAGAGAGAATAAAACCAATACGAAGACTACGGAATGGGGGAGGCTCCAGTGACAAAGAGTGTCTTGACATAGAGTCACTGAGGCAAGATTTATCCCTGCAATGGTAACCAATGGCCTTTGACTTCCCCGCACTGTACTGTTTGTTACTCCCTACTGAAAGAACCTTGGCTGAGGAGAAGTTGGTCAATGCCGAGTGTGTGGCTTCTCTCCTCAAGGAAGTCACTCTGTTATGAGAACATCTCTCTATCCCCGGAAGGTTCACACAAACAACCAAACAGCTGAGCGGACCAGATGCCTGCAAAAGACATCCTGCTTCCCTGGAATACAGCAGGCGGGTGGACACAGGGACCTCCACACAGGAAGCCTGGTTACCAAGGGCTTTTCTTAAAACGCCTCCAAGAACAATTTTACCCTGCTCCTTCCCAGAGTACCTCAGTGACACCCAGTGCACTTACAGTCACATGTGGGATCTGGTCCCAGCTGCTCTCCAAGATCATGCCAGCCACTCCTGCCCTTCCCTCACCCCACCCCTGTGTTCGTCAGCCACTGTTTCTTTAATGTGCCAAGTTTATTTCTGCTTCAGGGACAGTATACTGGTCCTCTCTCCCTCTCCCTCTCTCTCTCCCCCTCCCTCCCCCTCCTCTCTCTCTCTCTCTCTCTCTCTCTCTCTCTCTCTCTCTCTCTCTCTCTCTCTCTCTCGTGCTTTTCCTTCTTTCTCTACTTGTTATTCAGAACTTACTCTGAAGAAGCCAGATTCCATCCAGGCCCTGTCAAATTGTTGTGTCTGAAGAGCCGTACTGTTTGCTTTGTGGTCTGTTTATTATATGTGTAATCCTCACTACATGTAAACTTCTGTGGGCAGTCATCTTTCTCCTTGTTTATCTCTATGCTCTCAGTGTAGACAGGGATACCTCATACCTAGTACCGTCCAGTAAACATTAATCAGCTGCACACACTGAACGCACAGGCTGTTGATGCTGACAGCTCTGGCCTGTCTTCTCAGACCTGTACTGGTTAGTACATTAATAAGATTAATGCAACATATTTCCCTGGATTCAAGCTGGCCACGGAGCATCCATTCTGTCGGAAGTGGTGAGTCAATGTGCTTCTTCAGCTCTGCGAGTTTAGAGAGATGCACACAGCAATGCAATGCGGGAAACAGTCTGGTCAGCTTTGTGTAGGACACGTGGTGCTGTGTGCACCGCCTTTTGGGGTAGTCCAAGAGATCCAGGCAGTGGGGTTGGTAAGAGCCACAGACAAGGATCTTTTAAGACGTGTGCACTTTCCCTCTGGAAGCATCTCAGGATGTAGATGACACAGGGGTCCCCCTACTCTTGCTTTTTCCTATGGTTTACCGCAGAGAGGAACAGGGGTGGCTTGTCTTGAAAGGGGTGTGAGGTAGAACTAACTTCCTGTACTCTTGAGAGCTGTGACCATCCTGTTTGTGTATTAACAGCTAATTAGATTATTTACGCCCATAGAGAGGATTTTGTATTAACCTGAATATCTGGTTTCAGAGGTATCTCATAATCTGCTAAATATGTTCATGTTCCTATCATGGTTGGGAGTAAAAAGATGTCTTGAGACAATACAGGGTAGCTAGCCTCCTACCCACAGAGTGGTCAGGAGAATGACCTGCCACCTGTTCTTCCAGAGGGGACAGGGCTCAGAAGCCCTCGGAGATCTTAGATCTTCAAGTCACTGCACAAAGGAAATTCACACCTGACTTCAGACCCATGAGACAGCAGGGTGCCAGCCTGCTGTTTACCAGGGGCAGTGACTCACCTCTGCCTGTCAGAGGGTAGATTTAGAATCTGAATACAAGGGGAAAAAATCCACCTGAAGAGCAGGGGAGGCCTCTGGGCCAGGCTGGTGAGGCCCAGGAGGAAGCATTGCAAGCCTCCATCCATCAGAAATTACTCACTTGTGCCTTGGAACTCTGGTCTAAACTTGGCCTGACAGAAGGCTCATGTCTCACCGCCAGAATGAGGCAGCGTCCGTCCGGCTGCAGAGGCTTAGCCGTGAATCACTCATGAAAGGAAGAACAGACTTCACTTCGGATGGAGCCCGAGATGCTTCTTTTTTTTTTCTGTTCCATCTGATGCGCGCGTGCGCTCTCTCGCTCTCTCTCTCTCTCTCTCTCTCTTGCACACACACACACACACACACACACGTGCACGTACACACACACACACACACACACACACACACACACGTGAGATAAATTGACTGACGGCTTAGCAAACCCCATGGTCATTCAGCACACAGGCCGTCTGGTTCTGAGGGATTCCAAGAGGCAAAGAGATGAGTAGGAGAAGCAGGACAATAGCAGAAGCCATGGGCCCTGGCACCGAGGCTGGGCTGGGGAGGTGTGGCTCCTTCTGGTCCTTTGGCTGCCCGAGCTGACCAGTCAGCCCAAGGTCAGCCGATCCCTCCTTCTGAGGCATTCCCACTGAGTCACAACACCCGAAAACAAAGATGGATGTTGGGGCAGGAGGCCTGCTGGAAACGTCCCAGACCAATCCCCGTATTTGTAAACAAAGCAAGAGCCCTGCTTTGTCCAAGGTCATCCCAGCAACAAGTCCATCCCAGAGTCAGGACCCGGAAACCAAGCTTCTGATTTCCGGCATTCTTCACTCTCGGTGAGCCTACATAACCAACCCCTGGCCTTGTTGTGTCCATATATCCATCTGTACTTCCTCAGTGAGATTCTAGGGAACTCTAATCTACCTCAATTGCCTAAGGCGTGTTATTCTTTATGGTCCCAAAGTCCCTTAAGGATCTTTAGGACTTTGATTCTAAAATGATGCTTCATTAATGGCCCCCTAGTCTCATGAGACCTAATACTATGACCCAGAAAGTTAATAGCTACTTCCAGTGGATTAGGATCAGTAGTCAAGGAAATGCCATTTGAGAAACTTGAGAGAGAGACAGAGAGACAGAGAGACAGAGAGAGATTCAGGTCCCCATAGAGACCCCATTGGATCCCCTAAAGTTGGAGTGACAGGTAGCTGTGAGTCCCCTGAGGTGCTGCTGAGAATTAAACCTGGGTCCTCTTTAAGAACAATAAGTGCTCTTAACCAATGAGCACTCTCCCCAGCTCCAACATACATTTTCAATAGCTCATCACAGGATATTGAAATAAAGGGCAGAGCAGTTTAATAGACAGCTACTAAGTTAAAACCTTCGGGTATACCAGGAGCAGGGCTCTAAACTGTACCCCATCTGCAATCTGCCACTCCATCTCCTGTCTAACAGGTCTTGATAGACACCCAAAGCTCCAGGGGCATTCTCACACTACTCCCCTGGGAATTAATGGGTCTTGGTAGAGCCCCCACTCTTTGAGAATAAATGGTAATAAAGTTATAGCAAGAAGGAAAACAGTGGTGGAATTCTGAAAATGCTCTGAGGCTTGCAACAAAAAGGCTGCTTTTAGCATAATGCTACAACGGAAACCCAGGAAACCCATGTCTGATTAGTACTGTCAGCATTCTGTCTAAGCTCCTTTATCCCACAGTTACCTGGCAATAGCCAGCTGTGCCTGACCCTCCTCTTCTCTTCTCTTCTCTTCTCTTCTCTTCTCTTCTCTTCTCTTCTCTTCTCTTCTCTTCTCTTCTCTTCTCTTCTCTTCTCTTCTCTTCTCCTCCTCTCTCTCTCTCTCTCTCTCTCTCTCTCTCTCTCTCTCTCTCTCTCTTTCTCTGCCTCTACTACCCTCTCAACTCCCCTCCCCATACCCTGAATAAACTCTATTCTATACTATACTGTCATGTGGCTGGTCCTTCATGGGGAAGGGATGCCTCAGCATGGGCCCACAGAGGCACCCCCTTCCCCCATACCTTACTACATCTCCACAGAACACATATCCTCCCCTTTTCTCTTTTTATAAACACATCAACTGTCAAGAGGACTCGCTCATTAACCTAGGAGGCCAGGCTCTGACCATGCCCATAGGGGATTATCTAGATTTGGTTAAAAGAGGCGGAGAAGACCCATCTTAACTGTGCGTGACATCATCTTATCGTCTGGATCGTGAGCAGAATGAGAAGAGAACTGAGCATCTGCCTCCTGACGGGATGCAAAGCCACAGCTGCCTTCTTCCTCTTCTTCTTCTGCCATTACGGCTTCCCTGCCATGACAGACTGCACCCTTGAACCACGAGCCAGAATAAACTCTTCCTCTTCTGAGTTGCTTTAGCATTTTTATCCACGGGAGCAGAGAAGTAACTAAGACAGCCAACAAGGAGCCAAGCCGAGATTACAGCCAAGTGTATGAGCAGTGAGGACAGGCACCAGGCTTGGAGAGAACAGACCAGAGCAAAGGGAAGTGCCAGGCAGAGGGAGAAGACTCAGGCTCCTCCCCTACCCTCCACCCAGTCACATCCAAGATACACAACATCTAGAGGCAAGAGTTTGAGCAACTGGGGCAAAAGCAATCCCAAACGAGTCATGACATACAATGTTGTTGGTGTGCAAATTGAAATGGCTCTGAGTATTCTAAATAAAGTAAGTTTGAAGGTGGCTATCCAAGCAGGCCTGAGACCGCCATCCTT
The DNA here is from genome assembly GCA_036184795.1 of Tokudaia tokunoshimensis. Lineage (NCBI taxonomy): Eukaryota > Metazoa > Chordata > Mammalia > Rodentia > Muridae > Tokudaia > Tokudaia tokunoshimensis. Next base: position 8,483,348 of record BTHU01000022.1, read on the forward strand.
AGCAAAGTCTGCTCTCTGGGGCCTGAGATTTTTTGGCTGGTGGGATTTCTCTATTATTTTATAGGACTGTCCCTAAATTATGGTGGGTCACAGTGCCTCAACTGTTGGATATCTGTTTTTTCCTTCTGGAAGTATGAAGCATTGATACATGGAATCCCGACCTGATCAAACCTCAATGACAAAGATCAATGCAGAGAGTCTCTCTCTAGTGGGTGGTAATAATGCAGATGGCTCACACAGCTTACTCCATTTTCCTGATAAAGAGTAGCTTTGTCTGAGCACGTGTGGGAAGGAGAACACAGGAACCCCACAGGTCCTGAGAGGAAAGTCTTCAAGCTGCCTGTACAAACATCCTTGTGACATGGCTACCATGAATTTTGACTGAGTGTCCTTGACACTGTGTTTGGTGAGTCATTCAGTGACTTTCTAAATGATGGCCCTGGGGACCTGAAACCCAGGAGTTATCATTGAAACACATCTGAAAAAAACAAACAAACAAAAAAACCCCTGCAAGACCAAGTTACCAATATCACTGTGGAGGAAAACTAATCCAACAACACCACCCCTTGGTTGGCTTTGGACTTGCCCTTTGGCGCTTTATAGAGAAGATCAGCAGGGTCTCAAATGCATGGCAGCTCTCCTACCTTAGCCTCCCGTTGGCTGAGATTACAGGCATGATCCATCACTTCTGGCGTGCATGTTGTTGGGTTCTGAAGAAAGGAGGTGGAATGTAGATCAGTCTACAGCCTTCAGACATGTAAGGACTCAAGGCAGGCTTCCTCTGGTTACTGAGGTCAACCTTAAGAATATGATAACGAGTGTTATCGACATGAAGCGCTTCCAAAAAGGCACATAGATCCCCATTGAGACATCCAGTGAGACTGCACTGGAAAATTCTACAACTGGATGCTTGCTGTTTCTCTCAGCTGTTTTGTAGCCTGAATGGTTTTTTTTTAGCAAAACCAAGAAACACATCTCTTGTAGCAGACCTTTCTCTCCACAGTTCAGGTTGATCACCAGCTATGACCAGTGCTGCCTAAACTACTGTGACGTGTTGGTCCCTTCCCAATGACTGACAAGCTTAAACAGTTGGTGATAGCTCTCCATGTGTCTGCGTTACCGAATACGAGATTATTACACTCTGCAGGATTCTGAGTTACATCTCATCTACCTGGCAAGGAACTGATGCTTGATGCCTAGACTGGGGGGGGGGAGGGGGGATGCACCATAGCACTACATCAGCATTCGTTTGCTTTTCCTGATCTTTATACCCAGGATATGGCAATTTAAAAAAGTAATTGGGGGGGGGGGAGTTACGGTTGTACACACCTTTTACCCAACTTGGAAGGCAGAATTAGGTGAATCTCTATGAGTTGGGGGCCAATCTGATGGACCCAGTAGGTTCTGGGCCAGCCAAGGCTACATATTGAGAGTTTGTCTCAAGAAAATGAAACAACCACAATCCTAATTTTAACTACCAAAGAATGTAATGTAAAAACCAAAATTGTTTGACTTTCAAGAAACTCAAGTAACAAATTTCCGCTTAAAAGCGATACAAACCCCAACCCTCATTGCCTCTGAGTGACTTGGGTTATTCTGAGGGTGGGCTAAGACAGACACTGGAGCATTGGGGTAAAATTATCTGCCATTAGGCCAGTCTTTACATGGCTTTCATTTGCCTGTGCTGGAGGCTGGGATAAAACCCAGGGCCTCCTTCCGCTAGGCAAGCACTTTCCCGTGGGCTGGATCCCCGGCTGGTTAGAAGGCTTTTGTTTGGGACTTCCAAGTACATTGTGGTTAACTGTGCTTTAAAAAGCAACTGTGGTGTGCTCCAGCCGCAAGCAAGCAAGAGCGGCCCAAAATGTCCTCGAGGAACTGCACACAAGCATTCCTTCTAAGTGGTAGACCAGGCAATGTTCTTTGTTTTTCTTTACCTGCCACTTCCTGTTCACCCTGATCTGATCTCTCCCTTGTTGTCGTCTTCACTGCCCTGTGACCACGGATGCTGTGGCCTCTATAGTCGAAAAGGAACAGTTTTCCTGACTTCTAGTTGCTGGTTTGCTGGTTGAGTTTAATATGCCTGTGTACGTGTGTGTGTGTGTGTGTGTGTGTGTGTGTGTGTGTGTGGTGTGTGTGTGTGTGTGTGTGTGTGTGTGGGTGGGTGAGATGTGCATGTGTGATGTGCATGTGAGTATGTATGTGGTGTGTGTCTGTGTATGTGTGTGTAGGTCTGGTGTGTGTGTAGGTATGTATGTGTGGTCTGTGTGTATATATGTATATGTATGTGGGTATATGTGTGGGTATGCATGTGTGTGGTGTATGTGCGTGTATATGTGGGTATATATGTGTGTGGTATGTGTATTTGTGCATGTACATGCACATGAATGTGTGTGTGTGTGAGAGAGAGAGAGAGAGGGAGAGAACGTATGTGTGTGTGTGTGTGTGTGTGTGTATGTGTGTGTTTCTGAACAAGATCAGAGTGGGGGAAGAAAGCACCCAAGAAAGGCATAGCTGGACCTTTACACAGGTCCTGTAGCCCCTGTGTTCCCTGCAGCCCCTCTGTTGTGTTCCCAGCAGCCCCTGTGTTGTGTTCCCAGCAGCCCCTGTGTTGTGTTCCCAGCAGCCCCTGTGTTCCCTGCAGCCCCTGTGTTGTGTTCCCAGCAGCCCCTGTGTTCCCAGCAGCCCCTGTGTTGTGTTCCCAGCAGCCCCTGTGTTGTGTTCCCAGCAGTTTGGGGGCTGCTCATGGCTGCCCGCTCCTTTCTGCTTTGTGAATTTCCTTCAGTACAAACACAGATAGCATCATGTCATCCCTAAAGGTCCCACAAGGCAGAATCTAGTCCAGATTTTACTTTCTTCGCAAGTTCTGTTCCTTCCTGTGGGATAGACTAGAGAAGGCATCGGGGACTCAGGCTGAGGCTGGGAGGATAAGGTGTGGCCATGATTCTACGTTCTGTTATAGCATGTAGCTTATACCTTAACTTCAAACATCAGATACTGGGCTGGGCTCCACCTCTGCTGAAAATGTTTAAAGTCCTAAGATGGTAACTTTCTGATAACTGAGGAGAATTATGCACTTCTGTTTTTACACCTGTGAATTCCATTGATTGCATAAGTAGTAGTTAAGGTTTTCTTTTAAGTTTGAAAACCTAGACCAAAACCAAACATAAATAATATTCTAGTTATACTTAGACGATGACTGTTGTCTTTGAGGGTCACATCTACACTCTATACTAATGTTTGCTTAAGATAGAGGTGGAGATGGAAAGAAAGTAACAAAAATGAGAGCATGAGAAAAGAAAGTGTAATGAAAAGGACGAGGGGCCAGCTACAGGGCTGTGGCCTGAGATGAGATCCTCACATCTTTCCTGGGTTCAAATTCTAGGCTCAAACATTCTTTCGTCTCTGCCTCCAGAGTAGTCCAAGTTCACACCACTGTGCCTGCTTCCTACTGACTGAATCTCACAAAATACAAAAACCAAACAAAGACAAAAAGGCAAACTGAGATACATGTTGCAAAACAGGGGCGTTTCTAATAAGGAAACAATGTCCTTATTAGAAACCAGTTTTAAAAGTATTAAGTAACAGTCACCTAGCTAGAACTGGAAGAGCAAATTTAAAGAGGGATCAGAAAATTGACAATGAGTGTATGAACAAATTCTCTCTTGAAGCACTCAAAGGTGGCCAAAGGGTTCCAGTGCCCAGTGGTGTGTGGAGGACAATTGTTCTAGAAGGCAGTTTGTTACTCTTTCAAGTGTGCATGCCCATCTCTCAGAAATTCCACTACCAGCACATCATGGGAGGTAGCCTTGAGGATATGCACTGAACAAATCTCAGGATTATCATGGCAAAATTGGTAACAATCAGAAATCAGGTAATTTGCTAAACAGCTTCAAATAAGACTATGCACAGGGCCCATGCAGCTCTGAGAGCGTTGCCGTGGACTGGTGACTGGTCTGTCAAACCAGGGCAGGAGCACACGGTGATCCACTCCCTGCGTGTAATGGGGACAGAGCAGGAGCTAACTGTGGAATGGGAGTCACCCAGCTGTCCCTGTCCTGGTCTCTCTGGCCCTCCCAACAGAGACATCTTAATGTATGAAAAAGCTTCAGACAAAAGCATTTACCTTGTCATACTGAACACTCAGCCTGAGGTCATCTGCAGGCAGCACTTAGTCGACTCTGACTCAGAACTGTGCATCAGCTTGTTATTATGTTTTCAAAGGAAGGCTATAAAAGACTGGCTGAGCTCACACTAAAACTCTGGGGCGGGGGGGGGGAGTGGTGGGATTTGGGGGGGAAGAGGGGGGAGTCTTGTCATTCCTGGTTTTCTTCACTGACCGTAAATTACACTTAGGGAGGTTACCAGGAGTCTTGGGGAAACAGCTGAAGGCCATCTTTCTAAGAAGAAGAGCCGATGGTGAGGGGGAGCCACCCCCACGCTCTAGGAAGCAGCTCCCCAGCCCCTGGCCAGCTGCAGTGGAGGAGGGCCTCTCCCAGGCGGCTGCCAGCGGGCTGCAGGATCACCAGGCAGGGCTGCACCTTAGCGGCCAGCACAGTACTCCATTGTCTGAGCAACACACCCCATTGAAGTCAATGAGAAACAGATGGCCCGGACCACTCTTGCTCCACACACCTCCAGTGTCAGCCCGCTCACAGCCTCCGGGGTCGGCCAGGGATCTGCTTTTCATTTTACAGACAGAGAAGGGCCGCAGAGGAAGGAGCGAGGGAAGCTATAGTTTCCAGAGCGCCAAGGGAGTTGATGCAGTAATAATTCAGTTCCCACCCCCCTACTCAGGAAGGCAAGACCATCCGACCAGGCAGGATGCCTGCAGCCTGGGCTATAAACTCTGGCTCCCCTCCCCTCCCCCCTGGTTCCAGCAAGCCCCTGCCGGGATCTGTGGGCTGTTCCCCAGTCTCTCAGGACCAGCAGCAAAAGAGTTCAAATGGGGTTTTCCAGTTTGCATTGTGAGGAGAAACCCTGGAGTCAATCGCAGCAGGAAGCAAGTCCCAGATAGGTGGGGTGGAAGGAATCTGGGTCTGGTGGCCCTTCACAGGGATCATTTCAAGTACTGGTACAAGCCAGGGGCAGTCATTTGGCCAGAACAAGGCATGACGTCATATATTGGGTATAAGGAGAGGCACTGGAGCAGCCTGGGTCCTACCTCGGGCCAACTGCCTAAGCTCTCTGAGCCCCTACTTCCTCACCACGCAGCTGGGTAGGAGACTAGTGCCACCTTGTAGGCAACAAACACTGCCGGGGCAAATTCACCAGAGCAGGCTCACACTGCTTGGTACATATGATGTGCTCCTTAAAAGCCAACTCGTACTAGGATGTCAGCTCCCTGTGTCTTTTATCCTTCTTCAAATAAACATCATTTGGCACCATGGCATGCTCGTGTGTATATTTTCTGTAACCTCAATGGGCATAACCCCACTTCCATATATTTTCCATGATCCCAGTCAGGCTCTGTCTGAAGGTAGTTTCTCCTGGGCTGTCACCTCTGAATCCCACCTGTAGCCACTGTCTCTCTAGATTGTGACTTGTGTTGTCTCCAGATCAGTGCGGACCATTGTGTATGGTGACTATGTGACAGGCTAAATGGGCACACGCGCGTGCAAACACACACACTCACACACTCACACTCACACACAACACACACTCACACAATACACACACTCACACACAATCACACACACATACACACTCAAACACACTCACACTCTCACACTCTCACACACACACAACTCTTACATATACTCACTCACACACACACTCACACACAACACACACACACTCACACAATACATACACTCACACACAATCACACATACATATACACACACTCACACACATACACACTCAAACACTCACACTTTCACACACACACTCACACAACTCACACACACACTCACTCACACACACACACACACACACACACACACCCCACCCAGTTCTCCTCCATTCGTCCCTGTGCAATGTGCAGCAGTGGTCAATAGTGTCCTAGTTCAAACAGAGACTTGCATGTGACCCCAGGGGAGGAGTACTGTTGTAATCATAAAAAAAAGAAATAGGTGTAAGAATATGTTCTATGGTGTGTGGTGAGGTGTCGGGGAAGGGGTGCCTCTGCGAGCCTATGCCGAGGAGGCATCCCTTCCCCTGAGGGACCAGCCACACACCAATATAGCATAGAGTAGAGTTTATTTAGGGCATGGGGAGGGGAGTTAAGAGAGTAATAGAGGCAGAGAGAAGGAGAGAGTAGAGAAGTAGAGGCCGGCCATGACCATGTGGAGAGAGGGGGAGCAAGGGCACAAGAGACAAGAGAGCAAGAGTAGGAGAGAGAGGAGGGACAAGGAGCCTCTCTTATAGTGGGGTCAGGCCTACCTGGCTGTTGCCAGGTCACTGTGGAGGTGGAGTCCAGACAGTACCAACAAGTACCACTCCAGAACCTTAAAATGAGACAAAGGGGGAAAAGTGACCCCAGAGAAGGGGCTCCTTTAAGGGGAGGGAGGCCAACCGTAGCTGCAAATTGAGAAAACATTGAAGAAGAGACAGAGAGTTTTGGAGTTTTGGAAGGAGAACTGGCCTTTGAGATGTGGAGTCAGAAAGGGAAAGACATCGCGCCATGGGAATTTGGAAAACAAGAATCACCAAGCTACTCCCACTGACAGAGTGTGGATGCAGAGGACAAGAGCGGACGCTACAGGTGCGTGGGAGGGAGGCTTTCAAAACGTGAACATCCAGGCCTGGCCAAGTCAGGGAAGATGTGTCTGCCTGGCAGCTTCCTCTGAGTGTGCTAATTACACTTTTTGTTCTTCAACCAAAATAGTTTATTTGTGAGGAGGGCTGAAGTCCAAGGCTGGGAGAGAGCATCCTCTCACAGGCAGCCAGTAGGCAACCTTGCTTGAAGGATAAGAAGTGTATCGCTATGCAACAGCGCACTCACTTCTCAGAAAGGCTGGATCTTACTATCCTCCTTGTAGAAGCTCCTGGACCAGAGTACAGGTGAGGATGAGCATTCCGAGGGGAAAGAGAAGGAGGCAGTATGGTTCAGTGATGAGGTCCCTCGTTGAATCATCTGTACCAGGCTACAGGAGCAGCTCCGGATCTCAGAGATTCTAAACAACTCAGGTGACTTCTGATTCATGTTCCAGTCTGTGGTGCATTGGGTAGAGCCTTGCTTGGCGTCTGTCTTACCCTTGCTCGGTGGCCCAGGGTGACGGAGCAGCCAGCATCTCACACCAAGCTAGCTGTAATGGCAGAGACAAGGAAGTGAGCTAACACACACACACACACGCAGACACACATATATACACATAAGCATGGACACACACATGCACACACACACATGTACTCACATACACTCACACACATGCACACACTCACACATACAAGCATGGACACACACATGTATGTGCACACACATGAACACACATACACACACACACAAGCATGGACACACACATACATACACACACGCATACACCCAAGCATGGACACACACATGCATGCACAAACACACTCATAGACACACACATGCACACACACATGTACACACACATACACACAAGCATGGACACACATGCATGCACACACGCTCATAGACACACATGCACACACACATGAACACACACATGTGCACACACACATGTGCACACACACACACACGCTGGCTTTGCACTCACTCCCATTTCATTGGCCGCAGCAGACTTGTAGATACACTGCAGTGCAGTTACATGCTGCTCAGGAGAACAGATGGTTCCAAGGAGCACTCCAGCCGTTGCCCCCTCACACTGAGCTGTCCCCTGCCTGTTCCTCCCCTCAGCATGCACTCTTCTCCATGACTCCCAGTCTCCTTTGCCCGTGATTGTCAGGATGCAGTTCAGTTGAGATGACCGGACATGATGTTTACACCCCAAGTCCATAACCATAAATGAAGGTGGACAGACAGCCAAAGTGAGAGTGCCGAGCAGAAGGCGAGAACAGCTAGCCCCAAGCCTCTTTCCTTTCCTTTTCTTTGAAAGATTTATTTATTTCATGTATGTGGGTTTTCTGTCTGTGTGTATATCTACACGCCAGAAGAGAGCATGAGATCCCCTGGGACTACTACAGTTATGGCTGGTTGTGAGTCACTGTGTGGTTGATGGGAGTTGAACTCAGGACCTCTTGAAGATCAGCCAGTGCTGATCTAATCACTGAGCCATCTCTCCAGCCCCAAGCCCCTCTCTCTCAAGCGCAGAAATGGAATCAAAGGAAAAACCATGTTGGCAGAATTCCCGGAGGGACCAAAGGTCTATATTTATGCGATGCCCTTCTCTTGAGTACTAAGTATGACCTGGGAAGATGGGGGGATGCCATACCATACCTCAGTTCCTTTACAAAGCAGAAAAACATTGCAGATGTAACGAGAGCAGGCCCATTCCTCTCCTCCTGGACTCTGTGTTATGAACTCGATGTGGAGGATACCACAGGGCTTGGGGTCGGGGGGCAGGGCAGGGTGAGGTCTCAGTCACACACCTGCACTAGCTGGATTCTGACAAAAATCCAAGAGACCCTGAAGGAGCCTGAGCTCCAGGGAGGTCAGTCACAGCAGACACTGTGATTTTAGCCTGGCAAGACCCTTCCCTAGAAGCCAACCTCTTTGCACAACTCCTAACACTGAGAGAAAGCGTGCCGGGTTGTTCACCCTGTTAAGTTTAAGGTGATTTCTTCTACATGGTTACCAAATCAGTACACAGTCCTAGCGGGATCTGCCACGCCTGCCTTTGTGTTTCCCTGCTGTGCCTGGGCAGATGGGTGGCTGAGGTCCCCAGGAAGGCAAGCTTTATAAGCACCATGGTCTCTCTTTTCTCTATGCACCATTCAAGCCATCGTAGGCGTCAATGACAGACGTTGTTGTTCAGAAATAGAAGTAACGCTTCACCAAGCACTCCTCCCCCTGCCCTGCTCAGAGTCCCACATCAACCTTCTTTTGCTGGGGACACCAATTCTGAGCCTCTTACTGAGCACACTTCATATTCCAGGTATGCCCCTGTTTAGCTGCCGAGGACTGGTCCTCTCTAGTGCAGAGGGCAAGGGGACCCCTGGACAGCCTGCACCTGAGTGGGCACAGGCCAAGTAGAGAGTGAGAAAGGGAGAGTCTTTGAAAAGCCTGAACCTCAAGCTTATCTGGGACTGGCAAGGCAGGAGGTAGGCAGGAGACTCAGTTGGCCTCTGTTGTATGGTGCATCGAATCACCAATATCAGACTTAGAGGGAGAGAGGGTGTCAGCAACGAAAGGCTATTAGGAGAGCACTACAGGGACACCACTGACCTCTGCACTGAACCAACCCCAGATGCCCTCTCTCACCTGAATTCCCCAACCCTAATGGCAGTGCTGTCCACTCATAGTCCCCAGCCCTGCCCACTGTCTCACTCCGTAACTCACAGTGTCCTCTCTTTAAGTCAAGGCTCACCCATGTCTCTCCAGAAAGATGCTGAACTCTTCAGCCTCCCTGCTTCCTAACCTGCGCAACTGCGTCCAGGAGGACCCCTCAAGGAGAAGGGAACCACTCGTGACACATTTATGATCAGAGCCATTTACATTGAAATCTCCACGATGACCCTAGAGGAGAACAGCAGTATCTTCAAAAGAATTTAGTTCTTCCCAATTCAAAGGGCCGGCGAGGGGCCAGCTGAGCCTGGGTTTGAACCTCCATTCACAACCCCCCGTGCAAATCTAAAAGTTCCTTCCCCCTTTTCTTTCCTTCTCTATTTTCCCTCCTTCCATTCCTTCTCTTTACCTCCTCCTCCTCTCCTCCGCCTCATTCCTTGGAACTTGAGATCCTCCTGCTTCTGCCTCCAGAGCATGGGGATTGCAGATCTGAGCACCACACCTGGAGCATGGGGACCGAGCTCTGGCCACCACACCTGGAGCACGGGGACCGAGCTCTGGCCACCACACCTGGCTCCTGGATGGGTCTTAATTCCGACTCCATTCTCTTTAGTTCCCTGATTGAAATTCTTCAAAGAATGCCCATTACTTGAAAAAATAATCTTAGGATTTTTGAGTCCGCACAGAACTAATATTAAATGCCTTGTCTTAGTCTTAAGTTCCTCTCTAATAACATACTACAGTGAGCAATTTGATACGTGACAGGTCAAGGCAGCTACAGGGCAGATGTCGGGGCAGGGCTACTTTCCGTTTCCATGATGGTGCCATGGATGCTGTGTCCTCTGAAGGGAAGGAACACTGTCCTCACTTGGCTGGAGACAGAAGGACAAACTCCCTTATCAAGCCCTGGTGTGTGTGTGCTCATATGTGTGGTAGTGTGTGTGGAGAGCAGATCTCATTCAGTCTGAATGGCAGTGACAACAGCACCTGCCTGTCCCCTTTCCCAGGTATCACCTCTGCTGAGATCGGAATGAACGAGGGGTGGGGGTGAGGATGCATCCCAAGAGTGTGGAAAGACACTTTTCTTATTTCATTAACACAATTTTTATGTTTGAGATTAACGTATCCACCAAAAAGAATAAACATCTGTGTGTGCCGTGTGTGTATAAGTATATATGTGTATGAGTCTTTGTGTGTGTGCATGTATGTGTGAAATATATGTGTGTATAAGTATGTGTGAGTTGCATACATGTTTTAACATGTTTATGTATGTGAGTATGTATATATGTGTGTGCATACATTAGTATGTATATGTGTACATGTGAATATATGTGTAAGTATATAAGTGTGTCCACTTACGTATATATATATGATTCATATGTGTATATGTCTCTGTGTGTGTGTGTGCATGTGCATTCATACCTGTGTGAGCACTAGTTGCTTGGACTTGTTGTAACCAAGAGTTGACAGCTACCAAGTGGAATTCATAGGACCTGTTGCTTCTCTCTTGCCCACAGTTGTCATGGGATGACTTATGCAGAATACTCTATTTTGAAATTAATTACTGGGAGCATATACATCTGAAGTCATCATGCGCCACTGACGGACATAACAAACTTGGACATATGGACATCTGGCTGACAGTGTGATGTCCTAAGACACGAAACAAACCGGATGACAGAGCTAGATGCCTAACTTTCACTTGTATCCGGGATGGAACCCACTCAGAATCTGCATTCATACATGGAGTTGGCCACATGGTCCCATGAATCATGGAGAAATTCAGAGCAGATGTTGTCGGGTAGCTGGAATTCTGTTAGAATTGCATTTGAATGAAAAAGTAACACAGACAGACTTTCTGCATGCTCCACAGATAAGAGTGACGTAGATGCTTGAAAGGGATATTTATATTGCAGATAGGCTGATTTTTAACCAACAAATGTGATTATTGTCTGGTCCAGGGCAAGGTAGACGGCCTAATATGCAGGCATTCTGAGAGGAGGGGCTAGAGCCATAAGGCAGAAGGTTGTAGGTGCTCTGTCTGTTATGGAGTCCTTTCTGCTCTTGGGTGGCAACTGAGACCTTCCATGGGGCCCTTCCCAGTAGAATCCCATGGGTTTGGAGCCTTTTCCAAGAGAGCAGGGGTGTAACTGTAAGCTGACCTGAAATCCCAGTCGCAGAGCCTGCTCTCTGGCGGAGTCTACGCAGACATGCTTCGCGGGATCCTCTGGGCCGTGTTTACTCCAGTGAGTCTGCTCCATCTGAAGTCATTGTTTTGATCCTCGTTTGGAAGAATGTTCCAGATGTTCTTTCCTAGGGAGGAAGAATGCCCTTCTCAACACAGATGCCTGCATCGCTGAGATAAAGTGAGTTATGTCCTGCTCCACGTGGCCTCTGGCTCTTGGCCTTCGTCTCCACCCCATACACCCCCTTCACGTGACCCAGTGGAATCAGGCAGAACCATGGACTGGAGACTCCTCTCTCTGTAACTTGGCAAATGAAGACCTGACAAGATTGGTCGGGGGGGGGGGGGCGGGGTAAACAGATCAGAAGACGACCTAAGCCAAATGCTGGCTCGATTTGGTTTTCCCGCAAAGGGGAGGCTGGTTCACTTTGCTAAGCATAGGTGTTCTGAGGTGAGTAAGAGCGCCCTCTTGGGCTGGGAGACTGAACTGCAGGCTAACAGGAGAGAAACCGGACAACCACCTCTAAGTGCAGAACAGAGGAGGCCAGGGAGAGGCCGAACATGTTTCCTTGTTTTGCTCCTGGCTGTATGGCACCTCGCCAACTAGTGTCCTTACACGTGAACCTACCTCAAGTCCTTCTGCATGAGACCACCTCAGATAGCCTTCTTCAGTTGGGCAGAATGTCGTAGACAAGAAAAGAAGACCAAAATGTCCTTAACTAAAAAATGGCTTTTCCGCTTCTAGTAATAACAAAGATCATCAAAAAGGGAGAGGGCCTTTCAGCCTTTTCTCACAGGCAGACCTGGGCAGGGTGCTGCCACTCCCGGGCTCTCCATCATCTCAAATATCAGCTGAGTGCTTGCCACACACTGCTTTACAAGTTCTGCTTGGTGACCTGTGGGAGGCACGTTGTTTTCCCTAGCACACTATAGTACTCAAAATATATATCTAGGCGACCAGAAAGCAGTTTGAATCACACACGCACACACACACACACACACACACACACACACACACAAAACCAAACCATAGACACTTGAGAGCACACTGTAATGTATTAGCCATGGTATTGCTAAAATTTCTTCCCTCAGGGAGATATAAACCATGTCTACCTTCCTTCTACGTTCCAAGGACAAACCAAAGCACCCTTTAACCCAAATTTACTCTGTTAGGGTCACGTATGGAGTAGTGGGAGGAGCCACTGGCAGCCGAGTGCCCTTTAAGCAGCCACATGGGAAGGTCTGTACCCAGCACGGATGATGTTTCTCCCATGGCTATGGAGCTAGAGTCCCCTCCTCTAATCCTTCCCCACCTATATCCTCCAACCCTTCTCAGAGATCCTGAGGCCACAAGCAATTAGGATCAGAACTGCATGCAAATAAATGGTTGGCAGGATTCTCAGGAGAAGGTCTCCTCTGCTTACCTGCCTTGTTCTAAGAAGACAAACAACAGTCAAGCAACCCGGCTGTGACCTGCTTTGGTGAGTGGCCCAGCTGAATTGGGGATGGCCGCAGTTTCGGTGTGAGGTTGGTCCTGTACCCCACAAGCCTTCTGGACAATGTGATAATACACAACGTTTACATTTTTATAGCATTTCAAATAGAAATGTTCTTACTGAAGACCTAACACAGACTACCAGGAAAAAGCAGCCGCCCTCACCCACCAACCATGAGCTAACCATAAAGTTAGCCAGGGAAGCATGGTCTTTGTTGCTATAATTATACAGACCTTTACAGACTGGTCACTCACTTCTTAGAAGCCCTGAGATGTCCTCAGAGCTTTGTGGTACACAAACCTGGGCATATAACTTGGGAGCAACTCAAGGTTCGATCCTCGAGAAAATATGTCGCCATCTAATTTCTTTAGATATTCCTTATTCGTGTAAAGATAAAGTGTGTTGATTTTACTATCACAAGAGCAAGTTGCTGAGGTCTGAATGTATAGCCCACTCCTGCCTGGCATGACAGTGTTAGAAAGTAGGGCCTTTGATAGGTGGTTAGAATGTGGGTCTGAAGCTCTCATGAATGGGTAGAGAGGCTCATGTGAGGTCACTGTGAAAAGGCTCCACTCTGTAAATCAGGCAGAAGCTAGTTGCTTACCAGACGCCACATCTGCCAGCCCCTTGATCTTGGCAATCCCAGCTTCCAGCCTGCAAGAAATAAATCACTCTTGTTTATAAGCAACTGGGTTTATAGCGCTTCGTTCAAGCCTTCTGAATGGACTGTCGCAGCCCTTCCTGTTTCCACCAGAGAGCCGCGTCACGCCAGTGCTTTTGATCTTTTCTCCTGGGCCAAGTTTGGTCAAGAGACATAAGTTTCAGGTAATTCCGCCTGAGCTGCAGCGCACAGAGGATGCATGAGGTTGGACACTGGGGGTTTTGATGGACAGCATGGGCGCCACATCACCAGTGAGACGCGCCCAAGGACTTAGCTTCTCATTGGCGCTGGTCACATTACCTAAGTATTTTTGGTTTACACAGAAGGCTTTATTTCTCTTATAAATGTTTCTGTCTTAAAGTACTTACACACCTCCCCCTACACACACACACACACACACACATAAAACAGTAATAAAGATGAAATATTTGGTGAGCTAGGCATACTCAAACTTACTGCAGGGAAAAGACATGGAGACTACTTTCTAATTGAAATTCAATATCGTTTGAGTTGTGGCTACTTCCTGAAGACATGAGACAGTCGAATATTAGGCATGGTCTGGGAAAGCCTACTGTTGGTACTCTGTCTGGACTCTGCCCCACAGTTACCTGGCACCAGCCAGGTAGGCTCCTCCCCAAAATTACCTGGCAATAGACAGGTAGGCCTGGTCTAGTATAAAAGGGGCTGCTTGCCCCTCCTCCCTCTCTTACTCTCTTGTTCTCTTACTTTTCCCTCTCTTGCCCTCTTGGGGTCTTCCCTTGCCTCCCCTGACACCCTCCACGTGGTCATGGCCGGCCTCTACTTCTCTACTCTCTTCTTCTCTCTACCTTTCTCTGCCTCTACTACCCCCTTAACTCCCCTCCTCATGCCCTGAATAAACTCTATTCTATGCTGTACCATTGTATGACTGGTCCCTCAGGGGGAAGGGATGCCTTAGCATGGGCTCGCTGAGGCACCCCCTTCCCCCACACCTCACCACATGCCATAGAACATATATTAATACTCTATCTTTTTATGATCACAACACCTACTTCATGAGTACAGTGATGTATCCAGGGCACAAAGTATATGAATGCCATCTTCGTCTCCCCATGCCCCAGTGGAAAATCCTGGCTCTGAACTTGGACCTGTCTACGTCTACCTCTGTGTCATGTATGACTGTCTGAGCATCAGCTCTCTTAGTGTGTTTGCTAAACAGGATGACGTTGCCATGGATACTTTCCACTGCCCCATAACTTCCCTCACACAATCTGGCACCTCCTTCCCAAGCTACCACATATGGTATCAGTTGAACATATTAGCATGTCATTTGTTCCCAACATGGATAGGAAACCCAGAGAAAGACTTGCTTAAAAATAGGATCCAGAGGGAGGGGCTGTGTCATGGGAGGGGATGGAGGGCTGGGACCCGCAATTTTTCTTAGGACATGTTTGGGGAGTGGCTTTCTGAGCTCATGGGGGAACCCTCTGGGCAAAGAAATGGATGCGGTAAAGACACTAGTGGTGCTAACAGATGCCGGGGGATGGAGAGGCAGGAAAAAAGGAAGGAGAGGACTTTCCCTGACCTTTGATAATGGACACCAGGAGGTAATAATCACTGTGACCTTACAGGTGTTACCCCCAGGGGACCACTGCTCAGCCTTCAGTTTCCTCACACACCTGTGCTGGGCGGGGTGAGACTGTCCCCTGTGTCACTGTGGGTCACTGGGGCCACTGACACTTCCGCTGTGTGCTTAGCTGACTAGAGGATGGTGGCTTCTCTCTTCCCATCTAGACACTTCTAGCTTGGTTGTCACCGACAAGGTGCAAGGGAGTGTGACTCGAAAAAGACAAGAGCTGCTCCGACTGCCCACCCCCACTCTCACCCCCACTGCTAGGCCAGAGTTAACGATGCCGTGTCCTGCTCACTGCCTCGCCCAGCCTCTGACTTTCTCTAGTTGCCTGTCTCACAGCACATGAGACATCTTTTCAAAACCACAGCTGTAGACACAGATGTGTTCTGCTCAAACCTAGCTGGTCCACCTCTACCACCAGGACGAAATCCCGAATCCCTTGTGCGTCCTGGGAAACCTTGTGTGGTTTCCCTCTTCTGTACAGTGATAGGTTGACCCACCCCTTTGCACCAGGATGTATGAACACTGTCCGGGGTCAAAGGTAATGCTCTCAGAGCTCTTCTTGAACCCTGATGTGGACCAAGGTCCTTGTCATTTGTGTCATTTCCTCCAGCTGTTTTCCTAAGTTAGCAATGAGACACCAACATCAGAGAATCACCATAGTACGGAGGCAACAGCTTTTACCTGGAACTCGGTCACACAGGACAGGAAGGGATTTGGACTCTGTCTTATCTTTACTCCTGGTACAAAGCCCACATACAGCAGGTACTTAATAAATACCTTGTGATTACAGTGTGTGCCATCCAGTCTAGTCAGGCATCAGCCGCAGCCAGTCTCCATGAGCAGCTAGTATGTACCTTTCTTAGCCTTTCTTAGCCTGTTTTTACACTCCACCTCTAAATGGCCCTTACAAACAAAACGCACACTTTGCTTTAAAGACGATAAATCATGCTTTGACCAAGGACCAGAAAGTGCTACAATGGTTTTATTTCCTTATCTCTATTTGTCATCTCCAGTTAACAGCAATTTTTGGATGATTGCCAACTGTTCTATTGTCAGGCTGGGACTTCTGGGCCATGTCAGGCCTCAGAGAATCTAAAGTGAGTCCAGGTCAGAAACAAAAATGTTTAATTATAAGCTTCCTCCTACTGAAGTCACCCAGAGCCAACTGTCTGCCATTCGTGGACAGCAAGACAAGTGAAAAAAAAAGAAACGTCAACCAGTCGTTCCAAGGTCATTCTCAGACTTCCACGTCACCTCTGTCCCACCCCCTGTGGCACTAGGGTGGAGTGACTAGTCACATGAAGGCTAACGCCTCACATGGCCACCAAGAATGTTACTGTCCCATGAGGATCGTGGCACACATCTGCACACCCAGCATTGACTGAGGCAGGACAAGGACACTTAACTAATGTAGCACTAATACAAATTATGACAGATTTGATGCTAGCCCAGAGCTGCATTGGAAGACCTTGTCTTAAAACCCCTAGGTAATTAAAAATAAAAGTGTTATCGGTCACTGCTGTGTCACCACAACGAGCAGACACAACCTCACGGAGGAAAGGCTGGTTTGGCGCCTGTTTTCTGAAGTGTTAATCCATTGGAGTGGGAAGGCCCTGGGACCTGTACTGTCCTTGACAGCAGGAGAGGGTGGCATGGAGTTCATGGAGGTGACTTACAAGGGCACAGAGAACGGCCAGAACCAGGACATGAGCTATATACCCTTCACATAGCTGCACCAAAGATCCACGACCTTCCATTACGGTGCCAACAGCTGAGGGTGATGTTGGTGTAGGTAAACAGATTCATCTTCAGTACCTGAGCCTGTAGGGTGGTTCCGAACTGAAACCAAAGCAACAGTGTTGTCGGGAACAGCCCTAATTTATACTAACACAAGGAGGACTCTACAACATCTCACTGTAAAGCCTGCCTGGCAGGATGCCACACTACAGAACGACGCTTCCTGTTTCAGGGCAGGCCCTGGCAGGTGCCGCTTCCTTTGCCTACTCACACAGAGCATCTGAGGACCTGGTCTGAGGACCTGGTGTGAGTTGGCAACCCATCTCTTGATAATGAATTCTTAAACTCAGGGATACGGAGTGAGTTGTCTATGTACTCAGATCAAGACAAGAGGAGAACCCACATACACACTAGCCAGTTCATTACAAATGGGTTTTTAACAAAAACGCCTTGGGAGAGAGGGAGTCGCCTAAGTTAAAATTAGGCCACAAAGTTTGTGGGAAACATCCTGATTAACAATTCCGGGGTGTGGAGCCTCAGAATCCCCGGCACATTCTACAGCCCTACTCAGGAGTCTCCTCTTTTCCGGTTTTCCACTCAAATCGGGTTTCTTAGACAGGGAGGAAGTAGGGTGGTCTTGATCCAGCATCATTCCGCCAGAACTGGAAAGGGAGCTTCCATATGATGAGGACCGGGTAAAGATGGCGTATGCAGTAGAGGAGCCATTTTGGGTGATGGAAGGCTCATGCCTGCTCACAGCTTCTATGGGACTGATCAGATCTGCGGCGCAGGCTTGTCTAAACAGACTCTCTACAGCTCTGGGGATCAGGCGGATCTCCCCCTGGACTCGAGGGAGAGAGAGACGCACAGTCCCTGCTTTAGGTGGAAACTGAAGGGCTGCACAGTAGAGGAGTCGAGCATGGAGGGTCTGTAACTCCCGTTGCAGCATCTCAGCTCTCCCTGACTTGCAGGGGTGCTGGGGAATCTGGGAAAAGCAAACAGAGTTCCTTTCTGCAGTTAAAACCTCGTATTTGCGTTCTGCCTCTACAGAAAGCTCATAAATACGAGGTTCACCATAAGATAAAAATGACCGAGGCTGCTTAGTGAGAGAACCTCATGGGGGACACAGAGGAGCTCTGGGAGGAGAGACCAATCCACGTGGATCTAAGTCACTGGGTCGACCACATAGATTTAACATTCTTATTTGTCCATTTGTTGCCAGCACCACTCATTATAAAGGATGTCTTTTTTTTTTAATTCCCATTGCATGCTTATTTATACCTTTATGTCTATAGCTGTGTGGATTTCTCTCTGGGTCTTGGTTTCCATGTCTGTTTTTGCGCCAGTGGCCACCTGAAAGGTTTAGAAATTAGAAATATAGTAACTAAAATTTAGGGGGAAAAGTGGATCGTTTTTATGATAGGCAAAATAGATAAGGAAGGAGACTGGCTAGGTTGGTCAAGGTACAAGGGGTCAAACTAACAGGATGCGTGGAGGAGCCCTCATGCAAGGGGCAGCAGAAACAGCCGCGGCTGCAAGCAGGGGACCCAGTGTCTCACAGGATTCCTCAAACAGATGGACCAAATGGGAGGGGAGCAGGAAGAGTGAGGCTTGAAAATCTTTAGCTGTCAAACCATCAAACTCCTCAAAGTGGGATTGTCTCCGGCAGAGACCAGGCCATGCACTGTCAGATGGGGGGAGGGGCAGTTCTGTTTTCCTTTGTCCTCTTTCTCAGTGTCTTTAATTCCTTTGTTTGTTTGTTTTACTTTTTTCTTCCCGTTCTTTCTTTGTGACTATTCTATGTATTTGTTCCTGAGAGAGGGTCTTGCTCTCTCTCCAGGCCTGGAACTCACCTTGCAGGTCCGTTCGCTCTTTCCTCAAAATACTGCTACACAAAACAACAGTAAAAGGAGAAGGCACAGCCATGAGGGAGTTACAGTAACTGGCCAGAATAAATGTGCACGAAGGCAACGGAGATGAGGGAGACACATATGGCGTGTTTAGCAGACAGACAACGGACACGTGGTCCATGCTGCTCCAACAACCGCAAAGAAGACATGTTTCTACGTGTTTGTAAAGTTTACACAGCTTGACCAAGCAGTAGTTGCAGAAAGTTTTCGCTTCTGATAAAATCATTAGGCTACCAATTTCTATCTTAGGCACAGAACTGTTTCTGTGCTGTTTCCCACGATAGTTTGGGATTCTGTATTCTGTCTAGGACTATTATGAACCTTCATGGCTAGGGTCAGGGATAACACTCCATGATGTTTTAGAGACAAAGATTCTCTCTCTCTCTCTCTCTCTCTCTCTCTCTCTCTCTCTCTCTCTCACACACACACACACACACACACACACACACACACACATCAGATACACATGTATTCATCCTTCAAATGGAAACACAAGAATGGAGATTTACCACCTCCATTTAAAATCGCTTTATAAGGGGTTGGAGAGATGGATAATAGCATTTACTGTTTGTGTTAGTTAGGGTTTTACTGCTGTGAACAGACCATAGCCAAGGCAACTCTTATTAGAACAACATTTAATTGGGGCTGGCTTACAGGTTCAGAGGTTCAGTCCATTATCATCAAGGCGGGAGCATGGCAGCATCTAGGCAGGCATGGTGCAGGAGGAGCTGAGAGTTCTACATCTTCATCTGAAGGCTGCTAGGAGAAGACTGGCTTCCAGGCAGCTAGGATGAGAGTCTTAAAGTCCACGTGAAGTGGAAACTTAAGGGTTATTCAGAAAATCATTTGGATGGTGTTTTGCTGGGGCAAACACATGAAGGAGTGTTTTCCTGAAGTGGACACAGGTGTGAGAAGCTAAGGCAGACTCGTGAAGGAACATTTTGCTGAAGCAGACACAGGAGAGAGGATGTTCTGCTAAAGCAAGCACGTGAAAGGACACGTGATGAAGGATTCTTTGCTAACAACACACATGTATTGGTCTGCCTTACATGACATAGTTGAGCTGCATTTGTCAGAACTCCATAGAGAGAAACGCACCAAAACCTTCTGATGCTGTGCTGCAGTTTGTTGCCGATTCTGCAGACTCGGGCTGACTAGATGTATGTGCTGAGGGCACGTGGAGGATGCGTGATGTTGGGAGGGACAGAGTGATGGAGACAGAGCTTGGCTTGCTGGTACAGCTAGCTGCAATGCTTGGGTCTCGCATCTTCACTGATCTTCCCTTCCCTGAGAGAGGCACAGCCCAGAACTTCTCCTGGTGTCCCTGCGGGCTGAGGAACTGGCTGTCTCTACTAAGTCGTGTCACCACTATTACTAACCCGACTCTACCGAACTGGACAGCTGGTGTATCCGTGAGGTGTTTGCGAGTGGATGGAGCGGCCGCTGCCTGCTGACCTGTGAACTGAACTGCCAATTTCCAGACAACACAGATGGGAGTTGCTCCAAAGAACCTTTCTAAACAGGTCTACTTCCCCTGTATCTTTTCTTTTCCACTACCTCTGGTGGTGGGTTACAAGGAAGGTTAAAGCGTTTAAGAACCATCATTAAAAATAAGGTTTGAAAAAAATTAAAGTTTCACCAATTCCCACAGTGACACCCTTCCTTCAACAAGGCCATACCTACTCCAACAAGGCCACACCCACTCCAACAAGACCATACCCACTCCAACAAGGCCACACCCACTCCAACAAGGCCACACCCACTCCAACAAGGTCACACCTACAAATAGTGCCACTCCCTAGGCCAAGCATACACAAACTATCAATCACCCTGGTTCTTTCTTAGGTCCAGACTTTGGATTCCAGCACCCACATGGGTTAGCTCACAACTGCCTGTGACTCCATCTCCAAGGGAATCTGATGGCTCTCTCTGGACCCGTGCATACTCACACACACACACACACACACACACACACACACACACACACACACTTTAAAAAGTAAAATGAAACACCTTATAAAACTTGCAAACACCATTTCTGCTTATATCACCCCTAACTCACAGAAGGCTGCAACTAAGTACCACAGCACACAGTGCTAGCCTAGGAAAGGATCACAACTCAAAATAGGACACATGGTTTCTGCTGAATGCCTATTGCTTTTACGCCATCACAAAGTTCAGACATCCCAGCTCAAACACTGTAAGCCACAGCCTTTGCTGTGGGATGGCATGGAATCAGACAGGCCAGGGATAAACACTGTTAATCAAGTGAGCTTTTGCATCTATCCGTTGCCTCTCAAGTTAGCAGCACAGCCAACTTCCTAAATCAAAGGCGACTGCAGGGCGGCCAGATGTTATTCCCATTGCTGCATTTTAATGTTTTCCTGGAAATGATCTCATCACAATGGCAACGCTGTTGTCCAACTGGGCACGCTATTTATAGTCCAGCTCCTAGGCTCAGGTTTGGAATGCACCAAACTGAATATATGGCTTTGAAGGCCAAGCCCGTCCTGGAGCCTCCTTTGGCAGGGGCTATGATGTGTTAATTTTGACCAATGTCAAGAGGAGAATTCATGTCCTGTGCACACATATGGATATATTACAAGCTGGTATTCAGGCCTAGTTCTGAGCAACACCCGAAACATGTTTGCCTACGTGTGAAGTCAAACACTTCACTATTCCCTTCTGGGAAAAAAAAATGATTGCAACTAATTATCTCCTCCAGATTAAAGTTGAAAGGACCATTTAGCCAGTCATAAATGACATCTTTTTACTTAAAAAAAAGCTACAGAAGAAATATGATAATGCCTTTTATCTATAGTAATTTCTTGGGTTTCTTTGCTATCTTTAAAATTAGAGGTTGAAGGGAGGCATTAAGAAAAAAAATGAACGTTTTAAAAGAGTATCGTAGGGGTTTTTTATAGCTATTTAGTTTTGATTTTATACATCCATCTCACAAAAACTAAGAAAGTAAACAACAGTTATAGACACACTTATATCTATACTTTCAATAATTTGCTCATGTTATGTGAAATTGAACATTTAGAAAGATTTCTATACTAATATCAGTGTGCAGGAAATGAACATATACAGCTGTCAGGAATGACAGTGAACATTTCCAGGTCCCCTCTGCAGACCGGGTTCTGCACTCACTGGTTTGTATGGTTTGTCTCACTGTTGGTAAGCTTTCTGTTACTGTAAGAAAGTACCTGAGAGAATCAGGTTATAGAGGAGAAAAGTTTGTCAGAGGCGTTCATGGTTCATGGTCCACTGACCGTGTTGCTTTGGAGCCTGTGGTGGGGTGGTGTAGCATGGTGTGGAAGAAGGCTGAGATGTGAAAACTGGAGAAAGGAAGAGCCTGGAGTGTCACATCAAGGGCACCCCTCAATGCTCCTCAAGGCCTTTGAACAGCACTCCCCTCCAAAAACAGTTTGCTGGGAAAAGAGCCTTTAACACAGGAGATTTTCAGAGTCATTCCAGATCCAAATCACAACTCTGACTGAATAGAATGAGTCTCTGCTGTTATCCCCCAACTTCAGCAGAGGAGAGAAAGGTGCAGGGTAACCTGAATCTTCCCCAGTCAGGTTCTTTGGAGTGGACCTGGACTTGAGTCCAGGTGGACTGGCTCCTTAGCATGAATCGCATCGTGAAACAGTGTATGAGGTACCCAGGGCCTGGACTTGAGTCCAGGTGGACTGACTCCTTAGCATGAATCATGTCACGAGACGGTGTATGAGGTACCCAGGGCCTGGCACATTGTGAGATGCCAGTACAGGGGGGGATGAAGGACATTTCCAGGGGGGCAGAGAAGCAAGATAGGAGCATCTGGGGAGCCCATTTGGACCCACATCTGCCTTAAGGTTGTCTCTTCTGTCCAGTCTTGTCCTAGGGACTGAGGGGCTCCTGGGTATGGAAAGGATCTGCCAGAAATACTAATGATTCCCAAATGTGATTTCCACTCTAAATTTAAACAACTCAAGGCTCCCCATATCTATCTATCTATCTATCTATCTATCTATCTATCTATCTATCTATCTATCATCTATCACCTATCTATCATCTACCTATCAAGCTATCTATCATCTATCATCTACCTATCATCTGTTAATTAATCTATCATCTCTTTCTATCATCTATCTATCAATCATCCATCCATCAATCTATCATCTATCTATCTATTGATCTATCATTTATCTATCATCTATCTATTATCTATCTATCATCTACCTATCAACCAATCATCTATCTATCAATCAATTTTTCATCTATCTATCATCTACTTATCATCTATTAGTCAATCTATCATCTATCTATCTATCTATCTATCTATCTATCTATCTATCTATTTCTGGTCTGTAAAAACTGTTCAAGACTGCCACTTGCCTTTGAGATATAGCCATAAGTTAATTTCCTTCTTAAAGGGGAATAGGTGAAGCAACCTATGCAGACCGGCTTTCCCCACAAAGGATAAACCATTTCAGTGGCAACACACCCAGGGTCAAAACTGCAAGCCACCATGTGGGACTCAGAACCAGAGGGCCAGGCCGGCACGAACCTTGAGAAGAGCTGATGGATCCAGCTCTCCCAGCAACTTTCACAATCCCAGGCCATTTAAGATCAAAACCTGTTACATACATATGAGGGCCCAGGTCCATCGTCTGCATGCTCCTTGGTTGGTGGTTCAGTCTCTAGGAGCCCCCATGGGCCCAGCTTAGTTGGCTCTGTGGGTCTCATGGTGTCCTTGATCCCTCCAGTTCCCTCCATCTACTCTTCCACAAGACTCCCAGAGCTCCGTCTAATGTTTGCCTGAGGGTCTCTGCATCTGTTTCCATCAGCTATTGGATGAAGCCTTTCAGATGACAGTTATATTAGGCTCCTGTCTGCAAGTTCCTGTCCCCTGTCAGGTGAGTCTCAAGTTGGGCCAGTCATTGGTTGGCTATGGCCGAAGTCTCTGCTCCATCTTTATCTCTGCACAACTTGTATGCAGGACAAATTAGGATCAAAGGTTTGGTGAGTGGGTTGCTGTCCCACTCCCTCCACTGGAAGTCCTGTCTGCCTACAGGAGGTGGCCACTTCAGGCTCCATATCCCCCGTACTGGGAGTCACAGCTAGGATCACTCCCATATCCTCCCAGGAGCCTGCCCTGTCTCAAGTCCCCGGCTTGTCCCAGAGATGCACCCCATACACACCAATTTCCCTTCTCTCTCCCAGCCCTCTCACCCCCACCCTGTTCTCCCCACACCTGATCCCAAACCCTGTTCCCCTCCCCGCCTTCTCTCCTACCCACCTCCCTCTCCTCATCTACCTCCCACGTCTATTTTATTTCCCCTTCTGAGTGAGATTCAAGTATCATCCCTTGATTCTCCTTGTGATTTAGCTTCTTTGGGTCTGTGGATTGTAGGTAGCATGGTTATCTTGTATTTTATGGCTAATATCAATTTATAGGTGAATATATACCATACATGTCTTTCTGGGTCTGGGTTACCTCACTCAGGATGATATTTTCTTTATGTGGTCCCCCTAATAATCGGAGTGGGGACTGTCTCTGACTTGGACTCTGTTGCCTGCCTTTGGATGCCTTTCTCCTAGCTGGGCTGCCTTGTCTGGCCTCAGTAGGAGAGAATGTGCTTAGTCCTAATGTGACTTGATGTGCCAGGACAGGTTGGCATCTAGTTGGTGGTGGTGGGGTCTTCCTTCCTCTGAGGGGAAGGGGAGGGGCACTGCCATCAGGATGTAAAGTGAATAAATTAATTAATTTTTTAAAAAAATCTATGCGTGTGCTTCAGGACTAGAAACAGCAGCATCTGGAAATTTCACAGTCTGCTCAATGGCGCCCACTAGTGGAGCCTTGTACTGCGGCCATTGGCTGTCTTAGGCATTCCAACAGAAGTTCCGTGCAGATGGGGAAACTGAGGGAGAAGCAACAGGGGTGGCTTCTTGGTACTCGGTCTGGTTCATGAGAGACATTACCTTCTATACAAAACTCTGGTTGCTCATCATAACCTGGCCCTTATTTATTTGTGCTCTGACTAGAAAGCAACCTACCGCGACAACCGTCTAAGGAAGTATAAAAGTCTGGGCAAAATCTTAGCCCTTTTTAGATTTGTATAACTTAGTAACTATTCAAATGAATGCTCGGGACCCCCTCTCCCATGAACATTTTCATTCAATCTGTGTAAACAAACAGTAGGGGAGGGAAGAATTATCTGTCAAATATTTTTAACTTCTCGTCTAAGATGACATCGAAACTCAAAATATAAAAGAGATTGACATAAGTTGCCGGTAAGCTTAGATTGAATGCGCAACCGCAGTGGGATGTGTCTACAGAACAAGCAACTGACACCAAGCATTAAAGGCGAGCACGGGCACCCACTGGGGAGAGCGATCAGGAGGCAAACCGCCGGCTCCCATTGGAGCCTGGCACAGCAGTGTACGCCTGCAATCCTAGGGGACAGCCACGGCGTGTGTGGCAGGGACAGGTGGATTCCGGGGCCTTCCTGGCCTATTGGTGTAGCCTAAATGATGATTCCAGACTCTGCGAGAGACCCTGTCTCAAAAAGTCACGTGGAGAGCAACAGGGGAAGGCTCGTGACACCGGCTTCCGGATTCCACATGCGCACTTAGCCCACGTGGGTACACCGGTGTTCGCACGTGTACATACGCACAGAAAAAAGGTTAATCGTGCTCAAATACCTGATCTCATTAGGAGCAAAGCACACAGGGCTGACCCTGGTCTTATCCTTCAAGTCGTTCACTTTCACAGAGAAACGGGAGACACCTGAGGGATACACGTGGGGTTATGGTTCTGAAAGAAATTAAATGCCTCATAAAAACCGTTTTGAGGCTATTTAGAGATGGCAATAAAAACCTATGACCAGCTAGGAGAGCAGAGTGGAGCAAACAGGACCGGAGTGTAAGAAGGTGGGAAGGTTCTTTGAGTAGAGGGGAAGGAAGAAAGGAGCACAGGGTTGTGGAACCCACAAGGACTCTGCAGGAAAGACGCGCTCCATGAGAAGAAAGCAAGTACCCAGGAAGGTCCTGTGTAGCTTGTCTCTCGGAGACTAGGTTTTCTGATGCCACCTGTGCACTTGCTGGGTTTTTGCTTCTCTTGCTGTGACTCCTGGGCCGGCAGACCTTGGCGAGGAGAGGCAGGGGCCTTTCTAGGGTCCCACTGTGAGATGATCCTATTATCAGATGCATTTGAGACCACGCCCTGTTTAATTCCAGCCTCCTGGTCACCTCCTCATCTATCTACTTAGAAGATTGGGGCTGTTCTACCCTGCCACACCCACATTCTTTTCTTAGACCAGGCTCCATCTCTAGACACCTGACTCTGCTGGCAGGCTCTCGAGGAATAGACCTCTTTCCTTCTCTCCATTCCCTGCTTGGGCGCAATCAGAAACGCACACAGTGAAATCTTCATCGCACGTGGACCTCCCAGACTCGCAGGGATGCTGCTTTGGCTGCCATTCAGAGAGACTGTGCTTGGATCAGGGGCGTGGATGTAGGAAGGTGGTTTCCACGGGTCAAGGTCCAACAGCTGTGGCTTGTGTGAGCTCCAGTTGTGGTCAAGCAAGGCTCAGAAGCAAACAGCGCAGCACATGGTAAAACAAAAGGTTCTCTGTTCCCTTTGAGAGAAACACCAAGGAACGTCATCCCTGGAGCTGTTAATAGAGAATTGATGTGTAATCCAAATCCTTCTACCTTGGCAAGACAAAGTTGGCCTTAAATTTAAAAAAAAAAAAAAAGCATAATTTGCTGGAGAATACAAAGAGCAAACTTGAAACTTTCCACAGGAAGAAAACTGTTTCAAAAGAATTGCTACTGATCCACAAAAGAATGAAAGCACTAATTGCTTAGTAGGTGATTGTCATTTCAAAAATCACTGAGGAAAGGTCCTCTTCTAACTCATCCTGTTATCCTGCAATGCCTCTTCCTCCTTTGGGGCTGAGGGGTCCTGGGGCCAAGTTCTTTGTCTTTCCTTGTGGGATCCTCCCCGCTTGCTTCAGCGTGCCTTCCCCGAGGTTCTCCAGAAGACCCTTCTCTTCCCTATCATTCGCTCCTGGGAAATGACAAGGACTGGGGCAGAGTGCTCTCTAGACACTCTGGAAGGTGTGACTCAAGGATGCTTTCCCGGCTCAGTTTCTCCTCCTGTCTTATTTCTCCCCTGACTCTTCATCGGCCAAGATGACTAAATAGAATCCACGGATCCTTGAGATAGTAACTAGGTAAATGAAATCAACAGAACGAAATTCATTGATGTTCCAGGGTGACGCTCACAGGTCTGGCTCCTGCAACAGGCCAACTCCAAGTCAAACCCATAGTTTATCAGAAGCAAAGGTACTGGGTGGCCCAATGGTTACTTCATGTCCTCTTGGCTTAGTCACGGTTTCCAGACCTTTGTTCAAACACCTGTGGAAGAAGGTGACTGAGAAGTTACTTTTTGTCAATGAGATTAACATTTAAACACTTCTCTAAAAGCTAATCGTTACATTTGCTATTTGTCTGTGAGGATATACCTGAGTAGGCAGACACATGGTACAGTGAGGTCAACTTGCTAGGGTCTGTTCCGTCCTTCCACCATGCTGGGTCTGAGAGATTGAACTCGGGTTGTCAGATTGGGCAGACCAATGGGTCGTCTGTCCTGCCCCAGATCTGCCTCAGATAAACATTTAAATCTGTAGACTCCAAGTCAGCAGATCTCTCTATAAGATGGGATGTGACCCATCCAATCAGTTGAAGGCATCCTTTCAATTCAATCCTTTTCTTTCTTCAGAGAGAAAATTCTGCCTCCTGAACACCTTTGGACCTCACGTTGCCGGGTTAGTTCTTCCCAGCTCTCCAGCCTGACTGCCCTGCTTGCCCTCACAATTGCCTGGGCAAAATTTTAAACGTTTATCCTCTCCCTCTCTTTCAACCTCTGCTTCTTCCTCCATCTTTTCTTTCCCGCTCTCCCTCCCTCTCTGGCTTTCAAAAGATGCCTCTGGGGCATCAAGATTGCATTTTCCTAGAAGATTCTACTTCCTACCAACAGCCTGGATAAGACTTGCTTGAAGCCAGGCAACCCATGTAAGGTCACACCACCGTTTGGAGCATCAGGTCTAATGGAGTTTCTTCACTTGGTAACCCTGATCTAGTGACAGTGGGCTTCTCTCAAATCTTTAACTCCTCATAAAACATGTTTGCAGTAAACCTTGAAAACAGATCAAAGCCATGGAATGATATACCCAGTCACGACATGAATGTTTGTGACTGTCCAACAATTACATATCTATACCCTCTGTTAGTCTCCATCAGAAATGTTCCCAAGGTAAAGCCAAGTCTCCCTGGAGGCAACAGAATGTCAGAAATAGGCCAGCAGAGAAGGATTCCTACCTCTGAAATGTGTCACGGGCTGAACTGGCTACAGGATGTTCCTGTTTCTCTCACCCATCCAGCCCCTGAGTCACACTCATCCTTCATTCTGTCCCCTGAGCTGCTCCCTCTGAGGTACTGATCTTGCTAGGTCTGCTTGCCTCCCTACTGGGAGCTCCCTCACTGTGGGGCTTGGTCATTTACCCACACTCGGAGTCAGTGCCTGGTGGACTGGATTACTGATCACTCTTCAGTGGGAAAGACATTCTTGCTGACAACTTCTATTTTTAGGAGCTGCCAGTAGCTGGAGGAGCATTCTGACCCCTGAGCTGTCGAGCACCCCTGTAATGGTGGAGTTATCACTTGCTATAAGACGTTCAGCGGCTCCGAGTGGATCAGAGCAATGGTGGCAAGAGCGTGTGTGTTGTAACCGCTGGCAACGCTGGCGCATCTGCGTGTGGTGCAATTTCTGGGTTCAAAGCTCAGTGTTTACCGTGCCATGTGGTAAGCTAAGTCTCTTTCCCCAGGTGGCAATCAACTGTTTGCTTTCTGTCGGTCAAAGTATCAGCAGCAGGGGAAGCTGAGTGAGGTGTGCCTGCTGGGACTCGGGGTTTGGGACATTCTGGAATAGTCTGGAATAGTTTCTAGAAATCAAATACCAGCCAGAGTTTTGAAGACAAGAGAGTCTTGGTTGAAAAGACTGAAAGGACTGGCTTTCAATCAGTAGGCTGGAACCTTGCCAGATGGTACTGACCAAGTGCCACACTTTGTTTTGTAGCAATTATCACTGGAGTCTTTTGACCATGAAAGCATGAAAGAGTCCTCCAGTCTCTCACCAGGAGATCACTCCATGTGAGTGTTAACTCTGGAGCTGTAATGGAGACTCAGAAACTTAGAAGGCACCTCAAAGTTGTCTGCCATATGTCCACACACGCCACTTAGCGATGCTTCCTGAGGAGGGTGTGTGTGTCTTTCTTTCTTTTCTTTTTCTTTCTTTCTTTCTTTCTTTCTTTCTTTCTTTCTGTCTGTCTGTCTGTCTGTCTGTCTGTCTGTCTGTCTGTCTATGATATCATCTCACCAGTCAGGATAGTTATTATAAAAAACAATAAGCTCAAAGAAATTAAAGACCCTTATGTGCTCTTGGTGGGAATAGAAAATAGTGTAGCAGTTCCTCAAAAAATTTAAAAATGTTATATTTGGATTTTATGGGCCTGGGTATTTTTCCTACATATATGTCTATGCACTACAAGTGTGCAGTCCCTGCAGAAGTCAGAAGAAAGTGTCATATCCCCCAGAACTTGAGCTACACAGATGGTTGTGGACCACCATGCGGATGCTGGGGATCAAAACTGGATCCTTTGCAAGAATAACCACTGTTCTTAACCACTGAGCCCTGTCTCCAGCCCCGAAGTGTTTAAAATGTATAAATACCATGTGACTTAGTTATTCATTCCACGTAAACATGCAAAAGAATTGAAACCAGGGTCCCAGATGCCTGTACCTCCATACTCAATGGAGCCTTCGCCCCCTACCCCTACTCCATGCAGTATTACTCGCAATAGTCAAGGTGCAATCAAATGCCAGTCAATAGGATCGAAATGCCCTCCGGTGACCAAGTGAAGCAGGGTAGAACATTATTCAGTCTTAGAATATCCATTAGCCCAACATGGATAAATGTGGAGGACATTGTACTAAGTAAAACAAATCAGGTACAGAAGGTCACAGTCACGATTCTGCTTATGTGAGAGATCGAGAACAAACTCTTAGGGGGTGAGAACAGGAGGGTGGTTGGCGGGAGCAGGCGTAAAGGTTTAGCCAGCGAAGATGACCGATCCTGGAGGTGAGCCACATCCAGCGCGGCAGCTGTCGTTCACAAGGAGCAGCGAGGACTTTAAAGGGTGTGGTGAGGACGGAGCTCATGGTTACTGCTCTTACCCTGCAAGAAAGACAGCAACAAACCACATCCGAAAAAGGGCAAGAAGCGTCTGGTGATGATTGGCATTTGGTACCTCCACTTGGGTGATGGCATCTCATGTACGTACATATATCCAAACGCATCAAACGGCATTAATTTAAGGCGTCCAATTTTGTATATCAATTCTAGATAAATAAATCCAAAAATAGTTGAAGTGATGTTTTAAAAGATGTGTTGCGGATATGACTTATAAATCGCAAGCTGTTAAAGGTAAACACAAACTCGGGATCTCATTAACATTCTAAACCTCTGTGTATGTATCTAATGATGCTATACAACCCACGTGACAGGACAAAAAAACACTTGCAATTAGGTACCTGAAGAGGTCTAGTATCCACAATGTGCAAAGAGTGCTGACATCTCAACAACAAAATGACAAATAGCACAAAACAAAAAAATATATAGGGCAAAAGATTTTAATAGACATTTCTCCAAATCAGAAAAAGAAAGGACTAAGGTGTGCCTTGGTCCATGAAAACACACTCAGTGTCATGAGTCAGCAGGCAAAAGGAGTTATAACACAAACCTGAAATTCTACCTCTCGCCCACTGCTGTAAGAAGATGGCTGGGGTAAGCGTTGGCAGAGTTGAGGGAAAATCAGACTCAGACATCACAGGGCTCAGTGCGGATCAAAGCTTACCTTGGAAAATGGTTTGGTAGTCTTTGTTCAACACAGTTGTGTCAGTGATTCTTTCTCTGTTTGTACACCCAAGGAAGCTGAAACCTAATCCCCACAAAAAACCTGTACACAGCGTGGGCTGGAGAGATGGCTCAGAGGTTAAGAGCATTGACTGCTCTTCCAGAGGTCCTGAGTTCAATTCCCAGCAACCACATGGTGTCCCATAGCCATCTATAATGGAATCCAGCATCCTCTTCTGGTGAGTCTGACGAGAGCGACAGTGTACTCACATACATAAAATAAATACATCTTAAAAAAAACACACACCTGCACACGGATGTTCAAAGAAGCATTGTTCTTGACAGTCCTTTGGGAACTGAAGAGTCCGTTGTGGTACATTTATACTGTGGATGGACCTGGGAAACAATACTCAAAGTAGGAAGCCAAACATCAACGGTTACATCATTCCACTCGTGTAAAATATCCAGAATGAGTAAAAGCCATAGAAGGAAAAGGTAGATTATGAGTTACGGGGGTAGGTGGAGGCAAGGCGGGGGAGGGGGTGTATCTTAATTGGAGGAGGGTGGCTAATAGAGTGTATCTTATCTGGAGGAGATGACAGCATTCTGGAAGGAGAGTTGTGTTGTGACTCTGTGAAGATATTAAGAAGCCACGTGTTATAAAATTTGAAAGGATACGTTTTATGTCGTGTGGCATCTCAATTGACAAAACTAAATCTGTCACAGGTGTAAAGACAGACATTTAATACATGTGGTACTTCCTCTTCCTCCTCCTCTGCCCACGTTTAAAGAGACAAGGATACCCTGATTGTCCCCACTTACTCTGTGGCTTCTGTGCTGCCTGGCCAGCCTCCAGGGACCCAGGGACTCACTGTGGCAAATGGACCTTTGAGCAGAAAAGAAAGTCTGGGCACCGAGGTTCTGAGTCTGTTTGGTGACCTCTAGTGGAGAGCAATTTTATTCCATTTCTTCATGGAAGAGGGGACGATTTCGCACTGGACCACTGTAGTGGTCGGAAAAGCTCTAGATTCTTTGCCTTTTGAGGCGTTAAAAACACTTTCCCAAGAACTGGAGCCATAGAAAGAATGTTTTGTGTTCTATAGTAACTGTCTCCCTTGAACATCATGATCTCTATCGATCTACCTACATGTCTCTCAAGCTGTCACCGCTCTCTGTGCTCATTAATTTGGGCCCCAGTCACTTGAATCACTCCCTACATCCGAGACTTGGGCACTGAGAAAACTCAGAGTCAGACTTTGGGTTAAATTCTACTCTACTAGGGATGGCCAGTGGACTTTAATCTCCATGCTAACATCAGTGTAGTTTGACAGATCCCAAGGTTTGACTAGTGATGTCTGCTTTGAACACATGAAGGAATTCATGGCATGTGTCCTGCACACTTGCCAGCTAGGAACAGACAATTTTTCTAAAGGGGCCTCTGCCCAGAAAATCTCCTAAGATATCACTCCAACCTTGAAAATACTACATTACCCATGATACAAAGTTGCACTGTATGTAAACTATATGTTGTATCAAAAGACACTGGTAGCTTCCATAGCCTACAACCAAATTTAAAGTAAACCAAGCCTGGTCTCTATTCTGCTGTAAGGGTCACGACCCTGCCCCACCTATTATTATTCATTCCAACAATACAAAAAGAAATGACTTGCTGGGAAATGCTTGTTAGATTCTAGGGTAAGCTGACTACCTCTGTCCAGTACAAAGCCTGGGCGTCATTCTCTATATTAAAATATTTCCTATCAAATCTCCCTCTTTTTATTTCACCACCGAAAATCTTCCCACTAATTCCCCATGCTTAAAATTGTTCCTGTTTCATTTGTGTGTGTGTGTGTGTGTGTGTGTGTGTGTGTGTGTGTGTGTGTGTGTGTCTGGGGGAGGGAGGGGAGGACTTGTAGAAAGGATAGGCATTCATCACTACAACAAGGCCGCCAGTCCCCAAAGCATGCACATCTCGTGCCTCCTCTCTGACAAGGACTACGGTAGACATACTTTAGTAGAGAGACTCTGGCCTTGTTTTAGATTTCTAAGCTCACACAGTGAGAAGCCACTGACACCTTTAGGTAGGTTCTTCTGAGTAAACTCTGATGAGAGGACCAGCAGGAAGCCTGGGATGTTTGGTCACTAAGGTCAATAGTCCTTTGAAGGTACATTTACCCTCCCTGCCTTTATTCAAAGGCTTTCAAACTACAGGTCAAATAAAAGATCAAAGATACTGATATCAAAGTGCTGACCAACCCACACATCCAACAACTGGGAAACAGATAAAGAAAGGGTGGTTTACCCGACTCAGAAAGACAAGCATTGCATTTCTCCCTTACTGGAGGCTCCTAGCCCCAAGTCTTGAGATGTAAATGCATAACCAATAGTAACTTTAGAAACCAGGAGAGTAGAGCAGGACCATTGCCAGGACTGGGCACTTGGGGAGCAATAAAGATGCAGAAAGCAGGATACAAGTCATCTCATCAGGGAGGCTAGCAAGATATAACGGATGGGGGAACAGGGAAAGTGTAGACTCCTTAGGGAAGAGGGAGGAGGTGAATTCAGGAAGATGAAGGAGGGAGGCAACACAACAACATGGATGTCTGGAGAAGCCACAAGAAAGGATGCTATTAACTATTTACCTTAAAACCCATAACACATAAATTTAGCATATGAAAATACATACGTAATTTAATAATCTTTTCTCATCTGGGCTGATGGCTCTCTCTGCAAGGGACAAAGACCACCTAACAAAAACTCCAAGCCAGACATTTAGCAGCCCTCTTTTGAGTTCTTGCCCAGGGCTGTCTAAGAGACTCCCCAAACATACAGCCTACTGTCATTGTCCTTGGTTGTCCCCTACAGGTAGACCCCCATTGCTGAAGGCACCACACACTTCAGAAGCAGGACCCAGAGAACCCTAATGGAACTGATCCCAATGCCCCCTCCCTGAGAACTTGTTCTCATGGTACCATGAGACCTTCCAAAGAAGGGAGGCAACCATTCGTCTACCCAGCTATGATGCCTATGGAATGATGCCATAGCATATCAACGACCAGCACGGCACAGTAACCCTGTGTGTGCAGTAGTGGTATACATACCTGGGTGCTGACCAACTGATATCTAATCTAAGACTCTAGCATAAGACTCATTCAACAAGAGGAAACCATGACTGGTACTGGAAACCTAGCTAGCCACTCAGTGCTTGTAAAGCCGTGGTTACTGGAGGAGAATCTATAACCGCTACTTTTAGTAATCCCTAACAACAATCTATACCATTTGTTCTACCCACAGGTAAGTACAGTTTTTACCCTTCATCAAGGAAACTTCTCTTTGCAACAGACCACTACAGAAAACCACAGCCAATCAAAATGCAGAGTCGAGGAGCCCAGTCCCAAGGGATACATCTACAAAACGCTCCAGCACCTCAGGCTCAGGGACCACTGCAGAAGAGGAGGTGGAAAGATTGTAGGAGCCAGAGGACCGGGGGTTTGCTGTGAGACTGTGTCTCCCGTAACATCAGACGCGGCACCTGTAAAGCCTCACCAACATGCCTGCCCAGATGTGAGCTGAGCAAGGAGGACACCAGCGAACACGCCAAGGGCGAGGGGGGCAGCCCAGAGATCTCAATCCTACACTCGAACTACAGGCAACTGAGGAAAGCTGGGGGGGGGGGCGGGGGGGGTCCTCCCCGGGGAAGAGCACACCGATTGGTTGTTCAGTGGCAAACATCAGCCTTAAAGAGATACATACATATAACATTGTATGGACTCAACAGGTTATATCCAGGAATATATGTGCATATACAAATATATGTATATGTACAATAATTTTTGATGAAAAAATAAGCCATGAGTTTGAAGGGGAGAGGGGAGGGGTAAGTGGGTGAATCTGGAGACAGGAAAGAGAAAGGAGAAATGTTGTAGCTAAAAATCTGAAAAATAAACAAAAACAATGAAAGAAAAGGTGGTTTATATATCTATATGTGTCTATGTGTATATATAGATATATACACATATACATATATATCAAGTATTTTTCAGCTATAAGGAAGAACAAGGTTATGCCATTTATAGGAAAATGGATATAACCTCAGATAATCATATTACATCAGCTAAGTCAGCTCGGAAAGATGATACCACGTGTTTGCTCATCTGTGGGTCCTAGGATTTGGGTAGAGAGAGAAAATCATACACATAGAGGTAGAACCATGGAGGGGAAACAAAGGGGAATTATGGGAAGGGGACAGAGGGCAGGGAGTGGTCTATAGTGGGGAATGTGCCTGAAGCACTTTACATACCTGCATGAAAACGGCCTTTTGTGATTCTACAAAACACAATGTAAAATACTAGCTTCCATACACCCCGATTTGCCCTATAGCTGAGTGAGACCAAAATGGGTGCACGTCGGTTTCCCAAAGGGGAATTCCCAGATCAGTCCTGACACTTTAACCCTCTGCAACTTAATATTCTATAAAGCAACTTCAGGGTTTTTTTGTTTTACTTTGCTTTTAGAGCTATGTTCTAACACTGAAGATAGTACACACATATTAAAATGCTGATATTCCCGACAAAAGAGGCAGGGGTTGGGAAGAATACATGTACCCCAAGTGATTATGGGCATTTGTTTTATATTGACTCGAATTTGGGGATGGGTTTTGCTATAAAAAGGCAATGCTTATATAAATATAGCTTATTAAATATAGCTACTTCCTAAATGTCAGGGGGAAAAATCAGGACAATTTCCGAGAAGAGACAATTGAACTTGGCTAATAGAGATAACAATGAGGGAAACAAAGACATGGAAAGCTGTCTGGCCACCCACAGCAGCACAGCACAACTGTTTCCATTCCATCTGGGAGGGGCGAGTCTGGGGGAGGGGAACACTTGCTGAAAGGGTAGGGTCTCATCACTACAGCAAGGTCCCAGCCTCCAAAGCATGTACATCTCATGCCTCTTTCTAACAATGACTACAGTAAACACACTTCAGTAGAGAGGGTCTGACCTTGGTTTAGATCTCTGAAAGCGTGTGATGAGAAGGCAGTGGTCCAACAACATTAGGCAAGTTCTTTGGAGAGGGCTCTGAAGGAGGGGACCACAGGAAGTCTGGGGTTTGACCAGGTCAAACGTAGACCTGGCTGTAAACTACCTGTAGAAGCTATTACCCACCCTCGATAACTATCGGTTTGTGACGTCATGTTTCACACACCCGCCCATGTTTCAGAACCATGGGCATTTTGAAGTTAACTTGAAGTCAATTTGAGATTCATCCATGTTTCCCATGTATTTTGCAAGGAGAACAACTGTGAAATACACAAGGGATTCTTTTTACATAAGCAATCAATCCCACTATGATCCAGCGGTGTTAAACGGAGCAGTGGCACTCTCCTTGGCCCACCCTCCCCTGATTAATCTCGGAACAAGACCTGCCTTGTGCTGCTTGGGGTTATGCTGCTCTTCACGGGGACGGCTTCCCATGGTCGACACCTGGCTGAAGGCATCAGTGTTAGCCTCCTCCCTCTTGACCCAGGCCTAGTTTCTCGGATCAGGTAGCAGAGTTAAGTCCTTCATTGGGTCTGAGCTCATAGGTAACATTATCAGGAGGCACAAAATGCCTCCTTCCCTATGCCTTTCCGCAGTGGTAGAGCTGGAACCGTGAGCCTGTCCCATCCCGGTTCCGTTTGCCACAGGTTTTCACGTCAGCCACCCCTGCCTGGATACTATCGCAGCGAGGGTTTCATGACAGTCCTCTGCCATCTCTTCCTCAGCTTGGAGAGTTGCTGGGGTCTCTGAGAGAAACATGGGTTGCAAAAGATTACTAAGGAAGGCAGGAAAATGAGACAGAGAGAGAGAGAGAGAGAGAGAGAGAGAGAGAGAGGGGAAGAAGGAGGAGGAGGAGGAGGAGGAGGGGAGAGGAGAGGAGAGGAGAGGAGAGGAGAGGAGAGGAGAGGAGAGGAGAGGAGAGGAGAGGAAAGGAGAGGAGAGGGGCAGTGCCACAGGCAGAAAAGGCAATAAAATTGCAACGACAAAGGTTAAACTGTCTTGTATCTTCAGTCAGTGTGCTGGTGGCCAAGTCTCCCAGCTCTGCCTAACTGACTGGTGAAACTCTTGTTTTGTAACCATCTGTAAGAGAAATGCTCCTAACGCCACCACCTGTCAGTGACTTTTCTCCATTCTGTTGTGAAAGTCCATGGATACCTCTGCTCATTTGCCTACTGGTTTGCTTACAAGGTGTTTCTTGTAAGAGTTCTTAGTATTGGGGCGGGGAGTGGTGAGAATGATAGCAATCAGAATGCACTGCCTCCATACTTAGAGTTGTCAAAGAACAAATTTAATAAAAGCTTTAAGTAGTAAATACCTTAATATATATGTATATATATATTCAATATATGTATATATTCATGACTATATATATTCATGTATATATTCATATATATATGAATGACTGTGACTGGTTAGGATATTAGGAAATGGATTGTGTGTGTAACCCAGACTGACCTTGAATTCAGTACGTAGTCTAGGATGATCTTGAGCTTCTGATCCCCCTGCCTCTATCCCTGAGTGCTGAAATTAAAGGTTTATACCACCGCATCCATTTTATGAGGTGCTGGGAATCAAACCCAGTTTTGTGGGCATCATGAGTGCTTGGTAAGCTCTCTACCTCCTGAGAATGTGTGTGTGTGTGTGTCCTGATGTTGCAGGTATTGTCGACCAACCATTGTCTTTGACTCTCATCAGAATATTATTTTCTTTATTGCTGCAACAATCTATTAGCAAACCTTCTGTCTCTGGGGTTTTGGACATTGAAAGTCCTAATCTATTCCAAAACTGGAAAAAAAAATCCCATGTGAACTTCATGGCTTACAATTCCCCTTCCTTCCCCTCTCTTCCTCTTTTGGATGGAAATGTTGGTCCACTTTGATGTGCAGATAGAGTCTGAAGTCGTATGCCTACTGTGCGCCGGATACTGTATGCATCTGGGCCTGCTTCTGGATTCTGTTTCTCCCCAGCGATCTATTCTTGTTCTTGTTCAAGATCAATTCTGCGAGGCCTGCACGGTGGTGGCCCTGTGCACATCACCCTTTGTGAAAAGCTAGCTGTGTGAAGTCATGGGCAGCCTCGCCCCGCATGGTGGCTCCGTGACTTCAAGCGGCATCCAGTGCCGCTCCCTCACCGTGATGGGGTGTTCTGGGCTGTCTTCAGCTGGGAGTCTCTGCTGCGCGTGGATCTTCATTGTGTCCTCGGGGCAGCGGGGCAGCCTGGCACTGGCCGAACACCGGAAGCGGAGCGCCATGACAAAGACCAGGCCAGGCTGCAGGGACATACTGTTACCTCTGACTCACTTGGGGAGACACAGGACAGGGTGTGGCTGCAGATGTGGAAGTGTTCTAGCACAAGTTTCCTCCGCTACTGACTAGGTATGCAAGGGGAGAGGCTTCATGGAAAAGTCTAGCCCTTGTCTGACGTTCAGTGTAGTGAGGAGCTGGTAGTTTATATTTGAAAATTCTGACTCGGAAAATGTAATTACAAATAGAAAGTACAGAGGGAATTAGAGAATGTTGCATCCCTGTCCCCAATAACTGACAAATTAATGTTTTGCAGAGATGCCATTGACTTTTGTTTTTTTTTTTTTCAGAAACAAAATATTTTAGAGCTTATGTGGCCGTGACTCTCCACAAAGATCACTCCTCTCCGGTCTGTGCTGTGTGGGTTTGCAATATTGCTTCACACGCAACATTCACGAAGGGCAATGCTTTTTGTTTGGAAGCTTTAAAGAAAGGATATGGTATACAATACATAATTTTAGAAGTGCTTCATTTAATAGTCTATTTAGGATCTAATTTTATTAATATATATACATATATATAGTCTTTATTTAAGCTCTTATACTCCATTGAATGGCCTATTTCATAGTTCAACTATAATTTCCTCTACCAATATATTCCTTAGGTGTTAATTTCTACCATTATAAGCATTTAAAATCACATGCTCAAAAGGAATTAGCATGATTTGTCGAACTGTCAATATTTTCTATAAATCTTACGTAGATGGAATCTAATTGGACAGTTAAAAACCCACCACATCTAAGATGTACAATACTGTTAGGGAGAGTCCTCCAACGTTACTAGTCAGCTCTTTTCTGAAACGTGCATGCTCCACAGAGAGAAAGGCCTCCAGCAGACAGTAATGACTATACCACCATTCACCCTCCAGCCCCAGCCAAACGACATCAATCTGCATCCAACTGTATCATTCCTGTTAATATTTAGTCAGTATTTCTGATAGCACTGGCTGCTTCTCCAGATCAAAGGCTTTGGCAGAGGTCTCTGTGCGATCAGACAGCTCTCTCCACGGAATGTTACAGTTTAACCTGATTCATTTTACTTTCCGTGACTCGTACTAAATCTCAGAGAAACACGGGATTCTAAAGCTAAATTACCAGAGAGGATTGACTCAGTCCGTGTGGATCGTGTGTGCACAGGAGCAGTTCTAACTAGAGGAAGAAACAGGAGACAAAACCCAGATGTTTCCCACAACAATCCTTGTTTCAGCTGTTTTGATTTCCACTGGTAAGTCCAAAAAGTACAATGTTAGAATCCTGGCTAACTTAAGAATTATATACGTGATATACCCCCGATTTCAGGCATAGACTTTAAAGTCAATCATAGCAGAATGTGACAAAATTTAGTATTAATAATTAAAATTGTCGTAAGTGGGAATTGTGTAGCTGATGGAGCAGGTAGATTTTTCCTACGGTTCTTCCTGATGCCCTGATTCTTTAGTCGGGGAATGTAAATACGGAGCAGAGAGACTTCCAGACAAGACTTCATTCCTGGCCTGGAACTTGATCAGTAACACCTCCCCCAGCCTCCCCCACTCCCACCCCGGAAAACCCTAGAAGATGAAAGTCTCAAGTCTGGGATGTGGGAAGTTCCTGATGCAAAACTTGGCTTGGGATGAAGGGAAATTCCCCTTGGTGCTCACAGCAGGCAAGACAAGCAGATTGATAAACTACCCACTAGATTCCTCAGTTGCCCAGGATAAGGCTAGTTCCACACTGCTAGAGCCTGATCATAGCATTCATTTGAAGCTTAGATCCACATTAGAAGGCTCTGAGACTCACATGTGAAGTTACATTAATGAATATACTTAATGGCCATATTCTGTAGCTTTTCTTCACAGCATATATATCAGTGAATAGTAAAATGACTTTAAAGAAAACCAACCGTTAAATTAGTAGGCTTTCGCTTTTGCTGCGAAGTGGGAGGCTAAAATTGTTAACTGTACCCCTGTGAATATTAATACTGAGAATCAGGGAGCTCGATACAACTGATATTACTTATGATATTAAAAGGGGTAAGCTGCACTTAAAGCTTACATAAAATATGGTGAGAGACAGCACCTCTGACCGTGTTTACTCTTCGGAACCCTCACACAATCATCTTGGCTCCCTTCCCAGCATCCTCTGGGTCTCACTTTAGGCTAACTGTGGTTTGTCACTTTTGATCATATCTCAAATATCCACTTCTATATTCGCAAAGATGAGATTTAGTTCATGCATAAAGCTGGCGGGTTCAGAGTGTGCCTCGTTTGTGAGTCAAACATTTGATCAGATGCCGTCCTTACACCTGATTATAAAACAACATGTCAAAGCTCCTGCACGAGTTCCTAAGGTTTGTCTGCTTTCGAGCTGTGCTCCTTTCTTAGGCTTAACCATAGTGGACCCCAACTCTGTAACAAGCAAAGGAAAATTGAAAAGCACAATTTATACCTCGTATTCATGATTTCAAGCAGTGATATAATGGAGGTTCATGCTTATAAGGAAGTATTTTATATGGCACAGAATTACATAGCCAGGGGACAACGTTTTATATCTGAATGAGCTGTCCGTAGGAGACACTAGCCAAATGAGGGGGGATTAGACCCCAGTGTCCTGGGGAGATATACAGGCTGTGGGTGCCCATGACTCTCATATTTCTCCTCTGCAGCCCTGGCAGGACCATGGGCTAACATATGTGCCAGCAAACCTTCCAACGAGATCCGGACATGTGACAGCTATGGCTGTGGACAGTACTCTGCTCAAAGGTATGAGCGAGAGATCACACAGCTACCGCCTTGATGATCCCTCTTCCTTCACATTGTCTGAGTCCTGTGTTTCCCAGAGGCCCACAATGACCTCCTTCAGACAGACTGGAAGCCAGTGCTGTGTGCTGCAATGACTGCATTTGGAGAAGCTTCCAAATTCTGCTTCAAGATTGCACTGGAGACAGAGTCAGAGAGAGGGAAAGGGATCAAAGCAATATTGTTATTGTTGTTGATGATGTTGTCATTGTTGTTATTGATGTTATTATTGGTGTTGATATTGTTATTGTTGTTATTGACGTTGATGTTGTTGTTATTGTTATTGCTGTTGTTCCTTCTTAAATTCTCCACACACTGTCCCACCCAGTTTTCCAAAATGAAAAACAAAACTATCTTATTGCGTTGTAGAGATAAGGAATTTGAACTGGTTGATCCTCCAACAGAGCTGGAGATGGCAAAGGCTACATTCGAATGCAGTCTTTTGGACTCTTTTGCATTCGGCATACCTTTACTGACCAAGGTCCTGGAATTTGAACATTAGAGACAGACCCTAAACAGGCAAGAATGTGCCAATCCCTTTCAGATGAGGGCCAGACTTCTGAGGTTCCAATAACATGCGCACCATGCACAAAGCAGCCACCTGTCTAACTACATCACTGACCCCCACCCTAATCAGAGTAGACATCTCACAGGGTACTGCTTACACAGACATACCAAATACGCAGGACAGGGCTGAGGGATAGCAAACAGAAAGAAGGGCCTCAGACTTGCCCGGATGCACACTCAAAAGTGACTTCTAGACGCTTCCCATGGACACTGACCAATGTGGCCTTATACACCAGCCTGGAGGTCCCATCCTTGTGAATCTGATGGTTCAGTGGTGCCCACTAGAAGGGAGAAGGATCCTGCAGAGACAGGCAGTGAGAGCCAGAATTGCTGTGTCCGAGACAAAGTCAAGAAGCCTCACTACATGGAATGATCTTGTTTGTGCGCCATTAGATTTGACAAACCTGAGAGGAGTCCCTCACTGTGTGAGAAAAGTATTTACACCAGATGAAGCTTATGAGTACTTTTGCTATGAGAAAAGACAAAGACTTGGGAAACACGTGATATTTGCTATACAATAGGGTTCCCTAAAACAGTAACTTTTCAAAATTGGCTTTGAGAGGAGGTGTATAGATCAGTGGTACAGCACTGGCCTAGTACCCACCAGGCCCTGGGCTTGATTCCCAACACTGGAAAATAAAAGACCTTGAAGGGGGTCAAGATTCAGAAAATGTATTTGTACACATTGCTTTCAAAGCACCACATAATAATGATAATAATATTATTATAAGCCTTGAACATTATCATCATCATCATCATCATCAACATCATCATCATCATCATCATCTAAGGCTCATTGTAAATCAAATATGATTTTAAATTATTTACTCTTTCCAATATGATCATTAGCCCATGTGGACAGAGAGATTAAAATTGGGCTAAACAGAGTAAAATATCCTGGGTACTGCAGTACCTTCTGGTTGCTTCAAGTTTTGATGCCCAAGGCTGCAAGCTCCCTGGCATTACATTTCCCTGGGACATCCCCCTCTGATGGCGCTTATTTATATTCTAGAACCCAGAAGCATCACCCAGGTGTGGATGTCCTGTGCTCAGACGGATCTGAGGTGTATGCACCCTTCACCGGGAAGATAGTGAGCCAGGAGAAACCCTATAGAAACAAAAACGCCATCAATGATGGTGTTCGACTGTCTGGAAGAGGTAAGAACATTGATCTGGGACACGGTGCCGAGGCTTAGTTATTTAATGCAGGCTCCATACACAGAAGTCTCATGTTTCTTCCAAGATAGTAAGATCTAGAACATACAGGACAATCCCAACAGAAAACAGAAGGTGCCTCATGTCTCCCGAAACCTGCCTATGTGATAATATCACCAAACTCCATAGCTGACCTGGCTGTCCCCTTCTGTGGCCCAAGGTACCTTTGCTTAGAAGACTGTCTGGGCAGAATTGATATCCACAACAGGCACACACTTCCATTTACCAGAACCCCACAGTTCACTGACTTCTGCAGCGGGTGAACGTGAGCTATTCCCGAGCGCCTCTGTTTGGTAAGGCGGGTCCCCAGACTCCACATTGGCTCTCTGTTCATTTTGAATCCTATTGAGATCTAATATGTAAACAAAACTGTCCACTGTGCAAGAGTGGAATTCCATGAGCTGTTAACATTTGGGTAACAAGACAGAACAAACCAGCCTCCCAGATGCCCCCTGTGCTGGCATTATACCACTTCTCTCAGCTAGGACAGTCACTAACCACCAGCGCGTTAGTCTGGCCTGTTCGGAATGATAAGTGGAATTAAGCAGTCTACACTGTTTCTTATGAAGTTCCTTGAATTACCTATCGCAGTTGTGAAATTCACCGCTCCCCCGTGTTCTTACGTCCATGTCCATTCTTTTTCTTTAGAAATGAACAAGTACAGCTTATTAAAAAGGAGAGAACATTCCTGATCATGGGAGCGGGCTAGTGAGCTGAGCATAAAATCCCCAAAGGCCTACGGTCATTCTTGCATTATACATATTCCACTTCCGTCTTTAGATAGACACTATAGTAACTTCCAGCTTTAGGTGACTGGGAAAATGCTGCTAGGAATTTTCTGGTGCCTGTTGTGGTTCTGAGGACAGAAGCTAGAGTAGTGCGCACACTAGCTCTATCACTGGGTTATATATGCCCAG
This sequence comes from Tokudaia tokunoshimensis, assembly GCA_036184795.1. NCBI lineage: Eukaryota > Metazoa > Chordata > Mammalia > Rodentia > Muridae > Tokudaia > Tokudaia tokunoshimensis. The sequence continues at coordinate 8,527,110 of BTHU01000022.1, forward strand.
TTCCTCTTGCACTATTTTTTAAGGGTGTGTGTGCACACGTGTGCGTGCGTGTGTGCACACACAAGTTCCTACCTGCAAGAGCACATGCGTGTATACACATGCACCTGAGTGCTTATGGAGCCCACAGGACAACTCTGCGTGGTTTTCCTCTGGTGCCGTCTACTTTGGTTTTCTTTTCCTTCAATTTTGACATCCGTTTATTTCTTTTTGTGCATGTGTATATGTGTAGGTGAGGATCCGTTTACTTCTTTTTGTGCATATGTATATGTGTAGGTGAGGATGTCCAGAACAGCTTTGGGGGACACCCATCCATTCCTTTCTAGGGTCACAGGATCTGTAAGGTTGGTATGAGTCTGATTACTTTGTTATCGCTCAGCCACCCTGACCTTGCCTCTGGCTACAAAGTATCACTGCAGAGAGACAGTTTAATGACACCAATTCCTGCTGCTGTTTACTTAACAGAAAAGAGCCAGGAAATAGCTCTTCCATGGCTTGGGGTCCCTCAAAGGCTTGGTGATGAGTTGCCCCCTGGAAAGCACCCCCCTCCCGCTTGACTGTGACAAGAAAAAAAATACAGTTTATCAGGCAGAAAGAGCACCCAGTGGGAGCACTACTCGACTGCTCACACTGGATCTGCAGTCAGGAAGCAGAGATGAGGGTTGGTGCTCACCAGGCTCCTCCTCCCTTCTACCTTATTCGGTCTGAGCCCTGAGCCCATGGTGCCTCTCATATTAGGAAGAGCCTCTCCTCCTCGGTTAAACCTCAGTGGAAATTCCTTGTCTGTCTTCAAATGGTTCTAACTCTGGTCAGACAGCAAAGATTAACCATCCTACCGCCACAGAAGTGGACACATGTGTAATTACAAGATGAGCCTGCTCTGTAAAATCCGTGCCTCTCAAGCACAAGGACTGAGTGGCACCTCCTTAACCCGTGTTGAAAGCCCAACATGGTGGTATGCCCTTTAACCCCAGGCAGAGGATCCCTGGGACTTGCTGACCAATCAGTCTAGCAAAATGAGTGAACTCCAAGCCAATCATTCACACACACACACACACACACACACACACACAGAGAGAGAGAGAGAGAGAGAGAGAGAGAGAGAGAGACATACAGACACACAAACACACAGACATACAGACATACACACACACACAGACATACAGACACACACACACACACACATACACACACACACACACACACACACACTGAGACAACCACCACAAAGCAGAGAGAGAAAGAGCTAACTGGGAATGGATTGTACTTGTGAAATTTCCAAAAGCTCACTCCTTGGGACATGCCCCTTCTAGCAAAGCCACACCTCCTAACTCTTCCCAAACAGTTCCAACTGGAAACCAGGCATTCAAATATATGAGTCTACAGGGGTTGTTCTCAGTCAAATTACCCATGAGACAAAATAACTCCTTTCCTCCAATCAGACTAGGGGGTTACTGGGTCAGTTGATCAATGCACCCATGTACTAGGGTTCATCTTCAAGTGGTCCCAGGGCATCCCGCCTGCCTGTGGCAACTTCTCTGGTTCCAGATTCCATTGTGGTCATCACACTCAGAAATCAGCAGTGTGTTGTCATACCTAGAGTGTATTTTTAGCTGCAGGAGATAACTGCCACAGTTTCCCAAAGTGGCTGTTTGGAACAAAGTATCTTATTGGCCCAACTCTTAGCCGGTAGGCTAGGTAGGCTGGCCGGGGAGTGCATCAGCAGGAAGACATCTGCCTCTACCTCTCCAGGGCAGAGATTACAAGCACATACCACAACTCTTGCTGTCTTCACTGGTTATAGGGATAAAATCAGATCCCCAGACCTACAAGGCAAGGGCTATATCAACAAACTTATCCCCAGCCCTGTGTTTTAAATTTCTGACTCAAAGCTACAGAAGCCCAAATAATATTTCCATTTTCTTTTAGGTTTCTGTGTCAAAATTTTCTACATTAAGCCAATTAAGTATAAAGGTTCTATCAAAAAGGGGGAGAAGTTGGGCACCCTGCTGCCCCTGCAGAAAGTTTACCCTGGTATACAGTCACATGTACACATTGAAAACTGTGACTCCAGTGACCCCACGGCATACCTGTGAGCAGAGACAAAGACCAGAGCTCCAAAATTCAAAGCCATCTCAGAAACCGGAACCCACCCCGCTCCTGAGGAAACGTGCTTTCTAACAGAAACACAAACCCGTGCAAATGCTCACAATTCTGATCCCAAGACATCGCCACTCTGACGGGTGGGCTCCGGTCCACCTGCCACCTAGAGGGCCAGGGTGTTTTATGTTTTCAATTTTTAAGTTCTGATGACTGAAATAAATAAATGAACTCCCACATGTCTGGACTGTGTTTCTGAGATCTCTGAGCCAGCCGCGTCTCTGCCTGCAAGGGAGGAACAGCCTGACGGGCTTTCTATGACACCAGAATGAAGAGCTACTCACAAGGCCTTGAACAACACAGGTAATAAACCTGGGCTGACAGAACCGGATGCTGCTCTTGGCTAAGGCGATGTATTTATTCTCAGCAATGCTCTTACCTTGTCAGACTAGCTGGAGGACCAGCTATTCACAGGGATAAGGTTTGCTGGCCTTCTATCCACACTCTTTGGTGCTCCGCAAGTGATATCCACACTCTTTCAAGAGTAACAGGCTCCTAGGAAGTGAATGGTGGTATCTTCCCTAAAAAGGCATATTCTGGATCTCAGGGAGGCTGCATACATGCAGGAGTGTCAGGATGGGAAGGAAACTACCCTGAACTGAGCTGGGTCAGGTGGTCTCATCCAGCAACACCATATGCACACCAAGCCTTACTTCCATACGTCACTATGTATACAATGACCCAAGGATGTATTCTAATGTTGCTGAAAGGAAGTGCCTAAGACAGAACAGAACCATACAAATGAGCAAAGGGAGAGATAAGTTCTGGCTTCAAGTTGGTCAGCAAGACCTGACTAAACTGGAGTTATCATCTGGAAATGTCCCTCGTGAAACTTTGCTTTAGTCCTTTTCAAATGTGCAATGACTCCACCCTGACTCATAGATATGTTAAAGGAAAGACAATCAATGAACCTTTATTACTGGAGAAATGACTCCATTTTTTTTCCTATGCACAATAATGTTCATGACAACACCACTTGTCAAGGTAAAACCAGGGATACTCCAAGTGCCCTTTAACAGAGACAGATTTTAAAGACCAGGTCATAATTACAGAGCCAAAAATTACACAGCAGTCAGACTAAAGAGTGCTATTAATTATAACAACATACATAAATCATAGAAATATACAGTAATTGAAAAATAAAAATTCACACAAAGTAGGACGCTCTTTTTATAAGGTCAAAATAGATAAAACAACACCATTTCCAAGAACACGCAGAGGAGATCAAATTAAGGAAGAAAGTAAGGAAATAATAACCTGAATTACCTCAGGGCAGGAGAGAGCAGACCCACGTGTGACATTCAGTCACTGCAGTGGCAGATGTGCAGGTGAGGGTGTTCATGGGCACTTCTTGTGAATGAATAGAGTGTCACAGAGCCAAGTACACATACATGTCTGCATGTGGCTACAAGAACTAGTGATGGTTCCCAGGCACGGAAGGACCCACTGCACAGTCCAACTTGAAGTGTGTGTGTGTGTGTGTGTGTGTGTGTGTGTGTGTGCGTGCACGCAGGTCTGTATCTTTGTCCACCAAGTCACAATATCTATAAAAGCCTGGCACCTCAAGAATTTCAGTTTTGATTTAAAAAGTATATATCCATCACTGTCTGACCTGATGACTTCTGAAGTGCTCACTGGGGTCCAACAATTTAGGATTGTTTCAAGAGATTACATTCGCTTTCAGTAGATAAGCATCTCGTTCCTGCTGAAGACATGGAAGGAAGTGCTACGTAGGCTCTGAAGGCATGTGGAGGGGCTCTGAATTAACTGAACAGTGAGGTTGGGCTCAGTTTTCCAGCTAATCAACATTCTGGACTGGTGCTTAGAAGGCGAGGCACAGTTATGTATGGATGGCATTTTCAAAACCGAGCTGAGTCCCCAGAGTAGGGAAGGAGAATGTCCACAGAGCAGACAGAACAGGAGAGCTGCCTTTACCTGCCTGCCTTTCACATTCTTTTGATAGACATGCAAAGTCACAGGACCATTTAAGATAGGAAGACCTAGAACACAGCGCCCTCTAGTGCATCAAGTCAGAGCAGTTCCCCGGGTTCAGATAGCGAGTTCAAAGGAGAAAGAATACAATGTAACTTGCTTTTCTTCATAAAAGTTACTATAATACACACATCAAAAATGTGGTGCCAGACATTGCTAAGTTTGGTAGCTGTAAGTTAATATGAATAAAGGTATTTTATTTTGAGAATACTTTTAGTGAGTGGTAGAAAATTAATTTAATGGAACAGTAAGGTCAGCTGCTAATTCAAAAGGTTAGGTCCACAGAATAACATCTGTCAGGAGGAAGCTTATCACACTCTGGGGCACAACAGCAACGCGGATGCCCTGAAAACATGCTCACCCTCCTGACTCATCTCCCCATACTGTGCAAGGGTCACAGGAAGAAAGGGGGGGGATCCTGTGTTTGTTTTTCTTCGGTCCGATGTACAGAAGGATTCTTCTCTCCTCTCTCCACTTACTTTTGCCCACAAAACTACCCGGAAGTTCCCAGAATTCTTCAACAAACACAAACAAATATCTTTAATGTGAGCCCATATCTTTAATGTGAATAGGCCCATAATGCTCTCTAAGACTAAAGCTTATGATCGCTCATCTAGTGAGAGCCTCCGGAGGCTCCCGGGTAAGGCAGCACTCAGGCTTCCAAAGGACGCGCCAATGCTTCTGTGGGGGAGGTGGTTAACATGTTTTTTTCCAGTGTTGTTTTCAGCTGTCTTTGAAATGCTCTGTCTTTCCTTCTACAAACCCAGGAGGTAACCAACTGGCGGAACAGACATGAATTAACGAACTTCGATCCCTCTGTGTTCTTTGCCACGACTCATCACAGTTTCCTTCATGAGGTTCCCACAGGAGGCCACTGAACACTCCTTAGAGCAAAGCACCTCATGTTCCTCAGAGAGGCCAGGGTCTTCCTTTTTTGGTGCTATCAAGCTCTTGATGGCTCCAGGGCAAACACCAATGGTACTGTGTCACCTTTCTGTGCAGGCATACACAGCACTGTCAAGTGAGACCACAGGTCTATCCATTCAGTATTCACTTTACCCTGATCACAGCTCCCTGCCAGTGAAGCCTGCAGTGCTGTTTCAAGTTTTAAACTATGGCATGCCTTCCTGGGATCTTAAGGTATATGTGAGAACTCTGCTGTGCAGTGGTGGGAACTCTGACGTGCAGTGGTGGGAACTCTGCTGTGCAGTGGTGGGAACTCTGACGTGCAGTGGTGGGAACTCTGATGTGCAGTGGTGGGAACTCTGATGTGCAGTGGTGGGAACTCTGACGTGCAGTGGTGGGAACTCTGATGTGCAGTGGTGGGAACTCTGATGTGCAGTGGTGGGAACTCTGACGTGCAGTGGTGGGAACTCTGATGTGCAGTGGTGGGAACTCTGATGTGCAGTGGTGGGAACTCTGATGTGCAGTGGTGGGAACTCTGCTGTGCAGTGGTGAGAACACAGATGTGCAGTGATGAGAACACGGATGTACAGTAGTGAGAACATGGATGTGCAGTGGTGGGGATTCAGACGTGCAGTGGTGGGAACTCAGATGTGCAATGGTAAGACTCTGATGTGCAGTGGTGGGAACACTGATATACAGTGGTGGGAACTCTGATGTGCAGTGGTGGGGATTCAGATGTGCAGTGGTGGGAACTCGGATGTGCAGTGGTGAGAACTTAGATGTACAGTGGTGGGAACTCTGATGTGCAGTGGTGAGAACTTAGATGTGCAGTGGTGGGAACTCGGATGTGCAGTGGTAAGACTCTGATGTGCAGTGGTGGGAACACTGATATACAGTGGTGGGAACTCTGATGTGCAGTGGTGAGAACTTAGATGTACAGTGGTGGGAACTCTGATGTGCAGTGGTGAGAACTTAGATGTGCAGTGGTGGGAACTCGGATGTGCAGTGGTAAGACTCTGATGTGCAGTGGTGGGAACACTGATATACAGTGGTGGGAACTCGGATGTGCAGTGGTAAGACTCTGATGTGCAGTGGTGGGAACACTGATGTGCAGTGGTGGGAACTCTGATGTGCAGTGGTGGGAACTCGGATGTGCAGTGGTGAGAACTTAGATGTGCAGTGGTGGGAACTCTGCTGTGCAGTGGTGGGAACTCTGACGTGCAGTGGTGGGAACTCTGATGTACAGTGGTGGGAACTCGGATGTGCAGTGGTAAGACTCTGATGTGCAGTGGTGGGAACACTGATATACAGTGGTGGGAACTCTGTCTTTGAGAGAGGTTTGATAGTTATTCTTACTCAATACTCACTATTATCATACATAGTTCTAAGAATGAGGAATGTTCACATGCATGTGAGATGCCTGCTCACAGAGCTCATGTGAGTGCATATGAGTGAAGATATTTACAAGCTACAATACATCCCGAGTGCTTAGTAGACAAGGATACTCACATTTTGATAATGAAAAATACTCAAAACCGGAAAATACTAACCATTTCTTTTTGGTGAAAGCTGACTTCTAACAGTGACTGTACACACACAAAAAAAATAATGGTGATCTTGTACCAGTGGAGTTTACAATGCAATGAAATAAATAGGCCATGATGAGACAGGCAGGTCATACACAGCCCAGCAGGGCGTGCTACAGAGAAGAGTGAAGATGCCAAGGATGACCTCTCGTAGAAAGTGCCTCAGGAGAAAGATCTGAGGGAGTTCAGAGAGAGCCCCTAGAGAGGTGCACAGATGCTGTGTGGTGGCGGAACGCAGCGCAACTGAGGAACGGAGAAGATGGGAGGTGGGCACAGAGTAGGCACAGTGGCTCGCAATGAAGCCAAGTGCCCAGGCAACATCACAACAAATCTTCATTCTGAGGACAAGCTGGTGAAGGATGTTACCAGTGTTACTAATTAAATGACAGGTCGTGTGTGCAAGGGACATGGTGCAGTCCTAGATCGACAGCAGCGGGCCAGTAAACACTGATTCCCAAATGCAGACCACAAAACTTACCTCTTTACCCATACCGTGTATTTCAGCAATAACCACAGTGTCTTGCTGTATCTTTATGAAATGACAGAGCATTGCTGAATTCTAACATAATGCCCACTGCCCTCCAAATTAATCTAGAAATGGAATTGAAGTACTCTAGGATTCAAAGGTGCTCACTGAATCACAAGATGCAAAATGTCTGGTAAGTACAATGAAGTACACCTCTACGATGGTACCTTGATTTATAAACAGTATGTATTCTGTAAAACATGCATCAGTACCAGAATGAACCAGATGAAATTAAAACAAGGTTTTAACATAAAAATGTCATTTAAAGGGATCTAATACTGTACATTATAAGAATATCTTAGTTATAAGTTTAACATAAATTTACTTAGTAAGTTAAAACATGCCTGCAAAGGTTGAGATGTCTACATACGTAAATCTTAGACATCTGTAATATACCCTATTAGACATCTAACACACAATGTCTGTGTCCTACTGAGAGATCTCTTGTCTATTCAAATTTGTTATATTGTTTTCAAATAATTCTGCAGCAACCAATCAAGATAATTTGCAAACAGTAAATATTTAACCTAAACTACTTCAGCAGCTCATCTCAAAGTTTACATTTGTGCACGCAGACAACAGCTAACCCCACTAACAGAAAATTCGGAATCTCTGGTAGCCAGTTACCAGATAGGCATCACATCCGGGAACCACACTCTCCCCAGGTGCTTAGAGACTTCAGTGTGGACTTCCTCTGGTGTGTATCTGTCATCTGGGACCAGGACTTCCTCCATGACAGACAGCTGGGTGAGCCTTCTGCCACAGAGCCTTACAAACTCTACGAACGCACTGCAGCTGACTTCACACTCACTCAGGCCTAAGGCGGTTAGGCTTTTACAACGCTCAGCAATACGAACGAGTTCACGGTCAAGGGGCTGAAGGCCATTTGCACACACCACTAACTCAATCAGCCTCGGGCAGTTAAGACCGATCCGGCCCAGGATGGTTCTACTGACTGAACGCCCGAAATAAAGGTGAGTGACGGGGGTCTCTTCTTTGAAGAATGTCTCAAACTCCTCTTCATACAAAAAGAAATACATGACAACGTTCACTCCCGGGGAGTGTTTGATCAGTGCGTCCCAGCTGTGTTTCTTAATAGAGTGGAACTTGATCTGTCCGGGGTTTTCACTCACAACATCTATTCGGAGGTGTTCCAGGTTCACGTGAGTCTCGCTCGAGAGCGCAAGGAGAAGTTCGTCGCTCAGAATGTAGTAATTCAGCGCCAGCTCTCGGAGACCCTGACAGTGATCCGCCACACAGAGAATCCCTGTGGAAAGTTGGGGGAGATCCTTACGCACAAAGAATCACACTGATTCTAAAACAGACTTCGTAAGTTTAAATTTTCTATCAGTTATTTTACTACACAAAAATGTTTGAGAAAATGGCTGCTAAAATATATCGTTTATGTTTTTCCCCAAACCCTTATACACTGCTGTGGAAGTGAGAATACAAAGTAGCATCACTCCAGCCAAAAGGCTAACTCAGCATACCAGAGACTTGGGCCACCATGCTGACTGATACTCGACTCGTATCAGCCAAGTCGGAGAAACAGCCTGGGTGTCAATTGACAAATGGATGGGTAAAGAAACTGAGGAACATACACACGGTGAGTTTTACTGAATCATCACGGAGATTGAAATTGTGACATCTTCAGCAAAGTGAATCAACTGGAAATCATAATGTTACACAAAATAAGGCAGATTCAGAAAGATACGTTTCACACTTTCTAACACGCTCAAAGTTTATAAATACACACACACACACACACACACACAGCATACCCTAAGGGTGTCCCAGTTTCCTTCTAGATAATGGTCCATGTTGAGGGAAGACATGGCAGGAACCAGGAGGCAGACACTGAAGCAGAGACCATGGAGGATGCTTGCTTGTTGGTTTGCGTCCATGGCTCGCTCAGCCTGCTTCTCCACCAAGGGCTACCTGCCCTGAGGTGGTGTCACCCACATCAATTATTAATCAAGAAATGCCCCCACAGACTTGTCTTTGGACTAATATGATGGAGGTGTTTTCTCAATCGAGGTTCCCATTTCCCAGATGACCTTAGCTTGGGTCAGCTGAAAAAAACGAAACAAAACAAAACCTATGGAGCATGAGAGGGGGCTTGGAAAGGGAAGGAAGAAGTGTGGGAACAGGAGAGAGAGGTGGGGTACCTGTGGCCTGAAAGCAGAGGGGCCAAGAGAGGAATCGAGGCAAAAAGGCATAAAGAATAATGACCATATGTCTATGTGAAAATGTCATGAGAAGACCCACTCCCTTGAAGTGTTAATTTAAAACTAACCAGAAAAGAAAAAAAGAAGTTATAGACCAATCTTCCTGATGAACATGTGTGCCAAAGTTCTCAAGCAAACCTCGGTGGTCAGCGAGCTCACTGTGCTGCCCTGAGGATCCCCAGACCCATGTGAACCCTGATGTGGCAGTGTGTCTGCCATCCTAGGACTCCTGGATGGAACAGTGGTGACCAGGAATCCCCAGAAGCCCCTGACCATCTGACCTGGTGCATACAGTAGCAAACAAGGTGCCCTGTCTCAAATGAATTGGAAAAGAGTTTTAACAAAGCACCCCACTCCTCCATTGTAGTGATTAGAACATGTTTTCGTTTTGACCCCAGGCGTGGGGATAAGAGGGACAAGGGGCTGCTTCAGACTGTCTGCGTCGACTGACTATGATTTGCCTCGTGCTCTAGCAGAAGTGTGGTTTTGCCAGCTGCAGACAGTTTCTGCCATTGTATGATGTTTGGAATTCTGGGAACTTTTCAGAGGGTGTATAATGGTGAGGACCCTGAGAGGCAGGACTGCGGAGGTGGTTGGCCATTCAGGGAGTGTGGAGTGTGATTGTGGTTTTGTTAGTAGCAGTGCTCAAATAAGAAACAAAAGAAGAGATAGATTCAGGGATCTCTCTCTCTCTCTCTCTCTCTCTCTCTCTCTCTCTCTCTCTCTCTCTCTCCCTCTCCCTCTTTCCTTTCTTTCACTTATTTGCTATTAGGAGGTAAAATTGGGGGATTAAAGGATGGGAAAAAGAAGAACCCACAAAGTAGCAAATACCAGCTATACTTCATGATAAAAGCCTTGAAGAAACTGGGAACCAAAGAAATGAATCTCAACATAATGAAGGTTACATATGACGAACCTATAGCTGACGCCATATAGACAGGGAAAAACCCCCAAGTCACTCTGACTAACGTGAGGAACAGAACAAGGCTATTCACTTTCTCCTCTCTTGCTGTCATAACAGAAACCATAGAACATTTGAGAGAAGCAAATAAAAGGAATATAAATAAATATGTTAGTGGTTTCATGTCAGTTTGACACAAACAAGAGTCATTTGGGAAGAGATAACCTCACCTAAGAAAACGTCCCCAGCAGATAGACCTGTGAGCAAACCTGACATGAATTTTCTTAATGAGTGATTTATGTTGCAATGTCAAGCCTATCGTGTGTGGTGCCATGCCGGGTAAGTGGTCCTGTAGGCTGAGCAAGCCACAGGAAACCAGCCATTAACCAGCATTCCTTGTTCCTCTATGACCTTTGTGTCACTTCCTGTCTCTGGGTTCCTACCTTGAGTTCCTGCCCTGACATCTCTGGATATGAACTACAGGCTAGAAGATGAAGTAAACCCTCTCTTCTCCAAGTTTCTGGTCACAATGCTGTCTCATAGCCATAGAGCCCCGATGGAGATGACAGGGATGGAGGGAGAGTCCTCGTAGATGGCACACTTTTCCACAAGACTCTACCAGAAACCTCCAGAGCTGATGAACACCACCGACAGAAAGTGGCAGAGTACAAAGTGAACCAACAAAAGTCACTCCCTTCTTCTAAATACCAGTAGCAAATGTGCTGAGGAAGAAATCGGGAAAACAACATGCTCACAATTGCCCTGCCCCATGTACAGCCTGGAATGAACCAAACCAGGGAATCAAAACCATCATCAATGAAAACATGTGAGACAGAAAGTGAAGACGACACCGGATGCTGGAGCACACGCTCTGGTGGCAGGATGTAGACAAACCGAGCTGAAACTGAGCTGAAATATCCTGCAGGCTGACATTCATAATGCTTCAACATGCTAGATGGCTTGGGGGGCTGGGTGGGGATCTACAGTCTTACTCAGCTATGAATCCTGTGTGTAGCAACCTCCACTAGGCAAAAAGTGCCCACTGATACCATAGCGGCATGAGCTTTATGGGAATGATCAACCATTTTCTAATCAAATCCGAGGCCCACTCCACAGAAAAGAATTGATGCTGGGTGCTGTAACCTGTTTAAAAGCCCATGGTTGGTAGGGATCCGGCATGGAAGTGTTTACTGTCGTTCTATTGAACAAGCTTGCTGTGCCCGTCAGACTGACATCTAAATATTTATCTTACACTCATGGGTTAGTGCTGTGTAGCCTTGATAGAGAAGTCCCATTCTGTAGAGGATAGCAGTTACTGCAGAGACTTTAGCTGGTAAAGGAGTTGAGAATATAAGTGACTTCTGAGTGTTCAACCCCCCTAACTGGAGTATCTCTATCCTGGAGTATCTTGAGTCCCTCAAGACTGCAGAAGAGGCAGGTGGAAAGAATGCAAGAGACAGGGGATAGGAAAATATTCTGTGGAATGCTATCTTCTGGACATGACATTTTGTTTGCAGTCCAGAGCTCACAGTGGCTAAGGTTACCCACCAACATATCATCATGGGTCCCACCCCTCCCTAAGCACCCATTTTCTGTTGACTATTGCTGGGGGAAAGAGATTTTCTGCAGTGGTATTGCCACTGGTAAACTGCCCATCCGCTAATAAATAATCTCAATCCATGCTCATGAAAGTAATCCCATTAAATTCAGTGGGTCAAAGAAAAGGAGAAGGAATTAATTAGAAGGGGAGCTGGCTGGGAAGAAGGGACTCAGGCAGGGGAGGACTAAAAGAAGATAATATATGATATACATGCATGAAACTGTCACCAATTTAGAAAAGATTACCACATGTGGAAGAGGAAAACATCTTCTGAAGCTGCACCTTACTTCTAATTTGAAGATTAAGATTGCTTTTGAATAAAGCTAATAAATTAAGTCCCAAAGGCATGTACTTTTCAATAAGCAATCTACTATTACTATAATAAAAAGCTCTCAATCAATTAATATAAAAAAATACAACCTACCATCAGATGAGACATGAGGACAGCTACTCATTTTGAGGAGTCGCAGGGTGTCACTGTTGTTAGCCACAAGAATCTTCAGGGAAGGGTCGTCCACCGGCGTGTCCTCAATTTTAATCGATGACAGCGATTTTGAGTTGACAAACACGACCGTCAGTGCCGACACAAAGTGAGACTTGTGTGGCGATAAGGGGGCGAAAAGTTATGAAAACATTATTTAAAACTCAGTTTCGATCCAGTGGCTTTAAAAAAGCAATTCGCTGATTGGTAAAAAAAAAATAATGGTAAAAACAATAACTATATTAGGTTTTCATGGTATTGCTAGCCAGTAGAAGACACTTCTATTGCCTTTTTAAATAAGATTTCAAGTCGAGTATACAGAGAGTGGGTTTCATGATGGCAATTTCATGCAAGTTTGTCTTTATACTTTGTTCTTGGTCACGCCCTTCTGTCTGCCATTCCCTACCCTCCCAACTGTCTCTGATGCCCTGATCCCTTCAAAGACCACTCCTGCTCTCTTGTTGTGTATATTCAATTTGCCTCACTTTCCTCTTCCCTCTCTTTCACAGGTCCCTTCTATTTTCATGATCTCAAGCACACACACAAACACACTCACACACAGAGACGGAGAAAGGGAGAGAGACATAGAGAGAGTCTGAATATGAGACAAAATATGTAGTATTTGTTTTTCTAAGTCTGGTTTATTTTAGTTAACATAACGATCTCCACTTCCATATATTTTCCTGCAAATACTATGATTTCACAAGTCTTCCGGGTGAAAAAAAAAACTGTGTATATACTTTACATACGTGTTGACAACTAGCCTGGCTCTATTTCTTAGCTATCGTGAACAGTAGATCAGGAAACATGGTTACACATGCATCTTGTGTAGGTGACTTAGACTTTCCCTCACAGCATAACTGGATCCTATAGTAGTTCTTTTGATGTATGTTCTTGCCTTCTGTAGGGGATTAGGTGGATGTAGGGCTCAGCTTTAGGCTTTATAATCTATTCTAATGATTTCTTTACAGGGTAAGAGATATGAATCTAGTTCCATCTTCTGCATGTAGATATCTGGTTTTCCAAACAACATTTGCTGAAGATGCTCTGCTGTATCTTTCCCAATGTGTGTTTTTTGACTTTCATAGAAAACCAGGGGGCTGTAGCTGTTTGAGCTCAGTTTTAGGTCTTATGTTCGTTAACACTGGTTTATCTGCTTTGTGATAGTTTCAAGCACCATAACTCAAGGCCGGCATTTGTTCAGCTCATTGCTCTTTCTGACTATAACTGCCTTGGCAATGACAGTTTCTTTGAGCTTCCATAGGAGTCACAGAATTGTCTTTTCTCTCTCTGTGAAGAATGTCAATGCAATTTTGATGGAGACCATGTCGAATCTGTAAATCACTCTGGCCACTGTAGCTACTTTTGACACTATTAATTCTGTCATGAGGTGTCCCATCCTCTAGTATCTTCTTCAATTTCTTTCTTCACTGTCTTAAGGTTTTCATTGCGGAGGTCTTGCTCCCTGGTTAAGTTTAACGCTGAGTTTTCAGGGCCTTTTGGGGGGAATTATATATGGTATTTTTTTCTTGATTTCTTTTTTCTTAACAGTTTCATTATTAATAAACAGAAAGGCTGCAGATTTTATGTGGTGATTTTATATCTTGTTACTGTGCTGAAGTGTGAGAGTTCTCTGGACTCTTTGGGCTCTTATAAATATAGAATCATGTCTGCAAGTAGGAATAATTTGTCTTCTTCCTTTGCTATCTTTCTTTTATTTATTTCTCTTATTTTACTGCTCTAGCCAAGGCTTCATGTACAATATTGAATGAGAGTGGTTTAAATGAACAGATTTCTTTAATGTTGGAGGAATGTTAGGGGTGTGGAACTCTGTCAAAGGCCTCTCGTGTGCCCAGGGACATGATCATGTGGCTTCCGTTTTTAAATCTATTTGAAAATAAATAAATGCAAAATCAACCTTGAACCCCGGGGGGGAGGAACTACTTTTTTTTTTTTGTGGTGTGGCTATCTTAATGTGCATATCACATTCCTATATCAAAAAGTTCCATAGCAGCACAGGAAATGGGATGATTGGGGGGGGGGCAGACTCCCAAATACCCTGTAAAGGATGCCTCAGCTATTTCAACTGTAAGAAAGATGTCCAGTGTTAAAAGGAGATGCTTTACTTATTTTCTAGAATGGGGATTAGTTAATTATGGGCCACCAGACAAGTCCAACGCAGAGTCTGCTTTTCTGTGTTTCATGAGTGATGGATAAGTATTTTTACATTTTGAAAGGGTTGAAAATAATCTGAAGCATTATACAGCATATGCCACGAGAACTGCGTGGCACAGACTTTAATGCTCACAGACCAAGTCTGCACAGCCATGTGCTCCCCTTTCTGCGCTGTCTGTGCCGGCCTTCTCACAACAGCAACGGAGCTCAGGAGCTGAGGTGGAGCTGCAGAGCTCACAAAACCTAGACTACTTAGTCCCTGGGCTTTCCTGATCGCTTGCTAGGAGAAATACACTTCCCCTCTTTCATTTGCTTCCATGCTTTCAGACCTAAGACAGTGTCGGACACACAGTAGTCAATAAATATTTGTCCAAAGAATAAATGAAGAATCTTATGGGTTTTTTTTTCCTAGCAGATTTAAATGATGTAAATAAAAACAGTTACATATTTTGAAGGATCACAAAATAACACTTATTAATAATTTGCCCTCAAGATAAGCAGAATTCCATTTTCAGATTTACTATTTCTGGCAAAGTCAGAAAGTATGGAAACCAAATCCAAGGCAAGGTCCTTTTTCCTTCCACAAAATCAATTTTGGCTGTATTAAAGGTTCTACCAGCCCTGTTAGGATAAACACGCTGATTTATAGACGTGTAAATATGTTGACTCACACTGATTAAAAATGGTTTTCTACATCGTAGAAGACTAAAGACCTCCTAAATTATTATAGAACTGTACCTCCTTTTCAAGAACTATAAAGTTGATCTTTATCCCCTCTTTAATCAACTCTGAATTTGCTGCTTTGTTTTGAGGGGCACAGAGACAGTAGAACACATGTTTCATTAGGATCAATTTGCTATACTCTTTATGTTTAGCCAAATACCACAATTTTATCTAGTTTCACCACTAACTTATAGATAGAAAAACCAAGACTGGATCTCGGAGAGCCTCTCAAGCTGTCCAGAAGCCACGAAGTTCACTGAGACAGAGCAGACTAGCCACTGCCTGCCACCTGCTGGGGAAATGCACCAGTGAACCCAGATGCCCAGGAGGCTGCTGGGAAATGCTAGCCTTAGCTTTTAGAATTCAAGAAGCATCAAGCCAACCTGATGCCGTGGTTTATAAACAAGGAAGTACCTAGTTAGCACTAGTAAGTTTTCATCTGATTACTTAGAGTATTCCAAGTCCCCAAATGACCCAATTTTAGTCCAGCATATCTCTTAAAAAGATAACAAGCTAGCAGAAAGTCTGGCCAAGGGAGCCATGACTCAGTTCGTAGGAGAGAAGATGTAGTTATCCCAGTCTACTGTGATAGGTGGTTTCCATGGGTTGGTTTTTAATCAACATCTGTAATGAAGTGCTTTTAAAAAGTCAAATACTATTTTAACCTGAGGTTATGGTGATTAAAAAAAAAGAAAGAAAATATAGACTCTCATCCCTCAAAGTTCAAGTGTCAGAAGAAGGCAATAAACAGGCTAAATTAATCATTAAGATGACACTGAGCACTAATGAATGATGTAAAGATGATAAAATGTCCTGCATGTGGTGGTTAGCGTGTGCTATCAACCTGACACCTTGGAGCCTTTGGGGATCATTGTATGTATGTATGTATGTATGTATGTATGTATGTTATGTATGTATGCATGCATGCATGCACATGTGTATGTATGCATGCATGTATGTGTGTATGCAAGCATGTATGTATTTACTTACTCATTTATTTATTTGTGTATGTTCACACACATTCACATGCTTTCACCTACTCATGGGGGTGACATATAAGGTTGTCTCTGACAGTCACATGCATGCACACATATGTTCATGTGCACATATGTGGACACAAACATCATTTGCAGAGCTGGTTCTCTCCGGTCATCGTATGGGCATCAAACTCAGGTTCTTCAACTTGGTGTGAAGTGCCCTTACCCACTGAGCCATCTCACTGCCCCAGGATTTCCTGACTGTGTTAACTGAGGCAAGAAGACTCACTAACTATGGGTAACACCGTTCCCTGGCCGGACTTCTGGACTGTGAGGGGGATGGGAACTGAACAGCAGCACGGAGCATCCTCTTCTGCCTGAAAATGGATGCCTTGTGACCAGATGCTTCAACCTCCTGCTGCCCTGGATTCCTGACCATGGACCGCACCCTCAGAACCCCAGGGTAGGCCCTTTCTCCCTCACATTGCTTTTGACAGGTTATTTTCTCACAGCCACAGGATGAGAAACGAAGACAGGAGGAGGAGGAGTGTGAGATGTCAGAGAAGAACTGGCAACACACAGACGAGGCTTAAGTGAGACAGTGGTCTCTGCAGCAGACAATGCTGGTCACG
The DNA here is from genome assembly GCA_036184795.1 of Tokudaia tokunoshimensis. Classification (NCBI taxonomy): domain Eukaryota; kingdom Metazoa; phylum Chordata; class Mammalia; order Rodentia; family Muridae; genus Tokudaia; species Tokudaia tokunoshimensis. Next base: position 8,543,994 of record BTHU01000022.1, read on the forward strand.
CCTCAGCAACTCCATCCTCCCTCTTTGCTCAGCCAGGATCAAATCTTAACTGACAGGCAGTCCCTAGGGCTAGCTGGCAGGCAGTATAGCCTAATTGGTAAACTCCAAGCCAATGAGAAACTCAAGCCTTAGAGGAGGGTGACAGTGTTTCTGGGGGGTGACACAGGGTTGTCTCTGACAGTCACCTGCATGTACACATATGTTCACTTGCACATACGTGGACACAAACATCATTTAAAAATAAGTTTAGCATATCTCAAGAGAAGAACGGTATTCTTACCTTCGGCACATTCATGAAACTTGGTTTGGCTGTTGAAATCAATCCCAAGGTCTGGATAGAACAGTTTACCAGCTGAGAAAGAATATCACAGGCCGCTTCCGCTGACTCCGTGCTGCTATCAACCTAAAGAGACAAGTCTGAATCTTAATTTCCTGAAGGCACTTTATCAGAACTACTGGAAATACAATTCCTTCCTGGAATTCAGCAGCCAAGTTCTGTTCATCCCTCTCATCAGGATCAATGATTATTTTGATATAAAATGTCTGAGCTCACAAAGGGAGAAACAGAGATGACAAGGTCACTCGGTAGTGCTTCACACTTTCAGCCCTTTGTAATTATCTGGGAATTAATAATAGCCAGATGAGAAAACTGAATTTTATGTCATTCAGTTACAGCTTAAGTTCTCTATTTCAGTCTGTGCAGTAACTAGAGAAAAATAAGAAATCAAAGTGGGATAAAAATCCTGGAGAATTTACCAAGTGCTTGGAAGCAACATTCCAAACACAGAAAAGATGGACGGCAGCGTAAACACGTCAACGCACCAACAGAAGTCGCTCTGTACCTTAAAGCTGACATACTGAAGATGTGCGGCGTGCTTTTTGATGATCTGTTGAATGAGGTCGGGATGGGTGGACTTAAAATAAGAAGTTGCTGATTGGTTCAGCTCAAACTCAAACTTCCTCCAAAGCTCGGGAATGTGGAACACTTCATTCCATCTCCTACACACGGAAGATGCTCGTGCTCGATCTATTAAAGGAAGATACTGGAAAATCCGTAATATGACGTGGTGAGGTAACGTCCCCCAGTCCAGAAGGACAGACAGCATGTGAGTCTGGCGCAGGGAAGTGCAGAGCCCACGCTTGGGCTGTTTCACTGCTGGGGATGACCGGACGACTTTATTCACAGCAGATAAATTATTCCTCTTCATTCTGTAAGTACCAGAAAAACGTTTGTTTGTTTTTTTTTCACAAAGTATGTGTGCTCTAATTGTATAAAATAATATTAGAAGAGGAAAGTAATCCAATAGACACAATTCTAACAGTAATCTTCCATTTCACGCATTGATCGGTGCTACTTTGTGCTACTGAGGACAGAGTTGAGCACGAGCCCGCGCTCAAACCAGGATCAGTGGCTGGACAAATGATAAACGATATGACTGAAGTTGAGCAAAATGCATGAAAGAACAAAGGAGAATTGCACGTGCCTGTGTCCATGAGTGAGAGATGTGGCTGGGGCGACCTCTTAAGAGGAAGCATTCAAAGTAGCAAATACCCCACTTTGTGTTTTCCCTGAGGTCAAATGCTAATCCTTACTGCGTCCTCCAAAGGAAACACCACACTGAAATGCTGTTAAACTCCCGGGAAATCTGCGAGACAGTACAATTAAACTAAAAGCACTAAAAGCCAGGAAAAGTCTCAGCCATGCTACGGACTTACCCTATGTGACTCTAACCTTGGTTCCTCATCTGTAAAGCAGAGATCCGTGCACTCCTAAAGCTGCCGTGCAGATTAGACCGCTTTGTGTGCACAGCGCAGACTCAAGAAATGCTGCTGTGTTAATAAGGCAAGTCACAACTCTAACAGAAAACCACATGATTGGCGATGAATTTCAGGTGACAGCTTGGGCATAAGAATTCTGGGAAGTGTGGACAGGCAGGGACAGACTTGTTATTGGTACATATCTGAGCCTCTGCGGTCACTAAAAAATAATCTAAGAATGGCATTATTCTCCCCCAGAAAGACTCTTCAGGTGTTAACTACTGGGCATACTACAAAGTATTTAACACTCTGAAGACCACATATGTCGATATATATAACAATTTATCTTTGATCTTCTCACTGATTTATGTAAGAATACAAAATATTAAATATACAATTATCTGAGAGTCTTCATAAAGGTGAAAATAGCTCAGAACTTAACTGTGATTAACAACTTAACCCTCACTTTACCCATCGATCAAGGAACATATATACAAATGCAGTGTCCAAATTGAACATACCTTCAAATCTACTGAAATATTTATTTACAACGTAAGTACATCTGTCTTGTGGTTCAGTCTGAGTGATGCGAAACATTTCTTAGCCGCAACATAAAGTTGGATCCCAGAAGCAGGACTGACCTATAAAATCACTGAAAAAAAAATATGAATGGTCATTTTTAGGTCTTAGAAACTGCAATGGGAAACAAAACTCTTCCCAACCTGTATCTCAAGTATCAAAGGAAGATTTACTGTATGCATCTCTGTCTGACTCAACAGTTACACAGGTAACTTAGAACCTGTCATGCAACGCAAGGCAACAATTCAGAGCACAGCCTACAGACGTACTCTTTACTGCTACTTCTCTTAAAAACCCTGTGTATGCACATGTATATGTGTGCATGTGTATTTGTGTGTGTATGTATGTGTAATTCTGTGTATTTGTGTGTATATATGTATGTGTGTATTGTATATGTGTATGTATATGTTTGTGTGTATATATCTGTATGTATATATGTATATGTGTGTAATATGTATGTGTATGTGTGTATATGTATGTGTGTATATCTCTGTGTATATGTGTAATATGTGTGTATATGTATATATGCATGTGTGTATGTCTGTGTGTATATGTGTAATATATGTGTGTATATGTATATATGCATGTGTGTATGTGTGTATATATGTACATGTGTATATGTGTGTACCTATGTGTATATATGTGTATGCATGTATATGTGTGTATATGTATGACTGTGTGTATATGTGTGCATATGTATGACTGTGTATATCTAGGTGTGTACATGTATGTGTATGTGTGCATATGTGTGTATATATGTATGTGTGTGTATATATGTGTGTATGTGTGTATATTATGACTGTGACTATGTGTATGTGTATATGTGTGTATATGTATGTGTGTATGTATGTGCATGTGTGTGTATATGTGTGTATAGAGGAGCAGAGGCTGGATTCTAAACTCAGAGACAGAAGACATCCATACAGTATGTCTATAACTGTTTCACTCAGTAGCCTACAAATAGCTAAAATTTTACTAAATCTAGAGAAGCTATCTCTGGTATAAAACTTTACTAGAAAAGCAGTGAAGACAAATAAAGACTTTATCCAAATGCCAGGTTTTGTATAACTATCTTATAGGTCTCTACACAGGGACTGTGTTATGTATTAAGTTTGGTGGTCTATAACAAGAATTACTCAATTTACTCAACTCAGTACATTGCCGGTTTAGTTAATTATCAGTGTTATTAGGAGCTGGAGAGATGGCTCAGTAGTTAGGAGCACTGGCTGCTCTTACAGAGGACCTGGGTTCGATTCCCAGCGCCCACACATGCACCCAGCACACACATGGTACAGACACAAGTGCAGTCAAAATACCAATACAAGTAACCTCTTAAAGATATTATATTGATACCAATAATTTAGTAAAAATACATGTTAAATTTCTCCTCACATAAATTAATAGAGCATTAAACTACCCTCTCAGTTACAAACTTCATATAGCACAGTGTAGCTACATGTCAGTATATTTTAGAATGTAAGATAAGTCGATTTTTATTCCTTAGAAATACTTTTTGGGTGCTGGAGAGATGGCTCAGCAGTCAAGAGCACTGACTGCTCTTCCAAAGGTCCTGAGTTCAAATCCCAGCAACCACATGGTAGCTCACAACCATCCGTAATGAGATCTGATGCCCTCTTCTGGGGTGTTTGAAGACAGCCACAATGTTCTTACATATAATAAATAAATATATCTTTAAAAAAAAGAAATACTTTTTGATCATGTGTTCATTATTTAGATAATATGAATCACATTAAATTATTTATAGCCGGGCAGTGGTGGCACACGCCTTTAATCCCAGCACTTCGGAGGCAGAGACAGGCAGATTTCTGAGTTCGAGGCCAGCCTGGTCTACAGAGTGAGTTCCAGGACATCCAGGGCTACACAGAGAAACCCTGTCTCGAAAAACAAACAAACAAACAAACAAAAAAACCAAAAAAAAAATTTATAAATATGCACCACCACTTAGTTATATTGCCTTCCCATTAATTTTTTTTCTTGGAACTGTTTATATAAAAATTCTATCTTAACTATATGGGGCCATTTATTTAGAAAGCCTGATGATTTCTTTTCATGTTAAGGAAATGGATCACTTCTTTTTCAAGACTTTCTTACCTGAAAGTGGCTTCCAAGTGACAGTCCCTGCTGAGCCAATGAAATGATGCTGCCATGGGGTACTCACAGACGCCCATTTGACCTCACTTTCAGTCTTGGAAAAACACCACAAAACCATCATTAGGGCATATAAGAATTTTATACTTAGGTTATCTGTAAGTCATATACATTAAGTGATTTTATTAGTAGGTTATTAATAATAAAAGAGGTTTTTGCCCATATGAAAACTAATTTGTGGAAATATCGCAGCACTTGCTTGAAGTTACACCGGAAGCTATACTAAGGTTACATATCAGGCAGTAAAGGACTCTAAAAATTCACATTTTACTTAATATCTATGGAGAGATATCATGAAATTTTAAGTAGTTCATAATTACATGTACTGGTTTATTAGCTGTATAAATCAGCATAGTTCAAGCTTCTCTGTGATATTAAAATATATTTACTTACAAAGGAAACTTCAACTTTTTGAATAGATAAACTCAGCTGTAAGTACATCATTTGAAGCCTCAAGTTTGTAAAATGTACTTGGATTGAAAACACCTTTTTGAGAGGCAAGTATGGCAGAGAGGTTGCAGAGAACTTGACCTAGACCATCCCTTAGGAATCCCTTAGGAATAACCCTAAGGTAGATGGGCACCGAGCAGCCTGACCCCATATCCAGCAACCAGACCGGACTAGAACGAGAGGGAGAGGACACCAACCCGGGACAGAGTTTAAAGTGTACAAATGAATACACACGGCAGTGCAAAGGCATCGCTCTAAAACTGCTCGATGCAATTTATCTTACATTCTAACTGTCCTGAGAAACAGAGTTTGGAGACGGCTGGACCCTAGCTGAAAGATGCTCGCTCCACAAAACCGGTTCTGATCGGGCTCGGGCTCGCTCCCGCCTCCAGGGCCAGGCAGCTCAGGGGGTTCCAGCGATTCGGCTCGCTCGGCCCCGCCGGCTCCCTCGTGCTGCGCCACAAACCTTACCTGAGAACGCGCTCCTGAGGGCAGCCAGCCCCAGGCAGGCCCTCCGGTCAGGCGCGGGACTGCGTGATGAACGCCTGCATCTGCCTTCTCTGTGGGCGGGCCCCAGCGCCGCCTAAAGCGGCGGACAGTGAGGGACTGAATGGACATCACAGCCAGGCCCCGCCCCCGCCCGTCCGCGCCCCGCCCCTCCAGGAGCCCTTGCCCCAGTGTGCTAGCAGCGTTCAGCCCCTCGAAACCCCGCCCCCGGGAGACTCGCCCCGCCTCCAACCCCGCCCCCGGAAGTGGATGACTCATAATGCCCCGCCCCCGTCAATCCCGCCCCGCCCCCGGTCTCTCTGTTGGAGCCCAATGTCTCACCTAGCACATGCAGGTTCCCAGGTCTCTCTAGAAGTCCTTTGGTGGTCCCAGGGCCACCTTGAGAGTGTCCTTAAGTGACAAGCTGTATGCTTAGTGAGTATTCAGTTAAATAATTGACCCAAACTAACAGTTCCAGTTTCCAGGTTTTAACTTGAGAAGGACACCCCACTACTACCATGCAGATGCTTGAGAGACCTTGATCGGAAGCTGCTATGACAGCCTCTCAGGTCCTGAGCTGCAGGCCAGGACTGCAGAAGGTCACCTGTGAGCTGCCAACCTGCTAGCGCGAAAAGAATGCACAATGGGCTACGGATTTTAACGCTTGGTTTTTTTTTGGGGGGGGTTGTTGTTTTTTTAAATTTCAAAATATGAGATCAAGCCATGCACAGCATTCTGGAACACAGTTCTACGTTAACATATAGCATCTCTCATACTCTTTTGGTAATGACCAACTTTATCGCTGTATAACTGACAAAAACTGAACATACCCTACGATTTGTTGCCTTTGAAACCATCATAGCAGACAGGATAATGAACATACTATATATCTCCCCCAGATTTCCCTAGGTCCCTCTATAATTCCCACATCATGGTTCTCTCCCTCTGACATTTTAGGTTAATTTGCACTTTGTATTATAAATTGATGTCTGTGGTATCTAGCTGTCAACTCTTTTCCCAAATAACCAAGAGTTCAGTTGACACAGATCTTGCCACATTTGCCTCCAAATGATCTGGACAGACCCCCCCCCCACCCCGTTTTTGTCCCAATTTGATCTCTTTTAGATCGTTTCATTACCGAATGAACTTAGATGCACAAGCCAGTCTAGAACATTTGGGTTTGCCAAAGCCTCTACTTCGTAAAATTCACTTCCATCCATGGACTCAACAAGCCCCCTCCACGTTCTTGTCCCTTGGGGAAGGCTTTTCAGCTTAGATCTATCTTGAACCAGCATAGACTTGGGATTCCCACTCTGACCCACTATGGTTCCTTCCTACTTATACATCTCACTACCCATAGCAAGCAACTTGCAACTCCTGCCCCACCCCCAGAAAGCAGCTGTATCCCCAAAAAACCCACCCCAACTTGGGTGACAACTCACTGGGAAGTTGCAATCCTGGAGTCCTCTGCTCAGCCCTCAGGTAGTTCAACAATCAGGGAGACTTGTCTGCAGCTCAGCGGTCTGAGTTTGGCTCCCAGCAGCTGTGAACTGCTTCTACACGGCTGGGGAGGAGCCTCGAGCATGCTTGGATTCCATTTCCCAGGTATGTGATCTATTCCTGCTTTCCTAAGTCCTTCCTGGAGGAGCTGTTTCAGTTTCAAGGAAACATCCCTTATTCTGTGCCCATAGTTTTAGATTTTGTCTTTTCATGATGTCCCGAAGATCATGCGTCTTACATTTACATTTTAAAAAATTTTAATTGCTGTCCTGGAATGAATATACCAATTCCTCTCCCTGTCCTCACGCCCTGATCCTTTGGCCTCCTTGGGAGATTCCTCTGGGAGGCTCTCCTGTGGAGCTTTGCTTCACTTACTGGAATTTCCATTTCCAGCATCTTTTCAGGTTGTTTCCCAGCATCTCTGCCTTTACTGAGTTCCATTCACGTACTGCATTGGCTCCCGTATTCATTCAGCCGGTTGTGTTCTCCGGGCCTTCATTCAGCTGTGTCTGTTTATGCCTTCTTTCATCTGTATGAATGGATTTGTCATCATGCTGTTTGGATTCTTTGTCTGGAATTTCATCTAGGTCACTCTTGTTGAGCAATACTACTCTGGATGGGTAGAATTTGGGGGAGACGTGTCCTGGTTTGTTGTTGCTGCTGTTACTGGTGGTTTACATTGAAACTTGCATATCAGGAGCTAAGTCGCTGGTTTAATCTCGTGATTATTTAAATCACGTTTATTATTTTAGTTGGAAGCATTTGCGATGTTCAGGGGGGACTAGGTTGTAACAGGAGCTGAGTTGTTGCTTTTCTCTGTTAGAGTGGAGGTCACGGAGCCGAGCTCTATCTCTAGCCCTCCCTTGCTGTCGAAAAATAAATTCCCATTGTTTAATGCTGTGCTGGCTTGACTTAGGTCACTTGACACACAAACTGGAGTTATTCGAAGGGAGGGAACCTCATTTGAGAAAGCGCCTCTATAATCTCCAACTGGAAGGCATTTTCTTAATTAGTGATTGGTGGGGTAGAGCCCAGGCCATGGTGGGTGGGATCACCCCTGGGTTGGTCGTCCTGGGTTCTATAAGAAAGCAGGCTGAACCAGCCGTGAAGAGCAAGCCAGCAATTGGCACCCTTCCATGGTCGCTGCATCAGCTCCTGCCTCCAGGTTCCAGCCCCGCTTGAGTCCCAGTCCTGACTTCCTTTGATGATGGACAGCAACATGGAAGTGTAAGCCAAAATAAACGTTTTCCCAACCCAACTTGCTTTTTTGGTCATGGTGTTTCATTGTAGCAATAGAAACCCTAACGGAGACAATAACCTACCCACTTTAAGGTACTTTGTTGTAGCATAGCAAATGGGCTAAGACAGTAAGTCACTATCCAGGATTAGACTCAATATGAAGAAAACAGAGACATTGTCAGCCATACAACTAATCCCTGGGGCATAGCTGAAGAAGCCCTGAGTGAGCTCGAAGATTAACAAGCCCAGAGTTAACGATTGTTGATGTGAGTATAGCCTTGTCAAGGACCTGATGCAGCATGGGAAGTGACCAAGTCTTTCCCCTAGGGTGAGGCTCAGAAGGGTGCAACTTCTTTTGTTTTCCCCTAGGGTGAAGCTCAGAGGGGTGGCAACATCTTTTGGTTCCAGTGCAAACCTTGAGTATGGGCACTGGTGAATTTGCAAGACTCACATCTGCAGCTTCCTGGCCCAGCTGTTTCAGCCTAAAACTGCTTACCCCCAGAGAGCTCTCCCCCATGCTGCTGTTCCAGGCTGCAGTTGCCTGTTGGTGGGACTCCATCAGTGTGTCTGTGGCCCACCTGACCCCAGCTTTTCTGCACATGTGTTTGTTCTTCCTTCATCTCCTCATTGTCCTAGTCAGGGCTCAGCACACCCTTAAGCTGTAATCGTTTTAGGGAGTAAAGAGACATTGATGATACTATGACTACTTGTATGTTAGCTATTGTCAGGGATGCGAAGGCTAGATCAGACCAGATTAAAAACACATAAATGCAGGTTTATTTGGCATTGCTCCCTGGAGCGTTCAACTGGGTCAGAGAATTCATGCAGGTGCCTGGATTAAGGTATGGAGGTTTTATAGACCTTAGGCGAGGGAGTAATAATGTGTCCCCCAGGAGTTGGGACTGTGCCCAAGTATGGTCTAAAGCTAAGCCCCTGGGTGGACACTGGGATGGGCAAGCCATGTCAGAAAGTCAGGTTGCCTTTGCTGCCAGAAAGGAGGAACAGGGCTTTCAGAACTATTCCTTTCTTTTCTCAGTGCCCGCAGGGTTAGGAGAAGGAGGGCATTCCCGGCTTGTGCAAGGACAAGCTCCAGCCAAATAGGCAGTATAAATGGAGAAGGAGAGGGAAAAGGAAGGAAGAGGGAGAGGGAGAGGAGGGAGAGGGGAAACACACAGTAAGATTAGTGGTTAGTGGATGATAGAGAACAAACAGCAGGAGGGGGTACTCACGGGGTGGGCTGCAGGGGCAAAAAATATGTTAGGGAGATGAGGAAAGATTTAGACTGAAGAACGGTAAAGATGCAGATAACATGGAACACCCTCATCTTTAGGAGGCTGAGGCACAGGAATCTTGAAAATCGGGCCACTTACGGTCTTCAGGCAAGAGAAAAAAAAAACAATAATGAGAAAGGGGCAGGAACCACAACAACATAAGACGAGAACAAAGCCACCTGGCCTTGGAGCCTGAACCTGTCTTCTAATGTAGTAACCCGTAGTGAGGACTTCTCCGAGATGGTTAATCTAGCTTTATGGAACAGATGCCGAAAGAGCCTCGTTTCCTCTGCTTTCTGGGCTTTAGAGACAGTGCGAGATGATGGAGACTCGCATCCTGATTCTGCTGCACCACTTCCTGTTGTACTAAGGACAAGCTAGGTCTCTGTCTCTGTCTCTGTCTGTCTCTCTGTCTCTGTCTCTGTCTCTCTCTGTCTCTCTGTCTCTGTCTCTCTGTCTCTCTCTCTGTCTCTGTCTCTCTCTGTCTCTCTGTCTCTGTCTCTCTGTCTCTGTCTCTGTCTCTCCCCCCCCCCCCCCCACTGCTTCAGATTCAGATAACAGGGCATTCGTTGTTTTCATAGAGTTGTTGGACTGGCTAAGACATTTGTTCACCGCAAGGGTTTAGGTATCAGCGGCACACAGTGAGTGCTACACTAAGAATGTCTTCCCCAGTTCATTTGCTGAATTTGAAACCCGGAAGCTGGTGCTACAGGAAGTGGCGCTTTGAGAAGCCAATTAGATATTGAGGGTGGGGCTTGTGTGATTGACATTAGTGTCTTCGTTAAAAAAGAAAAAAAAAAGATTACAAAATGCTTGCTCTCTCCTACCCAGTGAAGATGTAGACAGTAGAAAAGATAACAGGAAACAGATCCACAATGAGTCTACAAGCATTTAATGTTGAACCCCACTGCTTCCAAATTGTGAGAGATTCCCATTGTTTCTAAGTTACCCAGTTTATAGTACTTCGTTATAGCAGGCTAATTAGACGAGGACAGCAAGTCGTTCAATACATGCATGCAGGTAGTCACATTCTTTCTGGTGCTTCTAGCCCAGTGCCACGAGTTTACTACACAGATGATCTCGGGCATCACATAAACTGCAACAGGTCCTGGGTCATCTACATGGATATGCTAAGCATCCTCAAAACATTGGTTCCTATCTAGTTTCCTGCTGTTTCCTTCCTTCCTCGCTACTAAAGCCTAACTTCTGACAAAACAAAACAAAAACCTTACCAGGCAGGATATGCCAAGGGCTGAAGAAAGGTCACACCTAGGCTGGAGCTGGATCCCTTCTGAGAGGAGGTAATTGTCTTCCACACCTGGATTAAATGGTACTTGACAACCACTTCAAACTCTACAGCGAGAGGCTTCATATGCCTTTTTGTAAAGAATAGTGCATTTGAAATATGCCCGTTACGTTTTCTAATGAAGGAGTTGTTATTTGGGGCAGTGTAATAATGTAATATATAGCAAGTATCCCAGAGGGGCCGTCTACCCTTTGCCTCTTGTGTGCCTTCAGACTCACTACTGGAGGTCGGGGGGGGGGGTGGAGGGGGATGGGAGTGGGGGGGTGGGATCTGAGAGGGCATGGTGGGAGGAGCAGAAGGTGAATGTGATTGAAGTTCTACAAGAATTAATACAAATATTAAGCAGGTCTCCTAAGACAAGGTTCCCAGTGGGCAAACATGAGCAAAGTACAATGTTGCATACATATGACACTGTCAATAATTAAGCACATTGTTTTGTATGCTGCAAAATTAATATAAAATTTTACCTTTGTTATTATCCCATTTGAACCTTAATTATTCTTTGAATATTTGTCATTACATGATTTTTTTTCACTTAAAAGGATGTATACTCTATTTTCTAAATAAATTTCCACAGCATCAGGTTACAACATAAATATTTTCTACCTAGTAGTTTTGCCTGTGTAAAGAAACCATACAACTTTTACTTCATAATCCCTTAGATTCATTTTTCCCTGAGGGAAATCAGTAAAGGGAACATTTAATTTTTACTCAAAAAATTAAGGCTGGTTGTTTAAAATTCATGTGTCTAACAATCCATCCCTAAATAAGAGAACTAGCAGCACCCAACTGTTCTCACAGCGAGAAGCCCCCTGAAGGGGGGATTAGGAAGGAAGTCTTTCTAAATGGGTCAGGCTTAGTCACCACTGACAACAACTCAAAGCCACCGCTCTCTCTGGAGAATGACTAAAGCCAAGGCATTGCACGGAGCTCACGATTTCATTAACACCTGCTTCTGGCACGTGGTAGCCTGGTCTTACTCTGCTTTTGGATCTGAACCACCGTGTTTTTAAAAACGTGGAAGAGAAAGGACTTTTAATCTGCTGCCTGGCACTTTTCGAGTCAAGTTCCCCGCACAGCAGTCTTTACAATACAGTGAAGCTGGAGGCTTGGCAGAGCTCTGAGCTCTGTAAACGCAATCTGCTTAAAAAGAAACAAATGATTCTATTGACATGTTTAACTAAAAAAACCACCACGAGTATACTTTGTTAGTCTAGAGATAATTTCCGGAGTACTTTGTTTGTAAAAGACAAACCCCTGTTTCATTACTTTGTTGGAACAAACCTGGAACCTTTGAGGGAAACAGGAGCATTCACTCCAAAGCTCCTTAAGAAAAGGAAGCTAGGTAATAGATCACGCTTTAAAGTTGCCTTGGTGATGGACATTTCCAAGAGTCATTAGCAAGAGTGACATTTTCTCAGATATATATATATATATATATATATATATATATATATATATATATTATTTTTTCTCTAACAAAAAGAAAAATTCAACATGGAGATACTTTCTTACACACTCTTTCAAGGCTCCAAGCTTTCCTGCCTTTTTAATGGCAAGGTCGCGCATGTTAATTCTCGATCTGTGAGTGGGCTTAACAGTGAGTAGTAAATACACAGACACACACTAGCTTGTCGGGTTTACCATCTGTGGAAAGAAAATGCTTCAAAGTGTTTTAGAAACAGGCTTCTCTGAGACTGGGGAGATGGACTGCGGCAGTCGGGAGCACTGGCATCCCTTCCCAGCACACACACTGGCATCCCTTCCCAGCACACATCCCTTCCCAGCACACACAACCTTCTGTAACCACAACCTTCTGTAACCACAGCTCTAGACGATTAGTCTCTCTCTTTGGACCTCCATCAGCATTACCCAGACCTGGTGCATAGATATACATGAGAGCAATCTACTTATATACATAAAATAGAAATAAATAAGTAATAAATAAGTAAAAGAGAAATAAATAAAATAGAAATAATTAAAATTTGAATCAGCTTTAATTCAGTAGAAGGAATAGACTATTATAGGATTCTTACACTGGATTCACAAAATGGAATAAGTTTCAGACAAAATAGAGGAATATACTGTGATATTTAACAGCTAAAAGCCCTATCTGGGAGGTTTGTAACAGTAATGGTCTCAACTGTTTGAATCATTGCTGATCCCTCCTACAGTGCGTCAAGTCTCCCAGGTAGTACTACTAATAAACTGACACATTTAATTAATTAAATTTAATTGAATTTTAAAATATGTTTTTAGATTTTTATTATTTTTTTATGTGTACGAGTATTTGGTCTGCATGTCAGTCTGTGCACTGCTGTGATTATAAAAAGACAAAGCGGTATTAATATATGTTCTATGGGGGTGTGGTGAGGTATGGGGGAAGGGATTACCTCAAAGGGCCCATGCCGAGGCATCCCTTCCCCTGAGGGACCAGACACACAATGGTAGAGCATAGAATAGAGTTTATTTAGGGCATGGGGAGGGGAGTTAAGAGAGTAGTAGAGGCAGAGAGAGGCAGAGAGAGGGAGAGAGTAGAGAAGTAGAGGCCGGCCATGACCACGTGGAGGGGGGCGGGAGGGAAGGAGGAGAGAGAAGAGCCCAAGAGGGCAAGAGAGGATCAAACAGGAAACAGGAATAAGAAAGGCAAGAGAAGAGAGAGAGAGAGAGAGAGAGAGAGAGAGAGAGAGAGAGAGAGAGAGAGAGAGAGAGGCAAGTAGCCCCTCTTACAGTGGGGCCAGGCCTACCTGGCAGTTGTCAGATAACTGTGGGGAGGAGCATACCCGGCTGTCGCCAGGTAACTGTGGGGTAGAGCTTACACAGAATCCTAACAGGTACCACTGGTATACCTGGTGCTTACAAAGGCCAGAGAAGGCCTCAGGACCCCTGAGTCTGGAGTTACAGATGCGTTTGTGCCATCATGTGGGTGCTGGGGACTGAATCTGGGTCCTTTGCAAGAGCAGCTGGTGCTCTGAGCTGCTGAGACGTCTCCTCAGCTGCTAGAAATGGTATTTAAAACAACCACATAATAGTACCTTGTCAGAAAAAAAAAAACAACAACAAAAATAGGGCCACTGTGACAACCAAATCACTAAGATGACTTTGGCAAAAAGAGACACAGAAGTCAAAAGATTTGCCAGTCGAGGACAATGTATCAAGTCAGAGAAGACAGTGAGCCACAGGCTTCCTGTGTAGCACAGCTGGGGGCTGGCAACAGTGATGGACTCTACTGTTTGAGTCATGGCTGATTCCTCACACAAGTGACCCAGTCTCCCAGATAGTGCCACAAAGAGCATCTGACTTTCACAGATCCTTGTATGGAGTGCCTGTGTGGAAAGAGTGACACCTGTCGTCGGTGACACTTTTAGCCTGAACCCTACAGAATGAGGTGAGGCATTTATGTACTGATAATTTCTTCTTCTTCTTCTTCTTCTTCTTCTTCTTCTTCTTCTTCTTCTTCTTCTTCTTCTTCTTCTTCCTCTTCCTCTTCCTCCTCCTCCTCTTCTTCCTCTTCCTCCTCCTTCTCCTCCTCCTCCTCCTCCTCTTCTTCTTCTTCTTCTTCTTCTTCTTCTTCTTCTTCTTCTTCTTCTGTTCTTTTTTCCAAACAACTTTTATTAATTCTTTGAGAACTTCATACAGTGTACTTGATCATATTTATCCCTTCCCACAATCCTGGATCTACCCCCACATAACTTGCTGTTCTCTCTCCTTTTCTTCCCCCCTTTAAATACACCAGTTTGTGTTGGCCAATTAATTTCAGGTTTGGGGATTGCCCTGGGAGTGTGGTCAGTATACCACAGGGAGATCAGATCATCAAGGGCAAGTGACTCTCTTTCTCTCAGCAGCTAACAAATGCCAATTGTTCTTCAGTGAGGGCTGGGGCTTTGTGCCCACTCCTCCATTTAAGTGAAACTACTGGCTGGACTGTGTGCGCATCTGGTTTGTGGGATGGTGTGACTCTGAGACCAGCTCAGGACAAGTCCAATCTTTTGGGATGGCTCAAAGCCTGGTGCCTAGAGAAGAGGTTTCTCCCTGAAGCAGAGAATTGGAACACGTTTCCCCCACAAGGATCGCTCTCATCATAAATGCAGTTTGGCTTGAAATGTTGCAAATGAGTGTAAACACTGTCCTTGAGTCCTTACTGAGCCTTTTCACCTTTTTATTTAGCATAGGAGAGCTTTCTCCTCAAAAAATATTTCATCATTCATTTTTTTCTCAAACAACATCTAGCACTCATGCTTGCCTTTAGGGAACTTTTCAAATTTTTTAAAGGAAATTTTATAACACCATCTGTTCATTTAGCAATGAATTGTTTTTCATGAAAAGCAAATTGCTATTGCATCACATCCTAAAGTATGCTGTCAATCTTAGGAAGGTGCTTCAGAAGAGAACCTGGCCAAGACTCTGATTTTCCTGTCATATTTTTATTGGACGGAACTTTTAAGTTGACAGGCTCGTATGGGCAAATATGAGCACAGATGTATACTTTTTTTTAACAAGTAGTGATGATGGTGGGTAAATACTTCATTGACCCCTAAACACAATACTGCCCTTGCATTTCTTTGAATGACACAGCTAGAAACTTAATAAATGAAACACAGAGTTGCTTATCCAGCTGTCATAATGTGTATCCTTGAGTGTTTGGGTGGAATTTTCTCCATTAGTTCTAATTTGAGATGTCATTTAACTATGATGTTTCTGTGTTTAATTTTTGTCTGGATAACTTTTCTAATGGTAAAAGTGAGACATGAAGGCCCCACAACTGCTGTGTTGAGATTAATTTTTGGCTTTAGATCTAGTAGAGTTTGTTTTATGAAATTAGGTGTGCCTTGGTTTAGTACATACATATTCACAACTGTAAAATTCTCTTGGTGGATTGTTCCCTTAGAGTCCTTTATCTCCTCTAACTAGTTTTGGTTTGAACTCTATTTTGTCAGTTATTAAAATGGCTAGACTACTTTTTCCTTAGTTCCATTTGCTTAGAATGCATTTCTCCCACGTTTTATTCTAAGGTAGTGTCTTCTCTTGATGATAAGGTATATTTCTTGAAAGCAACAAAAGATGGATTCCACTTTCTAATCCAAACTGAATGTCTATGTCTTTTTCTTGGGGGAGTTGAAAGAATTAATGTTCAGAGTTAATTTAGAATTAACTGTGTATTCATTCTTGTCGTTTTGATTATTATGTTTTCTTAGTCACCTTTCGTTGATCTGCCTTGATACTGCTTTTCTTTTCCTGTGATCTCCTGGTTGTGCTTATCCTTATCCTTAGTCCAAAGCATTCCTTTCAGTATCCTCTGTAGGACTGGCTTAGTGGTCATGAATTCCTTTAGTTTTTTTTTTTTTATTTTCTCTTTACTCATAAAAGCTAGTTTTGCTGGGTATGATATTCTGGATTGGCAGTCAAGATCTTTCCAAGTTCTTCTGGCTTTAGAAGTTTCCAGTGAAGGAAGCAGACATTGGCCTACACACAAAACCTTCAACCCAAAATATGTCCTAACTACAACATGCAGGGGGATAAAGATGGGGCAGAGATTGAGGGAATGACCAACTAATGACTGGCCTAACTTGAGACCCATCCTACGGTAGAGAGTCAACCCCTGACAATAATAATGATACTCTGATATGCTTGCAGACAGGAGCCTAGCGTAAGTGTCTCCTGAGAGGATCTATCTAGCAGCAGATGGAAAAAGATGCAGAGACTCACAGCCAAACATTGGGTGGAGCTCATGGAGTCTTGTGGAAGAGTGGGGGATAGAATAGAGTAGTCTGGAGGGGTCAAGGACACTACAGAAGACCCACAGAGTCAACTAACCTGGGCCTGTGGGGGTTCACAGAAGCTGAACCACAAACCAAAGAGCATGCAGGGGTTGGACCTAGGCCTCCTACACATCTGTAGCAGATGTGAAGCTTGGTCTTCATGTGGGTCCCCTAACAATTGGAGCTGGGGCTGACTCTGACTCTGTTGCCTGCCATTGAGTCCCCTTCCCCCTACCTGGACTGCCTGGTTGAACCTCAGTGGGAGAGGATGTCCTAAACCCTGCTAGAACTAGATGTCCCAGGGTGGGGTGGTACCCAAGGGGGGGCTCCCCTTCTCTGAGTAGAAGGGGTGATAATAGAGGGAGGGACTTGTAAGGGCAGAATTGGGAGGGAAGAAGGGAGGAGGGTTGCAATTGGGATGTAAAGTGAATAAAAATAGATAGATTTATAGAAAAAAAATAGAAGTTTCTACTGTATAACCAGCTCTTAGAAAGGCAGGGTCATTAGAATATGTGATTTGCGCTCTCGTGCCCTCTCTCTCTCTCTCTCTCTCTCTCTCTCTCTCTCTCTCTCTCTCTCTCTCTCAGCTTTCAATAGTTTTTCTCTATTTTGTGTTTTTAGTGTTTTATCTATAATACGTAGTACAGAATTTCTTTTCTGGTCCTGTCTGCTTGGTGTTCCGTAGACCTCTGGATCTGTGTGGATACAGATTTGAGAAATTTTCCTTTATGGCTTAATTGAATATATTTTCCATGCCTTTGACTTAGCTTTCCTCACCTCTGTGCCTATCCACTCACAGATTTGGTCTTTTGATTGCTTCTCCTGACTCTGGCATCTTTCCATCCCTGTGCTCTTCTGAGATCCTCCTTGGTTTAAGCATATGATCCAGTTCCTCTGTGTTGTCTGGATACCTTGATGCTCTGTCTTTCACATGATCTGTCCTGTTGGCGAGGATTTTCACTGAGTTTTCCACTTGACCGATGGACTTGTGTTCCTTCAGTCTGGATCTTCTTTATTATTTGCCTCTGTTGAACTATATGTCCTTTTCCGGAACAGATGTCCCTCTGCAGTTGTTTATATTTTCTTGAACTTCAGTTCATCCCTGTCCTCTTTCATCTCATTTAATCTGTTCGTTTGCGTCCTTGAAGTTATTTGTCCTTTTCTGAACATGTTTGTAATTGGTCTCTTGAATTCCATGTCTTCTATTTCATTTAGGTCATTTTCCTTCAGACTATGAGAATAATCCTTTTGGGAGGGGATATGTTGCCTTGACCTAGAGGTGAGCAGTGGGATAGAGCATTTTGGGGAGGTTAGAGGGTGGGGCACAGGTAGGGAAGGGAGTCCTTTAACATGTCTCCATCAGACTGGGTCACTTGCGGCTAGTCAGTGGGAGCAGGTTCCTAGGGCCAGAGAGAGGTCACAGGCAGTGGAAATAGAGGGGTGCCTTGTGTAGCCCCAATAGAACCTAGCCACTGTTTGATGGTTTGGCTCAAGAGAGCTCTAGACTATCTCTTGATTGAACTCCAGACTCTCTACTTCATTTCAATTAGATTGTAATAGTCATCTCTCACTTCTGTTCACAGTGGATTCTAGATGGTTTCCAGAAGTTGGTCTCTTGCTGTCTTCCTGTCTCAGCAAATAGAAATTCCACTCTTCAGTTGCTTGGGGCTAAACTTTGAAATTATCTGACTCTTTCAATTTTTTCCCCTTTGTCCCCATGTCAGCACATCCCCCATCTTTCAAACATGACCATAATCTGAGTCTCATCGCTGGTGACCTGCCACTAGACTGGCCTGAGTCATCACACTCCCTCTTGGGCTATCTGCCTTCCCTCCACTCACCCACGAAGCCTCAGAGTAGGAATTACAGTGTTACTATCATGGTCTCTGCTCTAGCTCACCCAGTGGCCTTCTCTTACTCAGAGTAAAAGCCAAGTCCTCAGCAGGACCTGTGATGCCTCCTACATCTGCCCCTAACCCCATGTCTCTGGTCCCCTCTCACCATCCCACTCTCCTTCCTCCCTCTTCTCCATATAGAGTCCTCCTTTCTGCACCCTCCAAGCACACTCACACCCTAGACTCTCTGCACCTGCTTTCCTTTCTACACACAATGATCATTCCCAGGTGGCAGCCATCTCCTCTCAGGACTTTGGTCAGGCGGTACTAGCCTCTTCTTTCTTCCTAGCACTTCCCTCTGTATCCCTCAGGCAGGCTGGATGTTGGCACCCTTAACCGCTCTATTCCATATGACTCTAAGTCGTGCTTGGAATTCAGAATACAGAGTGCACACAGACAGAGGTGGGTAAATTAGCGTCCTAAGCCCTTACAGAACCGCTCCAATAATGAGAAGACAGATAGGAAGATAATTAGACAGATATAAAGGCAGGGTGGAGAGATAGAGGATAAACAGATGTCTAGATGATAGACAGGAGCTGTGGGTAGATTGGAGTCACCTGTCCTGCCCAGTGCTCTTCCCTAGGAAAAGCAGTACCAAGTATTTGACAATCCGAGATAGAACACGCCCATGGAAGTTTAAAGGAAGCCTATAATCATTATACATTCTGTATTTCTCATACATTAAGCACCAATGCCTTTCATTTGACGATCTTAAAGCATGTTACAAAAAGAGCACTGTAATTACATGTAGTTCCACATCACCCTTGCACCTCAGGCAGCATTGGGAGGCTTAATGGATTCAAGAGCTCATTTGCTCTTGACACATCTATATTATAAAAGAAAATCTGAGGTGAGCCTATGTGGCAGTCTGACACTTACACGGTGTCATCTGAGCCTCAGGAAATCTATTATGGTGTGGCTCATTAGCATAAGAAAAAATTGAAATGACTTATAGACTGTCTACTATCTCTTGGCATTTTAGGACCAGCCAGTCACCTCAGCTGACCTCATCTGTTCTGTCTCCCCCTGGTGCATTCCACAATTGAATAGATTACTGAAGGAAGACTTTGAGGTGGAAACAGGGCTCATGCTTGCTGGTTAACCCAAAGAACATCTCTGAGGTCAAGGTGTGGCAGGCATGCTCCGTGCTGGTCGCACTGGGTCAAGAAAAGTTCTCTTCATGAGATCAAACCCTGACAAACTTCCCAAGTGTTTTGGAGCATGGTTTTGGTGTTTAGTAATCTAATGTCATACCTCTAGGCACAGTGACCTTCTCTTTAGATACTAATAATCTTCACCCTCCCCCTCAAAAAATAAAAGCCTCTGGATTACAGCTTAAATGTTCGGCTCATCTGAGATTCCTACATGACTGTTTGAATATATCTTGACCGGGAGCAAAACTACTGACAAGCCTACAGTGGATCTCAGGTCCAGCCTCTATGTCTGGATAGGAGAATTTGACTCCAGAAACCATGGAGAAGAATATGATGCCCCAAGCATAGCTAGCATGCAACTTCTCTACAACAGGGAACTGTCTCACTGGTATGAGATGTGAGAGAGAGGCTGATAAAGCCTCCTTTAGCTGTGGGCACAGATAGCTGTGCCTCCTCCTGTTTCATGAAATGGAAGTCCCAAAGAGCGCACTGCTGATCTGAGAGGCTCCAGACACCGATTCCAAGTCTTAAGTTGGATGACTGGTCGCATAAGAGTAGAGTGCCGTTCTTCCAAATGCTCTGTGCTTCAGCAAGGTCATTCTGTCATCTTCATTGTCCGAAGAGTGGCTATCAACTAGGCCACGCCAAGAATCGCATAATACAAACCACAAAGAGTAATGATGCTTTAACCCTAGAATTAGCTTGCTACTTGTTGTGGTAGTTTGAAGTTTAAAAGCCATATGTTTAAATGCTTAGTCTCTGTAGAGAGACACTACTTGAGAGGGATTAGGACATGTGGCCTTGTTGGGATAGGTATGACCTTGTTGGAGGAAGTGTGTCATTGGGGGTGGGCTTTGGGGTTTCAAAAGCCCAAGCCATACCCAGGGTTTCTCTGTGCCTGTTGCCTTCAGATTCAGATGTAGAACTCTCAGCTACTGTGTCTACATTATACCCCTGCCATGAATATAATAGACTAAACCTCTGAACTGTAAGCAAGCACCAAATAAATGCTTTCATTTTATGAGTTGCCATGGTCATGGTGTCTCTTCACAGCAGTAGGACACTGACTGAGACACTTCCTATACACTGAAGTAGTCCCACAACTCCAAAATGGTCAGCCAGTACCAACCACATGAAAAAAAATTAAATAGTGGGGGCCATGGAGAATAGAGAACCCTGAAGGAGTTGTAGAGTTCAGCTCAGGCTTGGTCACCAGCTAGACATTTCACTCAGACAAGAATTTCATCCTCTTCGGAGACAGAAACCATTGCATGGTTACCTGGGGAAATGTGAACCAATATCTATTCTCCCCATAAATGGTAGAATGTAGTAATTCCACCCAAGTGTAACAGTGCACAGTGAACTTCTCAGGGTTACTGACCTAACCAACTCAGAGGCAGGTGCATCCCTGAGAAGCCCACAGAGCCTGAATTCAGGAAAAAGCTGCATCACTGGAGCTCCTTCTCAACCAAAGGCAGCTTAGGAGTTCACAGAGTCATTTTCAGTTCAGTTGGTGGGAACCTCTGATGGGTACCACTTCTAGGCAGGCGGGTTGTTCTGAACTTCTTGTCTAAGAATCTTTTAGGCAATGGACTGGTTTCTGTCTCTTTCAGGTGGCTTGCTTGGACTGGGTGATTTTTTGGAGGACTGACTGTTCACATATCACTTGGGGAGGGAGGGACCTAGTAAATCTGGCCAGTTTCAGGGACTTCCTGAAGCTATTGAGTTGTTTTCTTCCTGAGCTTAGCTTAGCAAGAAAGCTTTCCTACTGCTTGGACCGTTTCACCCCTTCCTGTGTCTAAAAGAGCTTTCCTCCATGATGGAAGGTTTTATCTGGCAGGAAATCACTACACCATAATATTGGAAGGGAGGGAGGAGGGAGAGGGAAGCTAGGGAGAGTACTGAAGGAAAAGAAATCCAGCAAGTTTCCAGTAAACAGCTTTTCCTTTGTTTAACAGACCTTATAATTTGCTAACTAGTATCTTACAGACTTCAAAGGATGTCATGAGGCTCCTCTGTCAAGCAGCTGCTTTTTCCTAAACTGAACAAAAGAAACTGCAAGAGAAACCTCAGACCACAGGGGCTTGAAGATTAGGAGTGAATGAGGTAACAGAAGACAGTGACTCTTGAGAGAAATCCTCATCATGGCGATTCCACGAACTGCTCATGACAGGGCTGCGGCATCACCAGCAGCTTTTCAGAGGCTCTGTGTTGGGGCAAATCGTGTGAAAGTGTGGGCACTCGGTGGGTTTAGTGACACAGTGAATAGAATTTTTACAAACTCGGATGTTTGAGGAGGAAGAGAAGGAGGAGGAGGAGGTGGTGGGAAGATTGCTCTGACAATCGTTTAGTATGAGGTGTATCAGTCTCTCTGATCAGATTTTTTTTCTTTCAAACCACAAACAGGATGCAGAAAACTTGTGCTGAGACAAAAATGTTTGGGTGCCAGCAACAGAGATGATCACTAAAAGAGTGTGTTTTGTATAGCTTTGTCAAAGTAGGCAACCACTTTAAAACTTGCCATTTTCTAGTTTTCAATTCAGTCACGACAAGCAACTCTTCCAGTGATCCTTCACTGGTATAAACACATGCTGAAAGTCAGCTTACCCGTCCGTTTATATGCCGGCATTATAAGCAAGGTAAAGAGAAACCAGTTCACTACCATTTACATCATATAAATTACATTAAAAATGATGTTTTTTTAATCAAGACAGATAAGTGTAATAAATCTCTAGAGAGCACCCCAAACTAGAAAAATACTCACTTTTAGAATAATAGTCAACATTCTCCATGATATATCATGTACTGTTCAATCAATAAGCCTTGGTTTACTTGTAAATATTAAAAAAATAAGGTTTTATTTATGTAAAATTATTCAAGGGTATGTACTAAAAAGAAATCTAATTTCAGTCATAAATGAGTTTTAAAGATACTTTCTTCTAAGGCCGATGAGATGGCTCAACAGGTAAGTGTACTTGCTACCAAAGCTAATGATCTGACCTTGACTCTGGTAACCTATGTGGTAGACAAACTGACCCCGATAAGCTGTCTTCTGACCATTGCAGGTATACTGTGGTGTGTGTGGGTACACACACAGACTCAGACACACAAACAAAAAAATTCATCAATAGTTTCATATCCCAAGCACAGAATGGTATATTTTTTAGCTTTCTGAAGTTCTGGAAAACCGAGTTATGACATTTGGGAAGAGCCACCAAACCTGCCAGGTGGTTTGGGGATGCGGATGCAAGGCTAACTGCCTAGTAAATTGCTTTTCATTTCCTGTTGTTTATTCTGTTTACGCGTCTCTCACTGCACATCACAGCATCTCCTGGAAATTCTAAAGACTTGGCTTTGCTGGTTAGCAACCTGCCGTCTTGTTATGAGAAGTGCACATAGCACCGTACGCAGTTTTAACCACAGGTTCATTAACCGGAGCGTCCATTCAGCAACGCCTGCCATTCACTGATCAAGACTCTGGAATCAAGAGCGGGCCAGACTGCTTTCTGATCTGGGGCTTTTACTTCTGCAGAAGAGAAAGAGATCGAAGTGAAATACAAACAGACGAGTGACTCGGAAAGCGGTAAGTGTCTCTAGGGAAACAGAACAGGTAATACTATAGAGGCTGAAGGAGGAGGGTCATATTAATAGTGCCATTTAGGTCAGTCCTTACTGAGAACATGGCATCCCAGTCGGACCCAAGTGATGGGAAGCCATTTATTCCAGTCCCACAGAACAGTAAGAGCAAAACAGAAGGGACTAGCATCGTGTTAGAGGAAAGGGGGCCAGTTGAGAGGGAAAGGGATGAGGATGATGAAGGAAGCAGGGGCCAGACCAGGACGGTCATCAAGGCTATGGTGGGAAGCTGCAAGTTTGGCTTCTGAGTCAAGGGTCTTCACCAGAATGAAGAAACATTCTTTTTACACAGGGGTCACAGTGGGGGAGGGGAGGGCTGCTGGCTATCTATGAGCTCCTAGGTTGAACTCTATGCAAGAGCATCAGGCACAGGGAGTCAGTAGGGGGCCAAGATCTATGACTTGCCTATACCGCAAGCTCTGTATCCCATACATGGGTGATCATCTATAGAAGGAAGGGGTTCTGTTGTTTGTTGAGACAAAATGGCTTTGGACTCGCTATACAGCTCAAGATAGTCTTGAACTCCTGATCCCTTCTGCTTCCACCTCCCAAGAGCTAAGATCACAGGCATGTGCCACCATCCCCAGTTTTGTGAGGTACTGGAGTTTGAACTCTTGTCAACTGAGTCATGCACCCCAGCTCTAAAAAGAGATCTCTTTTTCGTAGTGCACACCATGCCCTGTGGAAGCAACCTCCAGAGCGAAAGCAAGGGTTTGTGTTGCAGCAAAGTTTACAAGGATTAGTTGTTGGAGAAGAGAGAAGTGGAAGAGTCTAGCCACATCCAGGGATAGGGACAGCTGGTGGATAAAATATGAGAGGTGATCGGCCTCTCATCAAAGCGAGCCTTAGGCTTGAGGGGAGCAGTGTGGCCCACGGCTGAGCTAGGGAAACTGGGATTTTTCTTTTGGGGAAAGGGCAAAATATTTAGCTTGGGCTACAATGAACAAAACATGCAACATGTTAGAAGCCAAAGTCGCACCTATATCCGTTGAAGAACTCTACAGCGTCAGTCAGCGTAATCCCAAAGCGCAAAGCTGTGCCTGTACTTTGGATCCTCCCACGATTCCTGACCCACTAGGAGATGGGAGTAAGGAAAAGATGGCAGTTAGGGGACTGGACTTAGCTCAGTCTGGGATGCTTCAGTCAAGGAAGGCACAACCTCTCCAACGTCCAGCCTTCCCCTTCTCTTCCCCGTCATGGTAGGAGCCCATGGAACCCTTTGCGGAAGGAGTAGTCCTGTGTCTGGTCCTCTCCTGTCACATACTCCAGGTCTTCACTGCTCAGACCACTGACCTTCCTTCCCTGTTGGCCCCGGGATCCAACTGTGACTGGATGAGTCCTGCTGAAGTCCCTGGGACTGATTGACTGACTGCCAATTCATACAAGCTGGACCACTAGAACTGCTGGTGTCTATCATACCTCATCCCAACTCCTAGCTCTGTGGGCCAAGGTACCTTGTCCCTTGTATATGATGTCTGCAAAATGATGTCTACCTAGATGAAGTGTAGAAACCCTTTGGTAACACAGGGGTTTCTGACTCCTGTCTCTGTGCAGGAAAATGAACGGAGCTTTACTAGCTCCAGCTCCCTTCTGACTCTGTCTGATTAAACCATCAAATAAACTCAAGCATGCGGCTACCACCACTTTCCCAATGCCCAGGGGAGTGGCATAATAATTAAATGGGGGATGATTACCTCTTGGGGCTGTAATGGCTATTCCTGGTTGTCAATTTGACTATATCAGGAATGAACTACAATGCAGAATTGGAGGGCTCACCTGTGATCTAGATCTTGAGGCTGGAAGACACAATTTCTGACCTAGATCTTGGTTGGCATGGAGATCTTGAGGCACAGTGGGTATGAAAAGTTAGGCCCAGGCAAGGTAGTATACACCTTTAACTCCAGGAGACTGAGGCATAGAAATCTCCAAGTTCAAGGTCAGCCTGGGACAAAACAGGTCCCAGATCCAGGCATGGTCTTATACACCTTAAATCTGGGCCACACCTTCTGTTCAAGACCTACATAAGGACATTGAAAGAAGGAAGATTCTCTCTTCTTTGCCGTCTTGCATTTACTTGCCAGCACATCTGTTGGAATCTACTTGCCTTGTGGGACTGAGCAACTATTAAATCCTTGGACTTCCCATTCACAGCTGACCATTGTTGTTGAGTTGGACTACAGACAGTAAGTTATCATAATAAATTCCCTCAATGTAGGGTGTTATTCCATATGTTCTGTGACTCTAAAGAACCCTAATACAGGGGCCCTTAGAGCAAAATAAGCAAGCACACTCTCATCATCCTCTTGAGATCTATAGCGTATCTCCTCTGACTGACTAGGACTAGGAGAGTCACCCTGTGTCTCTCTGTGTCCCCATTCTGTCCTTCTCACAATGTCTTGGCACTAGATGAGACAGGCTTCCAACTTGAATTCCTCCTACTCCATATTTCTGGCCTGGGACAACTAGCTTCACATCCAAGCCATCAGTGTGGAGGGCAGCCTTCCATCTATATATTGAATCTACATACAATGAAGGAATCTACTTGCCACACCTGGGTGGTTAAAGAACAATCTGACTTTTTTTTTAATAAATAAAATAAACTATTTTCATACAGAAACATCTCATACTTGCAACACGAGTTTGTGGTCCATGAAGCCATTAAGGAGTCGGCATCTGAGTCTTTGGCATGTGGCTGAGTAACACTGGGGACCAGACAAGGACTTTGTCTGTAAGAATGACCAGACAAGTCATGCCAGAAAGATCAAGACTACCTTACGTAGACTACCTGACCTAGAACAACCCATTATAAGTACATTAAAGCATAAATGTTCCTCAGAGCCCAAAGAAATGAGGTTGCATTTGAGACCGGAAGAAAATTAATAATGTGCAGTGATCTGGAGTCCAGGAGACAGCAGGTTTCCAGACAGAAGATTCTCAGCTGAATCAAGTGTTTCCGGAAAGTCTGACTGGAACAAGATCCCAACACATGCCCGAATTCTAACCCAGACAGACACTCGCCCTGAGTGTCGAATTTTCCTAGAAAGACACTAGGGACCCCTGGCAAAGAAAATTCACAAACGCGTGCCACCATTTTCAAGGAAGACAGCGAATACCGTGCTCTTTGAGCCAAAGTGAAACTCCAGTAGCTGACTGTAATAGTAAATCCTGGCCACTGGAGAGTCCCTGTGGTTACTGAGAACCATATACAAGCAACTCCAGAGGATCCACCACTTACTGAACATCATACAGGCGGGGTCTCTCTCTCTCTCTCTCTCTCTCTCTCTCTCTCTCTCTCTCTCTCTCTCTCTCCCTCTCTCTCTCTGCATTGCCTATCATTTTCTGAAATCAACCTGGAAAACACTATCATTCTTACAGGCACACACTGAAGTGCACAGTTGTGGGTGAGGCAGACTTTCGCTAGACAGTACACATCATGTCTCAGGTGTGCTGGATGTGGTGGGGTATCACCAGAGATAGACCCCCCCCAGTTTCCAAACATGAAGCAAAATCCTGGGGTGTAAAAGATGCCCACATCCTTCTGCCTTACTCCACCTCCACTGTGAGCTCCTGGTACCCACCCCTCCTCTCTTAAACTCGACCACCATCTGTGACTGTGGCTGTTGTGGACATTTTTATTTGTGTCTCCCATTCCATCTGAACTGTTAAATCCAATTGAGATAGAGCCGAGGAGTTTGTGTCTGGGCTGTACGCCATTCAGGGGAGTATGGTGAGAAGCAGAAACAGAAAAAGAGGCCAAGTGTGTCTTTGGGGGCCAACCCGAGAGAGAGTCAGCAGATCTGAAGGGAGATGAGGAAGTCAGCTCTACTCTAGACTCAACATGCTGTCCTGACACAGAGCCTTGGGGAGGGAGGGAGGGAGGGAGAGGGGGGAGGGAAGGAGGGAGGGAGGGAGGAAGGGAGGGAGGGAGGGAGGGAGGGAGAAGAAAGTCAAGCGACTCCTGGGAGCATGTGCAAGCGTCTCAGGGGATCGGATGGCCAGAGGCTGCAAAGCTGTGTAGACAATGCCTTCCCTGTAGACCTGATGTGGGGTTTATAATAAGATAGAAATGTGTAATATTTAAGTCAAGGGATAGTTTATAGGAAAGGTTAAAAGAGCTATTACTGAATAGCAGACTGATTTTTTTTTAATTTTAGGGACTGATGGGATGACTTCACAATTCAGAGCACTTGCTGGTCCCCAAAGGACACCAGCTCGGTTCTCAACGCCCGAGTAACACAAGCTCTGGCGCACGCCTTAGATGCTAGAGGTCACGAGGCGGAAGCAGGTGGATCTCTGTGAATTTGAGACCAACCTGGTCGACCTAATGAGTTCAGGCCAGCCAGAGCTACATAGTAAGATCTTGTCTCAAAGATAAACGAATTGATTGAGTAAAGCATAGAATGTAAAAAGAATTTAAAATTTTAAATTTTTATTTACTCACGGTGGGGGGGGGAGTGGGGGGTGGCAGGTTTGTGGAAGCAGAGAAGTCAGATCCCTCCTTCTACCACATGACTCCCAGAGAACCAACTCAGGTAACCAGGCTTGTGGGCACGCGCCTTTATTAACTAAGCCATCTACCAGCCCAGGCATTTGTGCTTGGTTGGAGTCCTCTATATATTTCCGACTTATGAGAAATCCCTAATTTCAAGTTCATCATATTCAAAATCAGACTCGGTGCAGGACTAAGCAAGTGTACCAAGCCACTTGCTTGAGTACGTTCTTTCCAGATGGTTCCAGAAGAAAACACGATCCCACTAGAGAGTGTAGTGGAGTCTCACCTCAAGGGGTCAGATTCCGAAGACTTGCGTCAGGAATCTGCTGTCACGTGCTGTGGAGCCCTCCCTCCGGGAGTCTGAGATGGACACAGTAACAGGATGTCCTCCCTCTCTGCCATGGTTCATAGGTGACAGTGACTTCTGCTAGATGATCCTCACCTCAACTTGCTCAACTGCGATAACGCCAGTTGCCATATTAGAGATTGTCTAGGCTCCGCCCCACGGTTACCTGGCAAAAGCCAGGTGCGCCTGAGTAAAACACAAGAGAGGTTGTGATAGGACTGAGATGACCCTGCAGCCAACAGCCAGGGAGGACCCAGTGCGCTCGGTCCAACCACCCATGAGGAACCAAATCCACCCACACCAGCTAGCAGAGGGGCCTCGAAACACAAGATACAGCTGAGCTATGCCTGCTCTCGGAGAAACCATGCGACAGTAAATAAATATTGCTTTACACTTCTAATGTTGTTTGTTACACAGCCATAGATAACTAAAAGAGCCAACTTGTTCCAGTCTCACTGGTTGTAAGGGTCAGAGTTAGAGTCAAACCCGGAGCCGTGGTCACCTTCCCCGCCAGGTAATACCATCAGGCCTTGAGGAAGTGAGTGAGGAGGAAACAAAGTTCGGTGTTTTGAATCTTCCACCTCAAGTACCCAAAGAAGGTACTGGGGGCTGAGCAGAGCAGGGCCTTCAACCTTGCTCATGATCTGGGTCAAAGGGCAGCGCCAGTCCTCTGG
The DNA here is from genome assembly GCA_036184795.1 of Tokudaia tokunoshimensis. Classification (NCBI taxonomy): domain Eukaryota; kingdom Metazoa; phylum Chordata; class Mammalia; order Rodentia; family Muridae; genus Tokudaia; species Tokudaia tokunoshimensis. The sequence goes on from BTHU01000022.1 coordinate 8,572,708, forward strand.
GAAAAGGAGGATTCCATAGATCGGTAATGACCTGGTGCCACTTAGTGAGAAATGCTGAATCAACTGGCCTCCAGCTTCTACAGAAGCAGGTGACAAGTCACACAGGGGCTCTCAGATCATACAACCCCCTCCTGAGTCTCTAAGCTGTTAAGGTACACCTAGGGCCCCCAAGATTTGAAGACCTGGTTCAGTCCCAGAGCCCACGGGATGAAGAGAATCGACTTTCAAAAGTTTTGTCTCTGATTTCCACATTTCAGCACACGAACAACCATTCACAAATAAATGGGGAAATTTTTAAAATACACATGTAAATTATTCTCTGTGTTTGTTAAGGATGAGGAGAAATTATATTGGAAAAATGAAGAGAAATTATATTGACTTACAATAATCCCAGCTGGAGATTATCTCAGCCACTAATACTGATTTTATTATCTTTCTGAGCAAAAGCCTATTTGCATTAATGGAACAAAAACATTACTAGATGCATAAAATACTCAGCAATTTAAATGGATCATTCAGTGCAAATGACTCTTGAGGTAAAGCTCTTCCTAAAGTGTAGCCTCTATCTATTTCCTATGCTAATTATAATTCTGACTGTTACATTGTATCAATACAGCGAGAGCAGGTTGTTAGAGAACAGAAACCATGTTCAAAAAAAATAGTAATAATCACTGAAGACAAGTCTCAGTGGAACACTGACCACAATGAGTACCCCTGGCACCATCCCCACGTCTAATGCCATTTCTTCCTTAGAGAAATAGAAGCTTCTAGGACTGGGGAAGAGTAGATAATATGAGCCTGGAGTATCTCATGACAAAAGAGAGGGTGGAGGGGAAGAAATGAAGGGGGAGGGAGGGAGAAAAGGGAAGAGAGGAAAAGAGGAGAGAGGGTAAGAGGAAGGACATTTCCCTCCAAATACTAAATTTAAAAAGCCATACTCCTGTGAAGGCTCGATGCCCCAGTGTAGGGGAATTCGAGGGTGGGGACGCAGGAGTCAGTAGGTGGGTGGGTGGGGGCACACCCTCATAGAAGCAGAGGAGGGGGGATGGGATAGGGAGTTTCTGGGGGGTTCATTGGGAAAGGGGATAACATTTGAAATGTAAATAAAAAATGACTAAGCATAAAAAAAATAAAAGCCTTACTGATGTACTCAAAGGGTACACAGAAGACAACTCCAACAGGCTCCTGGTGGTCCAACTTGGAACTATGTGAGACATAAGCAAATCATAATCAAACTATTAGATGAAATATACTCTATCCACAAATCTCTATTGGTAAATACTTTACTTGATACAACGGGAGACCAATACCCTGTGTGTAAGAGTTCTAAGTCATTTGTGAAGACGATCAGTCAAGGAGGCAGGACACAGCTAGTGACAACCTAAGTGCAGGCAGTGTGCAGTGGTTTTTCTCCCAAAGAACATCTTATGGGAGAGGAGGGAGAAGAGTCACCTTAAGACAGAGAAGCAGCAAGACCGATCCCCTTAGCCGAGCCATCAAGGCAACATGAGGAGCGAAAAGGTTGGCAATCTATACCTTTGACATCAAAAAACTAAAATGATTTTTTAAAAGAGAAAATACTAAAGTAGAGAGTGAGATCTTAAGATTAAAATGAGCGAACTACATGGTAGTCTAGAATAGCCAAGGAAGGACAGCCATAACTAGACCCTTCCTGCATATGTCTGAATTTCTGTAGGGTAGGTCACGTAGATAGGAAGAATCAAGGTGTTTCCTGAAGAGAGGAAACAACAGTAACTTCCCCAAAGAAGAGATAAAACTGAAGATAGAGACCAGACATTACACTGAGGGGCCAGAGCTGGCTCAGCGGTTAAAAGTACCTGCTGCCCTTCCAGGGGACTGGAGTTTGGTTCACAACATTCATGTCTGGCAGCTTACAGCTGTAACACCAGTTCTGAGGAATCTAACACCCTCTTCTGGCCTCCAAGGGGATCTGTACACATGTCATATACCTGCCTACCTACACACGCGCGCGCGCGCGCACACACACACACAATATCAATATAAAAAAGTGTGGTTGCGTACCTTTGCACTGCAATCTAGGAACCAATGTAGGCTGTGTTCTGAAGATGGTTGCTTTCCTAGCACGGCCATGAGACCCGTTCCAAGGCCTTTTCAAGCTCTCATTTTCCTATCTTCAGACAATGGAATCAACCACTTCCATGGTGATAAGAGGGTCTCTCGCTGTTGTGGGAACTTCATATGCAAAAATCGTTGATCATCTTCCTATCATGGGGTCCAATGGTGACCCACTGATACAGATTCTAACATCATCCCCTTCTACAGATGGGAAATTAAGGCAGAATTGCTATGCATAGAGTCACATTTATACAAAAGCAGCAGAGGCTCTCTGGCTCAGGTTCATACTCATAGCCACCCTGCTTTAAAGTCCCCTTATGATCCCTCACAGGAAGCTATGAGGACTCAGCAGAACAACATGTTTAAAATGTGTGGCTGTACCTGCCAAAAGATCAATTGTAGATATTGTTTGTGTAGAAAATAAGACAAATGTGCAACCCACAGAGCCAGAAAAGAAATGGTAAAAATAAACTTAAATCAAAAAGACAATAAGGGGAAGATATACAGTGCCAAATTAGCGTGGTAGTATGAATAAGATTTACCCCCAATGGACCCATATGTTTGAATACATGGTGCCCAGTTGGTGGAACTGTTTGAGAAAGACTAGGAGGTGTGGCCTTGTTGGAGGAGGTGTGGCCTTGATGGAGGAGGTGTGGCCTTGTTGGAGGAGGTGTGGCCTTGTTGGAGGAGGTGTGGCCTTGTGGGAGGAGGTGTGGCCTTGCTGGAGTGGGTGTGGCTTTGTTGGAGATGTGACCTTGCTGGAGTGGGTGTGGCCTTGTTGGAGGAGGTGTGTCACCGGGGGCAGGCTTTGAGGTTTCAAAAGCCTCTCACATTCCCAGTGCCCCTGTGCCTCATGGTTATCAAGATGTGATCTCCCAACTTCTGCTCCAGCACTACGGCTGTGTGCCTGCCTGATACTATGCTACCCATTATGACAGTCATAACCTTCCGAAACAGTTATCCCCCCAATAAACTCTTTCTTCTGTAAGTTGCCTTGATCATGGTGTCTTATCATATCAATAGAAAAGCAACTAAGATAACTGTGAGAGGCCTGACTATGCCATTTTTTTTGAATGTGGAAACCTTTGGGATTTTGGATTAGGAAAGCAGTTGGATGTGGTGATTCTAGTTGGATGAGCCATTCTAGTAAGATCTTGGAAGACAGCAGTTCTGAGAGCAGTGTGGACTAGAGAGATGCCGAGATGGACTAGAAGAGGTTTTAGAGGGAAAGAATATTAGCAACTGGGCTAGAGACCATACTTGTGATATTCTGGTAAAGAATCTTGTGGCTGATTTCTGCTCTTGTCCTAAAAATTTGACTGAGGCTAAATTGGAAAATATTGGGTTAATTTCCTTAGCAAGGGAAAACTCAAGGCAGCCTATTCTTGATTGGTGAATAAAGATGCCTACAGCCAGTAGCTGGGCAGAATTGAGACAAGGCTCAAAGGCAGGACTTGGGGTTCCCAGGTTTGGAGTCAGAGAGATCAGGAGGGTAGGGAGAAGGTGAGGAAGAAGGAAGACACCATGGGTTAAGGAAACATGGCCTCGAGGACTGGCCAATTGAAGTTAAGAGTAGCCCAGATGAAACAGTAATAACTTGGGGTTATCAATAGACATTGACTCTGTCTCATTGTTATTAGTAATCACTCTTAGGCGTGTATAAAGTGAAAATTAAGAAGGTTTTTAAAAAAAGAAAGAAAAGAGTTGGGTGGTGGCACATACCTTTAATCTCAGCCCTTGGGAGGCAGAGGCAGGTGGATCTCTGTGAGTTCAAGGCTAGTCTGGTTTACAGAGTGAGCTCCAGGACAGCCAGGGTTAAACAGCCTTGAGCTGTCTTGAAAAAAACAAAACAAAACCACCACCACCAACAAACCTCTTAAGTCTTTGTAAAGTACAAAATATGTTTTACGAAGTTCTATTACAGAGGGGAAAAATGGTATAGTATGTAGTTTGTTAATTTTTATTTTCAACAAATCCCAGGTCATTTGTTGAGGTTTGGTCTATTGATATGTGTTATAATGCTAAGTTTGGGCTCCCAAGGTCTGGTTGTCCCAGAGATGGGAGAATCCACAGGCAGACCCAAGTAACACTATGTAACCTTGCTCCCAAGTTATTTCTGATTGGTGAATAAAGATGCTTATGGCCAGTAGTTGGGCAGAATTGAGAAAGGCAGGACTTAGGATTCCCAGGTTTGGAGTCAGATGAGATCAGACGGGAAGGGAGAAGGTGAGGAAGAAGGAAGACACCATGGGTCAGGAGTCAAGGAAACATGGCCCTGAGGACTGGCCAATTGGAGTTAACAGCAGCCCAGATGAAAAAGTAATAACTTGGGGTTATCAATAGGAAATAGATTTTAATAGCATAGAGGGTGGTATCTACCCAGCTGTAGTGCTGATTAAGGCTTATTATAAATATAAAGGTTGTGTGCGTGTCTTTTATCTAGGAAATAAATGCTCAAAGGCAGGGTAGAAGGCCCCTGACTGAGATTAAATACTCTCTACAACAGTCATGTTCTAGGAAAATGAACATTTAGAAAATTAAGAAATGGGAGGGCTGGTGGGTAGAAGATAACATGCTAACACTTTTCCGTTGTAGTGGGTTGCGTTTGGCTCTAACTCCTCTCTTCTCCCATACCCATACTTTCTGCCGTGTCACCTTCCAGAGTTCTGAGCATTGGCCAAGGGGTTTCCTTGAGTCATCGATCAGCCGTGTGACTCGCTTTGGCTCTGCAGTCTTGGCAGATCTGATTAGAACAGAGCTTGGTGTGAAGCTGAGCTTTGAGCTTGATAGACTTCCCTGGTCACCATGGGAAGAATACCCAGCCAGTCCCAGGCATGTGAGCAGCGAGCACATCATTCAGTTCACACAAGCCCAACAGATTCTTCTAGGAAAACCCAGCTGAGCCCCATAGATGTGTGTAAAATGTGTGAATATCATTAGAATCTGGTGAAGTATTGTGGTTGTTATACCACAAAAGCTAACAGCTATATTTAAACATCAGTAATAAGTCAGAAGACACACACACACACACACACTATATGTATTAAAGTGACAAACACTTCATCTTTTGCTTATATTTTAATACCTAAGGAGATATTCTACAAGGTCCACGAATGCTCGATAAGGCACATCATACTAAAGCATTCAAAATAAAATGTTTTGCCACAAGCCCCACACCCCTATCCTGCTGTATTCTTTATCCAGCTGAAAACCACCCTCATCAGCTTCCCTGGCCTTGGAGTCATTTGCTCTCTCTCTCTCTCTCTCTCTCTCTCTCTCTCTCCCCCCCCTCCTCTCTCATCATTTACCCAACTCCACCTTAAAAGATTCTGCGTTCGATGCTGGTTATCATGTTCTATCTACAAAGGGCCAGGCTTCGTGTGTCTCACATGGGTAATTACAACAACATCCTAAAAGGATGCCTGTAAAAGGATCTCATCTTCTATCCTGTGTCTCTTGCCCCCCACTATTCTCCATGAAACAGCCAGAGGAGTCTTCTTAAGTATAGGCCAATGTCATGTCATTTCCCAGGCCTATCACCCACCAGGGGTTCCCACCTTCCTCAGGGTAGAGTCTGGAATCCACCTTCCCTGCCTATAGGACTGTACTTTGCCCTTTTGCCTCTGACCACAAGTATCTCCGACCCTTTGCATCAGCCCGTAGAAACACTAGCTACCTCTCTGTCTGTCTCTCTTGCATGGTAGGTACACTGGAGCCATGAGGCCTTTGTGTTACCCATCCTTTTTCCCCCTCTGCCAGAAATGCTCTTTCACAAGCTATGTGCGTGACTCACTTGCTTTCTTTGAGCCTCTGCCCAAATCGCCATCATCAGAGAACCTTTCACTGGGTACACAAAGGCCTGAGCTCTTCTCTTCTCCTGTATCCCCTACCTCTTTATTGGCTTTTGTTTTCCTGGGCACGTCTCACCACTTGACATAGTAGCAGTGCATTTATTCCCATTTGTTTCTCATTGTCTTTCTGTGCTTTCTACAATGTAGGCTGCATGGACTAGGAATTTGGTTTTTGTTTCTTTCTGAATCCTAAGAGGCCAGAACAATGCTCAGGGTATAAGTCCTCAATAAATACTGTTGAGTAGATGGTGAACCTAGGGGAAAAACTTGGTAAAAATTCATGGAACTTACACGTATTAAAAATAATAATAAACCTATAAAACTTAATTGAGGAGATAGAAAAACACACTCAAATATATAGTAATAACTAAGCTTTAGGAAGAGAGGTCTAATACCTAAAAGAGATAATTTCTTCTCAAATTCATTTTAGTTGGACACATTCCATATTGTATTTAATGAAGGGATCACCAAATAGATTTTAAAGGACAATTTAAAAGTGTTAATCTGCAACCATCTAAACTGCTATGTAAGAAAGAACAGTAAGTGCTGGAGATGTTTGCTCACCGTGTGCAAGGACCTGTGCTGGGTCCTTAGCACTGAAAAAAAAAAGAGAAGGTAACCATATGTTCTCTACCATCCATTAAGACATTTAGAAAACTACAAAAATAAGGATGTAGCAACAGCAGTGTGAGAAAACATTTCACCGGAGCAGATTATAGTCCAGAAATCCAGAATCATTCATAATGATTTTTCAACTTGATGAAATTTAGATTCACCTAGACATGTCTGTGAGGGAGTTTCTAGATTGCATTAACTAACATGGGAATGCCCACACTAAATCTGGGTGACTCCATTCCCTAGGCTCAGATCCTGGACTGAATAAAAAGAGAGCAGGCTGGGCATTAGCAGACATTGCTCTCTACTTTCTGACTGTGGATACAATGTAACCAGACCCCTGCTCTCCCCCTCCATACCTTCCCACCATGATGGACTATAACCCCAACCTGTGAGGTGAAATCAATCCTTCTTCCCTCAAGTTGCTACAATGTTGCAATGGCAGTTCGGAAGCGTAACACAATTAATCTCCCTAGTATGTATTAGTTACTTGCCTTACTATAACCAAACACCTAAAAAAAAAGTAACTTAAAGAAGAAAGGTTTTATTTTGCTTATAGCAGTGGAGTGGTTGAGTAGGGGGTGGGGGATATCACCCATCTTGATGGTAGCATGACTCTAGTTGCAAGAAGCCAGCTAGTCACACTAAGGCCACAATCAGGAAGCTGCAAGCGATGGCTCCTTGTGCCCAGCTCGCTTTCTCATTTTTAAAAGCATTTTTAAATTTATTTTATGTGTATGAGTATTTAACCTGCATGTGTGGCTGTGTACCACACTCAAGATTGGTGCCCACAGAGGCCAGAAGAAGACTTCAGATCCCCTGGGACTGAAGTAACAGATAGTTGTGAGCCACCATGTAGGTGCTGAGAACTAAACTCTGATCCTCTGGAAGAGCAGTCAATGCCCTTAACATCTGTACCATTTCTCCAACCCCATTTTCTTCTCTCTATTAAGTCCAGGATCCCCAACTCATGGAATGAGGGGGGTCCTCTTATCTCAGTTAACCTGGATAATTCCTCAAAGACATGCCCAGAGGTTTATGTCTCCATTAATTTAGGTTCTGTCAAGTTGACAGTGAGTGCTAACCACCATACCCCTTGTATACTACCTACCATCCACTATCCACCATAGCCCATTCACCATACTCCATCCACCATACCCCATATACCACCCACCATCCATTATGTGCCATACCCCACACACCATATCCCATCCACCATTCACCACACCCCTTGTACACCTTCCATCATCACCACCCACCATACTCCTTATACACCATACACAGTACACTATACACTTTGAGTTATACTGACTTTCTGACTATATTAAGTTATCCTGGGATATGGGCTGCATGGGGTAATCAATACAAATGGAGAATGCCCCCTGACATCCTCCACAAGCACACGAGCTTTGGGATTTGCTACCTTTATTTCAAACTGTGAATTCTGTGACTAAGACATGCCTCTCTTCCTTGGCGTCTATTTCCGCATAAATATATCTGTTTTTCCATATAAAAAGTTAAAAAAAATAGGTTAGAGAGCTCAGTGTGAGCAAATACAGAAGGGTACTTAATATGAACCTTTAACTGAGTCAGAGATCTCCAACATGGCCACAAGAATCATCAGTTTTCCTGAGCCATGTGGACATCAATAAATTAGCCAGAGCAAAGGGGTCCCTGCAGTGTCTGAGGGGCGTGGGCAAGTTTCAAGCAGTGACAGACTGCTGGCAGTGGAGTGTGAGAACTCCATTTACAGACAGGCTGGGCAGTTGTTAGGCAGGGGTGGGAACTGAGAAGGGAAGATAAAATCATGGTCTCAGACTAGGGAGAGCTTCGTGGCCAGTCAATGGGGAACAGCATTCCCATGTCAGGCAAAGAAGAATTGACTTAGGAGAGATTCTGGGGAGCAGCCCATGGTGTCCAGTTAAGAAGCACCCTCCTTTGGAGAAAAGTGTATCCAGAGGGGTTTGCCCACAGATAGCTGATGAGAAATATTGATCTAAGAATAACTATTTGACAAAGAAATTAGTGCTGAAAGATTCTTGGAACCGGTTATCTCTCTACTGTTTAGAGTAAAATGTGGAATGGTTTTTCGCTTGGAAATTTAGCTATTTAAGAAAAAAATTTGGGGGGGGGTCATTTTGTGTTGTGACTTCCTAGAACAAATAGCCATTTTGTTGTAGAAATACACCATGACACACTAGCCTTTTAATCACAAAATAAGTGTGTCGAGCTTTATCTTTGGAACAAAATAAATGGTTGATTTTTGTCTCCTGTCATTTATTGTGAAAGATATTATCTGCACTCGATCTTGGCCTGCGTTCAGCTCCCCAACCTCCCCTGTAGGTAATGTCAGTGAGTCATTTTGAAGTTGGGTGTATTTCCTGCCGGTCATTTGCATACTTGCATTCTGATGTTGAGAAAAATCCTAGAAGCCGAAAGTTGCCCAGGGTTTGGACAGCGCCTGCTGTCTCAATGGTGTGTTCAGCTGCAGCGCTTGACCCTTGGTCCTTACTCTGGTTGTTTTGCATAAGTGAGTGTGTGGGGGGACAGAATGGGAGTCCCCACCCTCACAGCCCTTCTTTGTACAGCCTCGATGAGGAGAGCAAGCCCTGCGCCAAGCGCTCAGAACCCAAGTCACCTTCTCACTCTTCAAATGCTTCCATGTTCAGCTTCTTAAGACATTATTTAATTGTCTGCTGGGAATGATATGTTGGTTATGTCTAAATTTTATACATGTTTTATAATAATTTATATTATTAATTGTTTTTTATAATAGAAGTTCTGAATGATATCAAGTAAAAGAAATATATATTATATATACATCAGAGTTTTCACAAGAGCAAACTTATCAGTCATCTAGTCAGTAATTGCTGAGCACTTAATGAATTTAGAATCTGTTTTTGCCTATTTTTCCAAGAGTGTCTTTGGTATTTGGATGGAAATTGCATTAAACTTTGGGTAGTATAGACATTTTAACTATATGCATTCTCTCAGTTCACGGGCATATGCAGGTATCCCTTGTGTTTACACAGATCATCTTCAGTTTCTGTTATCAGTGGTTTGTAATTTTCACTACAGAACTTGTTACTTCTTTGGTTCAATTATTTCTAGACTTTGGGGGTTTGTTTGTTGCTGCCCCTGAATGGTTCACGCCATCTTGCTGTCTCAGCATCCTAAGTAGCTGCGGCTGGGGCTTGACCTCCCAAACCTGACTCATCCCAAGGCATTTATCTTGTCTTCTTTGACTTGATTTTTGCTGCTATTTTTGTGAATAGATAGAATTCCTCTCATATCTTCTGAGGAAGTTCATTATTAGTGTTAAAATATGGGTGGCTTTTATGGTGGATTATGAAGGATTTTTATGTCCTTCAGTTTCACTGAATTCCTTTACCTGTGTCTTTTGGTGGAGTTTGTAGGGTTTTGATTTTTTTTTAATCTATATATCATGTCATTTCAAAACAGGTGGTTTATTCCTTCTCTTCCTATTTACATGTCTCTGATTTCTTTTACTTGATAATCTCATCTATTATTTTAAAAAGTAGTAAATGTTGACTGGCGAGTGGTGGGATAGAACTTGGGCATTGCTGGTAGGAAGGCAGATCAGTCCAGACAGCTTAGTGTCAACATTTCAAAAAGATGAAGATGAGACTGATCTGAGAATCCACAATCCTACTCCTGGTTCTATTGAAAGGAAAAGACTAGAAGCATGCAACAAGTGGAGGTTGGTGCTAACATAACAACCCAGATGCAGGATCAGCCACCATGTTTATGACAGACAGAAAAAGAGAAAAAGAAAATGTCGGTGCTTGTGTGCATGTGCAATGGGATTTGTTCTACCATAACATTGAAATTCTACCACTTTCGGCAGGATGCACACAACCGGAAGACAATATGATGTAATAGGCCACACAGAAAAGCAAGGAGTTCCCACACATGGAAACCAAAAATGTTGGTCTCACAGCAGATAAGAGTGGAATAATAATCCTGGAAGGTAGAAAAGGTTGTGGAGAAGATGAATTAAAAGATGTTGGATAATAGGTACCAAGACACAGTTGGATGGAAGGAGGAGGGAGTTCCAGTGCACCATAGTCTTTCAGGAGGAATTAGTAGTTCACCGAAGCACAAGAACTCAGAGATTCTAAATATAGGGAGAGAGAGATGACTCAGAGTTTGAAAGCACTGGCTTCTCTTGCAGAGGACCTAGGTTTGATTCCCAGGACCCACATGGCATCTCACAACCATCTATAATTCCAGTTCCAGGGCATCTGATGCCCTCTTTGGACTCCATGGCCACTGTTACACGTGGTAAACTTACACACATGCAGAAAAAACAGTCACATATATAAAATCAAAGTAAAAAAAATCTGTTTCTAAAAAGACCTTAAATGTACAGAAGTGGTAGGAGGTAGAAAGTGAGTTGTCTTGGGTCATAGGACACTTCGTATCCATACAGTAAAGTATCAGCACAGAGATAAGGACACATTGTATCCATGCACTGAAACAATAGCACACAGTGTCTCACAAATACATAAAATCATTATGTGTCAATTTTAAGGAGATCTAGATACATACAATTGCAATAATTCCTGTGGTCAGGGAAAACCTGGGGAATGAGAGAAGGCCCTGTAGGAGAGACCTGAGGAGGGGCAGTCCAGAAAGAGCTTAGCAAGTTGTAGGGCAACTAGGTGGAAAGAGATAGCAACATGTCCTGAAGGAGGTCAGTGCTTGGTGAGACTGGACCAGATCAGACCAAACTTCCAAACTGTGGTTAACTGCAGGACTACATATTCCAAATTGAACTGTGTTATCTTTCTGGGAGGAAGATCCGAACAGATGATTTCTCCACTCTGATTCATTGGAACTGGAAAAGTTAGGTGATCGGCCTGAGAAGCACCCATAGGTATGTATGCTATCTTTGTATCATCTCTTCTGGGTGGTAGCAGGGTGCTCACTCAAGGACAATGGTTAACAGCAGAACTTTCTAGGTGATGTAAGTAACCGGGATTAAAATGAGATCCTGCTGCAGCAAAATTGTGAGGAGAAAATAGATCCTTAGTTGGCTGTTTTACCGCACTGAACTCTCCAGAGCCCTGTCGGAGAGAGGTGCGGATGCAGACTGAAGTAGAAACTTAAGGGTTCTTTGGAAAGTCAGTTATGTTGGACAGCATTTTGCTGGGGCAAACACGTGAAGAAGTGTTTTCCTGAAGCAGACACAGGTGAAAGGATATTCTGCTACAGCAAGCACATGAAAGGACATGTGATGAAGGGCATGCATGTATTGGTCCACCTTACATTGCATAGTTGAGCTCCATTTGTTGGAACTCTATAGAGAGAAACACTCCAAAAATCTTCTGGTGGTACGCCTCGGCTTCTTGCCAATGCCACAGATTCTGCTGAGGCAATACACGTAGAGAACACATAATGCTTGGTGGGAGTTTTAAAAGGACTTAACAGACAGTGACAGAGGCTGGGCTTGCTTACATAGCTAAACGCTTCTTGGTCTCACGTCTTGGCGGATCTTCACTACGCTGAGAGAGGCACAGCCGAGATCTTTTCCTCTTGGGCCTGGTCCCTCCTGCTGAATGGTGCTGAGGCTGAGGACTGGCTGTCTTTGCAAGGTCATGCCACCACTGCTGCTATTCCCACTCTACCAAAGTGGACTGCTGGTTTACCTATGAAGTATTTGCCAGTGGATGGAGCTGCTACTGACCTGTGAACTGAACTGCTGAATTCCCAGACACAGATGAGATTTTCTCCCATTTCTAACCAGGTCTACTTCCTTTCTTTCCATATCCTTTCTTTCCCACCACCTCTGGTGTGTGGTGGGCTAGAAGCATTTAAGAACCATCATTAAAAGAAGGCTTTGAAGAAAACAAAAGTTATACTGGACTTAGAAACAAAAGTGTTTTTCCATAGATAAGGAGGCCATCAGCCAAAGGCAATATGTAGGTCTAAGCTGTGAGGAGATTTGGGAAATTTAGGAAGAAGCATCTCTAGCTTGTTTACCTCTAAGAAGACTCTGTTTTTCCCACTGTGCAGCCAAATTCTGACAGTGCCCCTCTCTCCTGAGAGAAGAAATTCAACAAAAACCATCACTGCCGTCCTCTCTCACACCACACAAAGCTTAAGAGTTCATTCCTGCTGACAACTAGAGTCAATGTACTCAGCCAAAGAACCTCTTGCCTGCTGATTTGATGGTGCAGGAGGCAAACTTTGTTACCTGAATTTACCTCTGAATATAACTAGCCTTGAAACTTCCCAGAAACCCAGTTTAAATGCACCTTTCCATTAAAAAAAAAATAGTGTTTCAAATTAATGTTTGAAGTCAGTCGACAAACATTTAGTCAGAGTTTGAGTGTCCAGGTATTTCAGTGTGGAGACTGGGCTAGAGGACCAGACCATAAAGACCCTGGAATATGAGTGCCGGTGGGCAGGGCAGGCCAGGGCAGGGCAGGGCAGCCCTCAGGGCAGCCGGGGAACAGTTAAGAGCTACACTTGAGAGTTGTGGAGATGGCACAACTCGGGGAAGCAATAGCCCACAGGCTGGCCAACTAGGCTCGGTTCCCAGGCCCCACAAGAAGGGCAGGATGCAGCACGCAGGTTTACTTACCTGCCGCCTCAGAGCTCCTACAACAAGAGACGACACAGGACAATTGTCCAGACACTTGGAGGCCAGCTGCCCTGGAGTATACATCACAGCCAAAACAACAGAGACCCTGCCTCAGAGACAAGGCAGAGAGAGAGAGAGAGAGAGAGAGAGAGAGAGAGAGAGAGAGAGAGAGAGAGAATCGACTTCTCCAAACTGTCTCTTGACCTCCACACACACACACACGTACCACTTGCCTAGCAGAATGTAGCTTGGCAGTATAGCATGCTTGCCTGACTGAGTTCAATTCCTGCACCCACAAAAACCTGCGCTTGGGATTTCCAATTCAGAACCCACAGATTCCTAATTGTATGACTTTGGGCCAATTACTTGCTTCTTTGTGCCTCAGTTTCCCTTATGTATAAAATCCTGAGGACAATTATAGCGTTTACATCAGTACATCACAGAAGTCTGCTTTCTGGTCACAGTGATGAACATAGCGACACTAGAGGACCTGGTAGCTAAGATCTATACAATGGCCTTAACATGAGAATAGCAACTTAGTATCCACTGGCAACTTAGTATCCACTGGCAACTTGATATTCACCTCACCTGGTGTTAATTCCATAAAGTACCCAGGATGGGCGGATACATGCTGTAAGTGCTCTGGGTGCTAGGTGGTGCCCTGTTTTAGTACTGAGCTTTGTTTTGTGTTTTAAACCTACTGCTGCCTAGTACTAAACATGGTCTGTAAGGAGTCCAAGGATCCTCAGGGGCCAAGCTAGCAAGAACACTTCCAGCATCCGTGTGCTGACAGAGAACAGCCCTTCATACTCTCGCATAGAGCTGATTTCTCAGAGGTGTATGTATGAGGTAGAACTTTTGTTCCTAGGTCTGCCATACTGTGAGTATCTAGCAATCAAGTAAACTGAGACTCCAATAGCCAGAGGAAAACCCCAGTGAGTAGAAGGTGAGCCTTGCTTTCTTTCCCCTGATATCCCCAGCTTGACCCCTTCATTACTACCCCTAGAACTCACTGTCTATCAGCATTTCCGCTAATGTGGAGGGGAAAACACGGGCCTGGGCTTTCATGGAAAGTGTTTTGAATCTCACAACCAGAATTCCTGCCTTTAAAGGGGGTTAGAGCTAGATCTTTAACTTTTCCTTTAGTATTTCAGAACCCGACTATTTGAAAAGAATCTTTTCTGAGGAATGGTATTTCCTGGCATAAGACAACCTTTGTCAAGTGACTCAGACTGATTTTTTTTTTCAATATCAATTGGCCCCAACTTACAGAGAAAAAGTGGGCACTGGGTATCAGTTTGATGTCAGGGGTTTTTCCCGGTTTGACGAGCTTTAAATACAGCTAGACTGGAAGATGCTGGTAGACTGAGCTCCAGACTCGTGTCAACATGTTGGTGACATACCTCCTTGCTTCTGCTTTGCTCGTCGGTTCTGTGCTGGGCCAGGGATGCAGAACCACGTGGGGCATCCAAGACACCAATTACCTTATTGAAAAGCTGAAGGTAGATTTGGGGGACTGGGGAGAGCCATCCACTGGAGGATAACAAGGGGGACTCAACTCACCAGGGGTTATCTCTTTGCCTACTGTAGGACGATCCACCATCAAAATGCAGCTGCAACGGCAATGTGAGTAAATAACCTTAAGACCCTTCCAGACTTCTCTCAGTGGTTGCAGCTAGGATGCTCATGCTGAGATTTCTCTCTTGCAGGTGACCAGCTGCTTGTGTCTCCCCGTCCCATCTGTAAGTATAGTCCGAAAAAGGTCACAGGACGCTGTTTACACTTTGAAGAAAAATAACACAACTTACTTGACATTCTAAATTCTCAATTATTGTTTAAGTGGGACCATGATAGTACAGACCCCACCTTTAAAACTTGTATTTATATATACATTATGCACACATCTATGTTTTTAAGTCAGCGTCATGCTCTTGAGAAATGCAGATATTTTTCAGAGTCTAAAACGTATTGACTATTTTCTGAGGTAAACGGTCATGTATAAAATGACAAAAATTAATATTGTTTCCTGATTCATCGGCTGGTGAGTCCAGATTTGTGGAACAAACAAATAGCAGCATCGGGCATGGGCTATCTAGACGTCTCTCTCTCTCTCTCACACACACACACACACACACACACACCCCTCCTTTCTCTGGCATATTCCTACTCTTTCCCCCTCCCCTTCATCATTCCTTCCTCCTTCTCCACCTCCCTGCTGGTCTTTAGTGGCCGCCAAATGGTTCCAACTATCCTCTGGGAAGACAATATCTAAGGTTGGTGCCGAATGGGACCCTAAGAGAGCAACTCCCACCCTGGCAGTGAGGAGAGGGAAGGGATGCTCTGACACTATTCCAGTCAAGAACTTTCCAGAAAAAAGTTCTGGAAAGTTCCAGAACAGAAGTCCCTGTTATGATGATGGAACGGTCACCGAGACCTGTAGCCACTGCAGGGCTCGCCCTTCAAGTTGGACCAGGAAAGGCTGAGCTTGGAGCCCTGGAGAAGTCAGAAGTCCCATTCTTTAGGGTCTATGGTTAGGGAAGGGTCCAATCTGTTCCCTCTCTCCTTGAGGCAGGATTGTAGCTTGCGGGAAACTGTGCCATGACTTGTCCCATCAGCTGGCATGAGAAAATGCTTTTCCTTTCTCTCTGGACTTTCAAACTCACAGCCACTGGACCTGGACAAGGTCATCAGGTGCAAGGCAGATACAACACCATCTTTGTTAGGCCATCAGGTCTATATTTCCTGTATGGAATCTCCTTGGGAATGTCACTGGGAAATTGACCTCACTTCAAAATACTTAAAATCTTTTCCTAGGGTGGCGAGGAAGAATAGCATGAGTTTGGGCAACATTGGTTAAATTAAGTTGCTCTTCAAAGTCCTCTTGGTGATTCTTTCTGAAAGCAGTCCTAGGCAGTGTTTTATAAATCCTTTTCATACGCCCTTGTTATTTACCAGGATGATTGTACCACACCGTGCTACCAGGAGGGACTGTCACAGGTGACCAATGCCACACGGAAAACAAGATTCTCGGTTTTTTTCTTCCGGGTGAAAAAGACAGTCGACGCCCTGAAGAACAAGTGTCCGGTGAGTTTTATATCCACAAGTGACAAATGATTTCTGAGTGGATGCTGTCACCAAAGAAGTAGGGGCTTTGGGTCAGAGCCTGTAGCAGAGAAACTTGAGAGCAACAACTGTCTGCTCATCTCTAAGCAAATGAGAAAGGATGGTAACGTTAGAGTAGGTAGGCCCGGACTGGGAGGAGGGCAGGTAAGAAATTTAACCAGGAACAAGATCATGGCAGTGGCATAAATATGCTCTGGAGTTCAAGGTTCCCCTGGTTAAATGAAGACCATTGACACCCAAGCAGCCAATGTCTTCTCTCTGCTTGTTGGATAATGAAATAATTCATCTTATTGTAAGCAAAAGCTGGTCTCTAAAGAGTCAGACAAAATTCACTTTACTAACCAAGGATGTGGTAGCCTCTAAGTCAGGTATTTTTTTGGTTGTTGTTGGTTTGTTGAATGACTGTAAAGCTTTGTAAAAGAAAAGACACCAAGGTCTAGGTACCCTAACGACTAGCAGCATGTACCCTGGTTCCTGGGGCTGTGGCCAGTCACTGTCCTGCCGTCCTGTGTTGTAGTATTCATAGGAGAGCACCAACAGTCCAAAATGCTGTGGTTGGCCAGCCTAGTCACATATCTCTGTCCCCAGTGGCACCTGCCTTGGCTATGTCACGTGTGCCGTTAGGTTGAGCACCTGCCTTAGAGGCCAGTTTTTAGCTCTGTACACCAGCTCCATGAGGAGGAAAGTGATACCCAGGAAAGTTATTTTTCTACTACTATTGTATTTAATAAGAGACCAAATTGCGACTTACACCCTGATCTATGTGAATCCAAAGTCTCACTCAGAACTACGGTGTTCTAATGTGACCTTGAAATGACAGGGGCTGGGGGGGGGGAGCATATACAGATACTTGTCCTCAAAGAATCCCCAAGAAAAAAATTTCCCTAATGACATTTAAGGTTCTTCGGTGGGTAGTATGTGCGCGTGTGTGCATGTATGTGCTCAGACTCCTAGAATCGTGACCCCAAATTAACATTTACATGGTCTTACCAAGTGCTAGCTAGCCCAGGATTGCCCTTCTTATTTTCCTCCCATCTCACGCCTCTCTCCCCTGCCCATCAACTGATCCCCAGGTTTGAGGGAAGGTGGTCCTGGGCTACTAGGTGTGTGCTGCTGCAGAGTGAGTTGCAGACGCTCATCTTGTCCCGTTCTCTTCTCTCCCTGCAGTTTTTTTCCTGCGAAAAGCCGTGCAACCAGACCACAGCAGGCAACACACTGTCATTTCTGAAGCATCTCCTGATGACATTCCAGAAGACAGAGATGCATGTGCAGAGAAGCCGAGAGACAAGCCGAGAGACAAGCCTGTGAAGACCCATACTATTTATTCTATTTATTGAATTTACAAAACCTTTCCTCCTTAATTGTTACAATGAAGAAATAAACTAAGCTATTCTAGACCAAAGCCCATTTGTGTTCTTTTGTTTCACAGTTGCTTTTGGAATAAAGATCCACGAGGAAGGAGAAATACAAGCTGTCTCCAGACCCTTTCTCCTTGCCTATTCATTCCTGTTGCTCAGAGCAAATAAAGCTTCCAACGTTGTCACAGGGAGAACCGATCAAAGTCTTGGTAATAAACAGAGTCGTAAAGCCTGAGCTCAGAACTGGAGGCTTGAGCCTTGACTAGTCTGTAGGCGAGCAGCTACGAGGGGGCACAGCCTGAAAGATGAGAGCAGACGACAGGAGCAGAGACTAAGAATGGCATGAGAGAGACACAGGGGGCCACAGTTCCCAAAGATTTGTTCCTGTGAAACAAACTGTGGCCCCCAAAGCAGAAAGGACCATGTTTGGTGAGTTCCAGACTCCTCAGGAATGTGAGAGCATGGGAGCTGGGGAGCTGGCTCAGTGGTTAGAGCACTTGCTCTTCCAGAGGATGCCAAGTTCAGTTCCCAATGCCTTTGTCGGGAGGCTCCCAACCATCTGTAACTCCAGCTCCAGGGAATCTGATGCCTCTACCCTCCAAGGGCCCCTGCAGTCATGTGCACATGCCCACATGCAGATAGACACACCTACATATAATTTTAAAAAGTAAATTCTTTACATAAGAGTGCAAAGGCCTGGCAACAGGTCTGGAGATGGGTCTCAGAGCAGAGCCCTTCAGGTGAGAGCTTGAAGTGGGGAAGTGTGAGATCAACATGGCCTATTTACCTGCAGTCTGCTCAGGGAGCAGACCCACCATGTGCCAGCCAACAAAATCCAACAGCGCAAGCCCTAGCAGAGCCTTGAATCATACCACGTGACTGGCAGAATGTGGATGTAACCATTCCCCTCAGCCTAACACCCTACCTGCCCTACCCCGGTACCCACTCCTGGTCTCTGTCCTAGGATGCTCACCGTCTTCTGAGTATGCCTGCCTGTCTCTCCAGATCACACCTCAGCTCTCCAGGCACCAGCTCCGTTCACTTTAGTACTAGCAGTGAACTGCCCTGTAGAAGGCGCTGTGGGAATGTGGTCTGAAGGGAAGATGGGTCTCCAGGGTGCAAGGCCACGATTAGAACTGAGTCAAGAATATGCATGCCTGGTGGATAGATTGGACCCAGAACATTCTGTGGGTATCTTTGCAACACCCCCAGGCGGGTCAAGGGTCAGGTATATTCCCTGCCTACCCAGGATGGAAGACTTTTAGCCCCTTAAGCCTTGACTAAAAGGCTGGCGGACACAAGGTCAAGGATAGGGTGGTGTGTGTGTGGGGGGGGGAACAGAGCCCCTGGGTTCTGTCTTAATGGGTGAAGTTTCCAGAACTAGGCTCCTGCCTCTACACAGGGCATTGAATAAGGAAGGTGTCTGAGTCCGTACTGTGCCTGACTCGTGTCTGGTCTGTGGATTCCCCCTAAATGAGGCATCTTTCCCCACCCCTTCCAAACTTACCACTGAAATGTGACACACAGGAGATGCTGAGGGAGTGACATGCATTTACAATAGTCATCTGTTTGTACCAGGGGGCAGAACCTCCTTCGATGGCTCAGGACTGGCAGGAGTAGACACTGGTATTTCTTTTCTTTAAGTGTGAAAGTCGAAGCTTTCTAGGTTGGAAATGTTCCCGAGATCCTTCAGCTGGTGAGAACTTAGCAGAGAACCACTTCCAGCTGGTTCGAATTGCCAACCCCTCTCTCTGCCCACCCCAGTCTGTGGCTCTCCTATCTGTGTAAGATTTCTACACTACTTCCTCTGACAGCCTGAGGGTCAAATGGGTTCACCACAGTCCCAGGGCACACTCACTTATCCAGCAAGCAAAGGTCAGAGAGGGTTCAGATTTCAAGCTCTTTAGTATTTTCAAACGTTAATGCACAATTCATGTGCCAATCCTTACATAACAGGACCTGGGGCAAAATGCTGTAATTAAAGGCATCAATATTCTGCAGCCAAACCCAAGAACATTCACAAGGACAGGTCAAGGTTGACAGTCAAACGAGTCACAACAACCCTGAGTTGGCTGAGCTGTTTGAGTTTCAGGGTGGCGATAAGGGGTTGGGGAACCACAAAAGAGCTTGGGGCTCACTTATGGGTCCCTCTAGCTCTGGGTTGTCTCCAGGAGGAAGAGAGACTTCTGCGGCTCCCTGACGAGCTGGCTACAAGGCAACCTGGGTGGATTCCCCCCATCCGGGTCTTCTGAGTCAAACGACTCACTGTGGTTTGCTGGCTGTACTCATTCAGGATCGCAGGGAGGGGCAGATGCTGGTGGTTGGGTTCCTCTCAAAAGACAACACAAGCTGGGGGAGGGAGCAGGCAATAGAAACTGAGGCTTGGTGCCACATCAAAACAACCTGCCAGCCGGGTGCTTTCCCTTGGCTTGTCTGCAAAGTTGAGTAAGAAAAGATTCATTCCTGCAGAGTCCTAGGATGGCTCACCTGTGGTGGGGAGGGGACACGTGGGATGAGGGCACACCTGGGGTGAGGGCACACCTGGGGTGAGGGCACACCTGGGGTGAGGGCACACCTGGGGCGAGGTGGGCACACCTGGAGGGAGAGGGGCACACCTGGGTTGTGGAGGGCACACCTGGGATGAGCGGGGCACACCTGGCGTGGGGAGGGCACACCTGGGGTGAGGGGGGCACACCTGGGGTGAGGGCACACCTGGGGTGAGGGGGGCACACCTGGGTTGTGGAGGGCACACCTGGGATGAGCGGGGCACACCTGGCGTGGGGAGGGCACACCTGGGGTGAGGGGGGCACACCTGGGGTGAGGGGGGCACACCTGGGTGAGGGGGCACAACTGGGGTGAAGAGGGCACAACTGGGGTGAGGGCACACCTGGGGTGAGGGGGGCACACCTGGGTGAGGGGGGCACACCTGGGGTGAGGGGGGCACACCTGGGTGAGGGGGCACAACTGGGGTGAAGAGGGCACAACTGGGGTGAGGGCACACCTGGGGTGAGGGCACACCTGGGGTGAGGGGGGCACACCTGGGGTGAGGGGGGCACACCTGGGTGAGGGGGCACAACTGGGGTGAAGAGGGCACAACTGGGGTGAGGGCACACCTGGGGTGAGGGGGGCACACCTGGGGTGAGGGGGGCACACCTGGGGGGAGGGGGGCACACCTGGGGGGAGGGGGGCACACCTGGGGGGAGGGGGCACACCTGGGGGGAGGGGGCACACCTGGGGGGAGGGGGGCACACCTGGGGGGAGGGGGCACACCTGGGGGGAGGGGGCACACCTGGGGGGAGGGGGCACACCTGGGGTGAGGGCACACCTGGGGTGGGGGGGCACACCTGGGGTGAGGAGGGCACACCTGGGGCGAGGAGGGCACACCTGGAGGGAGAGGGGCACACCTGGGGTGAGGAGGGCACACCTGGGGCGAGGAGGGCACACCTGGAGGGAGAGGGGCACACCTGGGGTGAGGGGGGCACACTTGGGGTGAGGGGGGCACACCTGGGGTGAGGGGGGCACACCTGGGGTGAGGGGGGCACACCTGGGGTGGGGAGGATTAATCTGGGGTGAGGAGGACTCAGGACTCACCTGTGGTGCGGAGCACTCGTCTGCGGTGAGGAGGATCTGTCTGTGGTGAGGAGGACTCGTCTGCGGTGAGGAGGATCCGTCTGTGGTGAGGAGGACTCGTCTGCGGTGAGGAGGATCCGTCTGTGGTGAGGAGGACTCGTCTGTGGTGAGGAGGACTCGTCTGTGGTGAGGAGGACTCGTCTGGAGTGAGGAGCACTCGTCTGGAGTGAGGAGGTCTCGTCTGTGGTGAGGAGGACTCGTCTGGGGTGAGGAGGACTCGTCTGGGGTGAGGAGGACTCGTCTGGGGTGAGGAGGACTCGTCTGGGGTGAGGAGGACTCGTCTGTGGTGAGGAGGACTCGTCTGGGGTGGGGAGGACTCGTCTGGGGTGGGAAGGACTCGTCTGGGGTGGGGAGGACTCGTCTGGGGTGAGGAGGATCCGTCTGTGGTGAGGAGGAACTCGTCTGGGGTGGGGAGGACTTGTCTGGAGTGAGGAGAACTCGTCTGGGGTGGGGAGAACTCGTCTGGGGTGAGGAGGGCTCGTCTGGGGTGAGGAGGACTCGTCAGGAGTGAGGAGGACTCGTCTGGGGTGGGGAGGACTCGTCTGGGGTGAGGAGGACTCGTCTGGGGTGGGGAGGACTCGTCTGGGGTGGGGAGGACTCGTCTGGGGTGGGGAGGACTCGTCTGTGGTGAGGAGGACTCGTCAGGAGTGAGGAGGACTCGTCTGGGGTGGGGAGGACTCGTCTGGGGTGAGGAGGACTCGTCTGGGGTGGGGAGGACTCGTCTGGGGTGGGGAGGGCTCTCCTGGGCTTCCTTAGGGATTCCTCGGAGAAGCTCTCCCTCGGTCCCCGCCTTGGAATCTAAGGTCACTTCCGGGGGAAGGGACCATCTGGCCTCGAAGATTTCACTTGGAATTCCTAAACTCTCCCTAGGAGAGGCCAAGGCATGGCCCGGACCCACCCCTGGCTACTGCACAGACTGCGGCTTAGTGGGGGAAGGAGAAGTGGGGCCGCCTGGGGAGGGAAGGGCAGCTAAATCTAGGTAGAAAATCAAAGCAGGTTGCGCTTGTGTCCCCAGCGCCGAGGACGCGATGACTCACCAACCATAACAAGCAGGAAGGTGCTCCGAGGATTCTGTCTAAGCTCCACCCCACCGTTACCTGGCAACAGCCAGGCACGCCCCGCCCGATCGTTACCTGGCAACATCCAGGTAAGCCTGGCCCACTATAAAAGGGGCTTCTTGCCCCTCCTCTCTCTCTTCTCTCTTACTCTCTCTTCTCTTTCCTCCTCTCTGCCCTCTTCCCTTCCCCATTTCCCTCCTCCCTCCCTCCACGTGCTCACGGCCGGCCTCTACTTCTCTCCTCTCTCCTCTCTCTGCCTTTCTCTGCCTCTACTACCCCTTTAACTCCCCTCCCCATGCCCTGAATAAACTCTATCCTGTATTATACCATCATGTATCTTGTCCCTCAATGGTGAGTGATGCTTCGACATGGGCCGCTAAGGCACTCCTCCCCCACACCACCATAGCTCATATTCCTACGTCTCTCTTTTTATGATCACAACAGGTGTGCGTACAATAGCTACAC